>OU795043.1:56356165-56956165 GCA_917208275.1 Patella pellucida
ATTTTCGTTTGTTGTGTTCACGCTTGTGCATTGTCTGATCGCTGTACGGTCGCTGCAGGGCAATAAGGACGCCACCCGATCTGACGGTGACTAGGCGATCATTCACGACCATGGAAAAACAGCACGGTATCTGCCGTTTCCTCCACGATTTTACCGCGCTTATGGCGATCTTGACGGGCTCTGCAGCCACCTCAGTCTGCCGGGGGAAATAGCCTCCTATTTCCAAAAATTCAAAAATGAATTGTGTCCTGTACGTTAATTAATAATATAACGATATGTTAATTTCGCAGGGCGATGGTTGTAAGGTCGGCTTTTTGGCCTAAATTAATCGATTTATGAGATATATTATTTGACAGATATTCCACCAAATCGCTTATTTTGGGTTCATATTTCTAAATTGTCAAGGCGTGAGCCCCGACCCTTCCGTCGGACTCCGCGATCAGTAAAAGAGGCCACTCCGACACTGAAATCCAGGTCTATCAGAAACCAAGTAAAATATTCCTGTTAAAACCTTTACAAACAGATGACATGTAGAAATATATGAATTGTTTGACATGGTGATACAAGTAATACATTTTCACCCTGTAAACTCAACCATCAGCGAGAAACTAGGTGTTTATGGTTTCGATGGGGGCCATATTGGATTTATACTAATTATTGGACGTCACGGTGACATCATTTGGCAATGTTTTTTTTCTAATTCTTTAATAATTGGTAGCACTTTCCTATCTACCTTACCCGTAATACATTTACTCCTTCCAAAGTCATCCGTTGCCGAGATATTGGTGTTTTAAGGTGTCAATGGTGGCCATATTGGATTTATGCAAATTTTTGGCCGTATGACCGTCTAACGCATGGATTTGTGCTAATTATGACATCACAAGAAAGTCGCCTGGGCATTGTTATAGTTCGTTGGTAGCCCTTTTTCTATCTACTCGTAATACATTTACCTTCCAAATTTATCAATTCCCGAGTTAACGGAGTTTTAAGTTTTAATGGCGGCCATATTGGATTTATGCTAATTATTGGCCGCATGACGGGTATGACGTCACAGGAACGCCTTTTAGCTATGTTTTGCTGTGTCATCTGTACCACTTTCCTATCTACCCGTAATACATTTACATCCTCCAAACTCAACCATTCCCGAGATATTGGCGTTTTAAGGTGCCAATGGCAAGCCATATTAGATTTATGCAAATATCTCAAAAACCTATCTTTTTATTTTGGGCGATTTTTGTTTGGGAGACCTTCAGGTTCCCCTCTACCAAATTCCATCGAGTAAAATTCTGTTGCAATTGTTCTAGGTATCCACTCCATTTGGCTTATCTTTACCCGACTGGTGACCAGAAAACAAATTTTGGGTAACGTAAGCGTCGGGCTTACCCAAAATGAAAGGTTACGTGCCCTTGGCATGCTAAAGATCGGCACAACACAGGCGGTTGTGGCGCGGACGATGAATGTTTCTCAGTCTGTCATAAGCAGGCTATAGTCCAGATACCGTAATACACAATCTGTACAGGACAGACCACGCTTAGGTCGACCAAGGGCGACAACTCAAGCCCCGGATCGATTTATCCGTACCCTGGCCTTGAGAAATCGTGTCATCACAGCAAATCAGATCAGCGCTCGTCTTCAAACAGACACCGGTGTGAGAGTGAGTGGCCCAGACCATTCGGAATCGACTGCATAGGGGTCACCTTCGCGCCCCGACGTCCTCACGTGATCCCTTGTTTGAGAGATCATCACATTCAGGCAAGACGTCGTTGGTGTAGGAATCGTCAACACTGGGATAATCGACGCTGGAGCAATGTGATGTTTTCAGATAAGTCAAGGTTCCCTGTTGATTTTTTGGACAGACGAAGGAGGGTGTCGCGTCGTCGAAACGAGCGCTTCCAAGACGTTAACGTCATATGACATGATCGATTTGGGGGTGGTTCTGTTATGGTGTGGGGAGACATCATTGTTGCTGGAAGAACGGCTTTACATGTTGTTGCAGGGCGTGTTACAGGCCAGTACTACCGGGAAAACATATTGGCAGTCCGTGTTGTGTCGTTCGCACGACGTCGTGGCCGCCGTTTCATCTTCCAGGATGACAACCCAAGATGTCACAGGGCCAGGATCGTTACAGGTTACCTCCAACAACAGAATATCACCAATGTCCTGCCAATGTCTAAGAACTTGCTGCTGAGTTGCTACTGGAATGGAACAATCTGGACCAAAATGACCTTAGACGTCTCATTAGAAGTATGCCACGTCGGATCAATGCTTGTTTGGCAAACAGAAGAGGATTTACCCGTTACTGACTTTGTTGTGATGCTGTCGTAACTTTGCTGTTTGACCCCGGGTATCATTTTACCCTTATAATGGTCAGTCTGTGCCTTACTTAGTCTAACGATCATTTGGAATAAATCGATGAATGTGAACTCCGTTTCATTTTGTCACTTGTTTCTTCGTCAGTTTCATTAGGAGAATTTAATAACACTTAAAAATCAAATATCCACTACTTCTTTGAATAGTATATATTATTATACAGATACAGAATAGGACTTGTTTATGTGTTATATATACATTTAAAATGATTTATATTCAACTGTATTTGGGCTTAACGTCCTACTGTTCCGCCCCTCAACTTGGCTAATGAAGACAGGCATACGTCACACAGTGTTCTATGAGGTAAATTTTGCCCGGACAGCGGCACTACGGCCTAATTTTATATCTCATACAACTGTAAAGGGATCTTTCACGTTCACGCCAATGTGTACACGGGGTCTCGGTTTTTCGTCCCCTCTGAACGACTAGACCCCTATCCTTGTCAAGCCCTCCATCCTGTATCACTGACAAACTAGAACCACGCCGGAGCTGTACTTTCATCTTCCCCGATCTGCGAGGATGGTGGATTTGGGTTGCAGGGGGGGGGGGGGAAGAATAGCCTAGGGTCTATCTACATACAGCCGAGGAGAAATATATAATAGCTGTCAAAACCTTAATACAATTATTGGTCCTACTCCATATCCACGAGACGTTCTTATCTCCCTTTAGATGGTATGGACAGAATATTCCTGTGCGCATCATTTTTGATAAACAGAGTTAACATGCATTGTAAAACACAACACGAGAGCAAATGTATTAGTTGGGTGTATTCTAGTTGAGGATGGGCAGGGGTCACGGAGAACGGGGTATATTTACGGATGGGGGTTTGCGGGGTGGACGGGTGGTGGAGTGGGATTTCTTGACATGGAACACATTGGCGTACACGTTAAAGAATCCTTGACAGTTGGAGTAGGCCGTAGCACCGCTGCCCGGGCAAAAGTGTCGTCATAAAACACTTTAGGCTATAGCTTATGACTGTCTTCACCAGCCCAGTCGGAGTAGAACAGTGGGACGTTAAACCCCATTTAATTTCATGTAATGAGTGGATCCAAGGCCTAGAGTAAGTTATTGTCATTAAACGCCATCTTTAAACAAGTAAGTTATAAAAGTTCGAATATTGATTTATATTAAAGTAGAAGTTTATGCCGTGTAAGCGTTTAAAGTTACGTCATATGTACTACTCTATACACTATAAATACAATATGAGATGTTAAAACAGCGTTTATCAATTATATATATAAAAAAATTATATTCTGTTATCGGACTCTGTAATATGCTGTTCTTTCTTGAAGTGAGACTTTGGTGTTTGTCTCTGGGCTAAAAATACAGCTAATGGACGTCAAAGGAAGTCACTAAGCCTCTGTGGGTTTTCCACCCGGGTTACCTCTAAAAATGCATAACTTCAAAGCCCCTCCCACTTTAAAGTCATCCTTTAAAGACCTTGAGTTCCCTGTAAAGACCACGAAGATACCTTACCCCTAACCCTAACCCTAATTCCCTTTAAAGACCGCGAAAGCCACAAATCTTCACTTCACCCCATCCCCTTTAAAGACCGCGAAAGCCACATAACACAACATCTCCCTTTGAAGACACGAAAAACAAACAAAGACGTCCAACTGTCTCGTATTGAAGAGTAAGTAAACGACGGCTTATTATTTCCTTTTTCTTAAAAAAACAAACAAATCTTGTATCGACCTAGTAATGTACTTATAAAAAAGGCCAATTTGCATATAAATATCCGTTTCTTGTAATTACCATGGCAATGAAATGTTAATAGTCACTATGTCTCCAATCACTGTAGCTGGTTTGTTGTCTTTAAGCGAGTTAATTACTCTCTTGACATTTCTGGCTGAGGCACGAAAACTTCCTAAATATAAATTGCCTTTTGATATAAAGGGTAAATCCCGATAATGTTTTTGAGAATAAAACTGCTTAATTTTGTGTCAAAATCCCTTAAAATCCTCTACCTTAGGGCCGGGCAACTAACACAATATATGTGATACATTTTAACCCGCCAGTCTTTATCTGGAAATAGAGTCCGGTGTCCCAAGCTGTATTATGCGGTGATTGGATAAAACCAGACTTTTTTTATAATGAATGAATGAAATGGGGTTTAACGTCCTACTGTTATGCACTTAACCTGAGCTAATTGAAGACGGGCATACGCCATACAGTGTGCTTATGAGGGAAATTTTTGCCCGGGCAGCGGCGTTACGGCCTACTCTTATATCGAATTCCAACTGCCAAGGGATCTCTTACGTGCACTCCAATGTGTACACGGGACCTCGGTTTTTCGTCCCATCCGAACGACTAGGCAGCTGTCCTTGTCAGGCCCTCCTTCTGCATCACTGACAAGGGGAAATCACGTCGGAAAATCGAGATGAACTTTCAAATATATTCTATTAAAATGTATGTGGTTTTTTTTTTCATTCTCGAAAGAACATAGATGAATATGGTTCGTAAAGACCATTCTGGTTAGGCAGCGTTGTTTGAATGGGCGTGCAAGTTTAAAAAAACAACTTCGGTAAAGAAACGGCGCCGTCCGGGCAAAAATACCCTGATAGCAAATTACGTTTCGTAAATGAAATGGGGTTTAACGTCGTACTGCTCTGTTCCGACTGGGCTAATGACGACGGACGTACGCCATACATTGTACGCCATTAGGGTAATTTTGCCTGGGCAGCGGAACTGTAGCCTTTTCGTATATGGAATTCCAACCGCCAAGGGGGCTTTTACGTGCACCAATGTATACACGTAGTCTCAGTTTTCCGTCTCTTCTGAGCCACTAGACAGCTGTCCTTGTCAGGTCCCCTGCCCTGCACCAGTGACAAAAGGAAACCCCGTCACATACTCCCGACCTTAAGCCGACGTCTTACCCACTTAACCACCGTGACTCCCAATTACGCAACATGTGTCCGTCTTTATCAATTTGATTGCCTACCAGTTTGTTTTGTTTGTTTTTTTTTGGGGGGGGGGAGGGCGTGGATTGCCGAATGGTTAGCAGGTGCGTGCTGTATCATAAAGCCTGTCGTTGAGTAAACTAGCGGAGTTTCGAATCCCCGGATACTTGGCTCGGTAACCTGTGGATCCCATGATCAATCCAGGTGCATGTGAGATATCCCTGCATGTGAATAAGCGTGCACGTGAATTCCAACTGCCAGGGGATCGTTTACGTACACGCTAATGTATAGACGGGACCTCGGTTTTTCGTCTCATCAGTTGTCCTTGTCACGTCCCCCATCTGCACCACTGAAAAGGGGAAACCTCATCGGAATATTCCAATGAACTTTTTCGGCCAATGCAGGGATCGAACACGCGACCTACAGACTAGTCAGCGTCTTACCCACCTAGTTACCGTGGTAACTGGAATTCGATATAAGAGTGGGCAATAGGGTCCTGTCCGCGATCAATTTCACTCATATCTAGGACACTTTTAGTCGGGGCAGAGCGGTTTGACCTTAAAGCCCATTGCATTGCAAATTGCATTGTTGTTAATGGATATTTCATATTCGGCTTGAAGTATTGGGGTCATCGATCCCTGTGGATATTCATATTCCACAGCCTTCTGTTCCTGAGTTATCCCCTTTTCGCTGAAAACCACGTGAACGCGATAGAGGCTATAGGTTTTAACAGCTTTTTTCTATCTTTTCAGAAAGCTGCATTTGAGACAAAGTTGATGTGTGGGCGTATTCCGTACTGAACGGAATTGGGTTATTTTATGTTCTGCTATTCTTATTACAGATTCATCTTTCAGATTATTGTGGTTTACAAGTGATTCGAATAGTGGTAACATGACGCATCGAGACTTTTAAGTAAATAAATGAAAATTACAGCAAGAACAGTTTATTTAGGTTATTTGTCAGTTTCCAAAATTGGTTTATTTTTGTTATTTAAATAAATTTAGATTAATTTGGATAGAGTTATTACATCGATTTAACAATTCATGTGTTGATGGTTTTGTCTGTTTAAGAAGAAAAATAACACAACTGTCTTCTTGTTGATGTCTTGAATGTATACAGCTCTTGATGTCTTGGCTTTATACATCTGAAAACAGACAAATAAAGACAAGTAGGTAAAATATATAGAAATATTTTGATGCAGTATTTGTTTTTCAAATTATCTTTTTAAAATTACAAACTATTGTCTATATATCAGTGGTTATTATCTATATACGAGTAGTTATTATTTATTTATTAGTCTATATCAGTGGTTATTTGTATACAAATATAATACAACATTTCATACCTGTGTAGGTAATGCTCAGGTTAAAACCAGTAAATGTAGCGCTGTAATCTGATGTAAACCGCACGGTGGTATTTTCACCAGGTGGTACTATGATAGGAGTGGGCGGTGTCCCACCACAATATCTAAAATATAAAAAACAGATCACTTCAGTTATTTGTATGTATGACGTTAAAAATAACTATTGATTCGGCAAAATAAAGTATCTAAAATCACACTATGTTCTTGGTCTGAAGCCATTCTGCATTATCCGATAGTTTTCCGGCATCGAACATTATTTGTTTCATTCTAGAGCAGATTATGTTCGCGAAGACAGGTTAAGTGTGCAAAAATTATCTTTTGGCGGATAATGTTCATTATTTTTCCAATATGCCACAATTTTCGGACATCGATGATTTTTTGTGTCATCAGTTTTTTGGGAATCAATTTTTTAGATTTAACTAAACCATTGAAATTTAGTGTAATGTCAAGAGCCACATAGAAGTTGCCGCTCTGCCCAAAGCCGGACACGTTTCGGGCATCATCATTCGTGTCATCAGAGAACTTCCTAGTGTCATAATCAAATGGATTATATTGAACTACGTTCAGGATGTTGTACTCACATTCTGAAACTCATAACCCCCCCCCCCCCCCACAACTTTTCCCCGGGCTCATCACGGAATTTGAGCGGGAGTTTTTGACGAACAATTCATTTCTGCCGACATACTCGAAATTCTGATGGTCAGTGTTGGATATCGGTTCGAAAGCTAGATGTTAGGTGCATAACAGTGGGACGTTAAACCGCATTACATTTCATTCCTAAAGCTAGATAAAAAACGCAATATTGAACTTTCTCGTTGCGTTGTATAGCTGCCCAGTCGTTCGGATGGAATGACGAAAAACCGAGGCCCCATTTATACGTTGGCTTGCGCGTAAAAGATCCCTTGTAGATGGAATTCGATATAAGAGTAGGCTGTAGTACCGCTGTCCGGGCACACTTTCCCTCATAGCACACTGTATGGCGTGTCCTCATTTCTTCATTGTGGACGTTAAACCCTATTTCATTTCACTGGCTTGAATTGTTTTTGTGACCACCTAATTTGGATGCCTCGGGAAATGCTTTTTCGTTGCACCCCACCCCCTCGTACCTGTACACACTATGTGTCTACTTTGCTATTTGTTTTGGGGTTTACGTATATGCCCAGTGGATGTAACTAGACGAAATATATTGGATTTATACCTTACTCCCTGAAGCTCTAGATAATCTGAACACCCGCGGCCAGTAAACAGTTGAGCAGGGCATGAAAACACACGTTCAATGCAATACTGTCCGTTAAGAGATAAGGTGATACTCTGTCCAGGTCGGCCAATTATAAGATAACTCTTGTCAAAAAAAAGTGGATAATCTTGTGGGTAATTCGGTGATGATATACCTGAAATTAGTTAAGACAGTAATGTTTATATATTATTAATTGTATTTATAACGTCACGATCACTGCAGTATACACAGCGCATAATGTCAATACTTTTAAATAAAAAATGTACAATTCAAATACTTACTAGTAAATCGACATTCAAATCCACCATCAAGACGAAAACATGTTTTCGCCTCGTTACATGGACTCGGCTCACATGCATCATCTACAAAATAATAAATACATGACTCAGTAAAAGTAACCACCTATTTTAAAAGTCACGTGATAAAACCGCGTAACTCTACCTGTCAATCAAATATGGAAAGAAATACCGACACACGTCAGTGTTTTAGCATTGATTGTCTAGGAATAACTGGCGTGGATATTGTTGGAAATCAGTAGTCTTGTACTAGACGTTATTTTTTTAATTATGGCTACCTAAATCAGGTATCAGGTATCATATACGTTTTTATACCGAAGGCAGTTACAGGTATGTATCAGCTTACCTTCGCAATAGGCGCCTATAAATCCAGGAGGACAGCTGCAATTCACACCAAATTCCGATGGATAACACATACCATTATTTATACAGGGGTCGTGTACATCACACGGATTTACTGAAATTAGATTGAAGAAATGCAGACCTCAAACATGTTAGTAATAATGTATATTAGATAGTGGTTGGTCATAATCCCAATTGTTAATTATAGATCTTAGTGAGCTAGAAATTATCAGGTCGATTATATTAGGTCTGGTCGATTTCAAAATATCAAAAGAAACCAAGATCTTTGGGTTATAAACATTCATGTCGAGTGTCATCAAAATCGGTTCCTCTATAGGGTCAACAAGCGAAAAACGTGAGTTTCGTATAATCAGGGGCCATAATCAATGAAGTTTCGATCTGATACATGCCAATATCGAAAGCAGTCGAGATCTTTTGGGGGATAAACCTATATTTTATGTTTCGTCAAAATCGGGCGAGAATTGTGACTTGTAGAGAGTCCATAAACAATTGTGCACGGACAGACAGGCGGACGTCAAGGGGCGACGGCATAATACGTCCACATGAAAATGTGGGCGTAAAAAATGATACGGCAATGTGCTGAAAATTTCAGCGAAATTAATCCACTATGAACCGAAAAATAAGCGATCGAAAGTTCCGCATAGCCTCGATCATAATTACTAAAGTCGGTATGACAAAAAGGAAGGTATAGCAATATTCAGTGAAGTTACGGGCCGATATGCACGAATATCGAAAAGGACGAAGATATCTGGTTTATAAACCTGAATTGCAAGTTGCAAGTGTTATCGAAATCGGATAAATATTGTGATCTCTAGATTGTCCACAACCCTGATACATGATATTTAGACATTATTTGCGGCGCCAGCAATTTTGGTCCGATATTTACGAAATTCGAACTCAACCACCCTTAGCATGCAGCGTTGATATATTCTAACGATATTTCCGAACTCAACCAAACTTAGGATGCAGCGGTGATGTACGTATTCTAACGATATTTACGAACTCAACCAACCTTAGGATGCAGCGGTCAGGCCCGAAGCCAGAAACCAAAATTTAGCCGACATAGGGGGGCGAGGAAGATAAATTTCCGACAACAAAAAATCAATGAACGAAGGTCATCGCCGACTGCCGTAAGCAGGAGGAGGGGAGAGCACGAAAATTAGAAGCTGTGAGAGTTAATTTAGGCCTCTATGTTATGCAGGGGGCGAATGTGTCGGAAAATTAAGAGTTTCCAGCCGACATTACCAATCTCTCGGCCGAATTTGAGAGGAAATGCGAGCACTAACCAGCGATTTTTCTTCCGACGCATACAGAAAAATTCTGACACGACCGGCCATGCCTCGGGCCTGGCAGCGGTGATATATTCTAACGATTTTTACGAACTCAACCAACCTTAGGATGCAGCGGTGATATATTCTAACTTTTTTTTTAAAAAAATCTGATAAAAATTGGGAACTCTGCCTGGGGCCTGTTTCACGAAATTTTAACTTAAGATACAATCCAAATTTTAGTACATACTTAAATCTGATTGACTAAGCGCTAAAATCAATCTAATACTATCCAATCGAATTACTAAAATCGGATTTCATCTTAGTTAAAATTTCGTGAAACAGGCCCCTGGTCTACAAGCTAAAAACGAGATTATGCGTACAATAAGGTCATAATCCATGAAGTTGCGGTTCGATACATGCCAATATCGCAGTGATTGAAAGTTGAGTAAATTCTTGAGTAAATTCTTAACTTAAAGGTCACCGGAAAAGGTTCATAAATATTTTTAAATAATGCAAGTAATTATGTCAACATATCCTTTCCATAAGTATAACACGAACCTGAATGTGAATATTACCTGCAACAGGTAAATTTCAACATTAGCCATTTCCGCCATTCCCCGTGGGTAGTCTTAGAGAAAAAAATTCTTCTCAGACTATCTGTATGCCTCTATGGTACCACATTCCACAAGATTTTTGACTTAGAATAATTTTGATAAAGTGTTTTGATAAATTGATATTTTTTGTAAGTTCAATATCTTGTGGAACTCTTGTGGTGAAAAATATCACAGAACCAAAACACTTTTTCAAAATTATTTTAAGTCGAAAGTCTTGTGGAGAAGACATTTTGTAAAAAAAAAATATAGAATTTCTAAGTCTAATATCTTGTGGAACTCTTGTGGTAAAAAAACATCACAGACCCAAAATTCGCCACGCCCATCAAACCTTACCTCCCCGCCATAAAAAAAAAACAATTATTTATTTAGTAATCGGCTATCAATAAAAGACAAACAACAAAAACAAAAACAACAGAGATTTTTATAGACCGATTTTGGCTAAAACGAATTTATGCACGACAAGTTGTTGCCATATACCATACAGCGAGCTACATGTACGAGAGAAATTTCGGAAGGCTTTCGTTCATTATCAAACAGTTTTTTTAATAAATACCTCTACGGAATTGTTGTCGGGGGGGGGGGGCAAATTGCCCACAGGGCGTATCCTCACTATCCCCCTTCACTCTAACCCACCTAATAATATTTAAATCACGAATACACCCAAGATGAACACGATTATGTGAAGATGATGACAGAAATTAAATTGAGATTGAAGGTAACCTGAGACCTGAACCAAATATTTTTGAAACAGAATATGTGCCAATTTCATACAAACTAAGGACACAAACTCCGTTGTTTTAATATTTCGATAGCTTTAGGATTGGTTTAAAACAAAGTTAAATAAAGTAATACTTACTGCTTTTATCTTCAGAATCGGAACTTTCGTTTGAGTCAGAGCTATCAGAGGAGCCATGACTGTCACCCAACTGAATCATAATTAACAATAAAATGATTGAAACAGTCAACCGCAACATCTTAATATATTGAATTCTGACTGGCGTGGAACTAATGCTGGTAGTAGAAAGAATGATTAGGTGGAGACAGAACTATCAAATATATAGCGCCCAAAGTTACACATCATCCTACTCAATTATAAACACCTGTCATTTGGACAAATTAATCCTTCGATTGATATAATTAATTCAATATCCATGGCGACATATTGTAGGCCTATAATTTTTAATGAAATAAAATTGTTTTTTTTAATCCTACATTTGTATACTCCAACTCCCGCATTGCTTAACACCTTTTCTCACACCTTCTGTCCAACACTTACATTTCCCTCCTGGTCCCAATCTTATCCCTACCACCCCCACTAGATTAAACTGTGTGTCCAACACTTCTTACTTGCATTTTACGAATCAGGAGACAATAACCCCGTTTACATTACACATTTTAAGCGTACCAGGAACGGTGCCAGGTACGACACTCTTCGTTTTTTGTAGTGTAAACAGGTCAAACGTAAGCGTGCCGTACCACCACCAGGTACGGTGCCAATCTGGCCCACTGAAATGATCAATCAATCAACCATCAACACAGAATTTGTATAGCGCAAATAATACTTTGATAAAGTTCCTTATGCGCTTAAAGGTTTATCTGGATTCTTTTAGTGTTTATTTTTGTTAAAAAGATGTGTCTTCAAACGTGACTTGAAGATGTCTAGAATTTTTGATTCTTTGATGTCAAAGGGTAGTGAATTCCACAGAAAAGGTGCTGCAAAGTGAAAAGATCGTTTAGTCCGTTGAAGTTTGACAGCAGGAATAACTAATTATGACTTGTTCTGGGATCTTAAGGTTATATTGGATTCATATGGAGTGAGTAGATCTTGAATGTATTGTGGCGCTTGGTTGTTAAGTGCTTTAAAAGTCAGAAACAGTATTTTAAATTTGATTCGCTGATTTATGGGTAACCAATGGAGGGTTTTAATGATGGTTTAATGTGATCCCTTTTACTGGTTCCAGTGACGAGTCGAGCTGAAGCATTCTGGACGTATTGAAGCTTCTGCAGCTGCCACTGTGGTAGACCATATAATAAAGCATTATGGTAGTCCAGCCTTGAAGAGATCAAAGCATGAACGAGGATTTTTAGATTGTCACATGTTAGATACTTCTTTATCTTTGCTAATTTGTAAATTTGGTAAAACGCTGAAGAACAGATGGTTTTGATGTGGGACTCAAAAGTTAGCGTGGAATCAATTATAGCACCGATGTTCTTTGCCTTATTTGTTGGTTGAATTAACTCCCCTGCAATCGAAAGGCTCCCCTTTTTTACTTTGTTAAGTTGTTGTTTGGTACCGATGTCCAGTAAAATCAGCAATACGCTCTGTTGTTGATCGATGCACTGGTGGATATCAGCAACAATTTTTATGAGAGCCATTTCCGTACTATGGAATTGCTTGTAAGCCGATTGAAGAGGATTCTCGAGAGCACTTTGACGAATATGCACGTTAAGACGCTGTAGCACACATTTCTCAATGAGTTTTGATATGTAGCTCAGGTTAATCACAGGCCTGTGGTTCTTCAGCAGATCAGCATCTAAGGATGGTTTCTTGATTAGAGGTGTGATCATGGCTTGCTTCAGGGTACTTGAAAAGACCTCGTCTAGAAGCGACTTGTTGACAATAATTAAAATGATTTGTAGAAAAGCCTCCAAATTGTCTTTGAGAAGCCATGTTGGAAGTGGGTCTAACTGGCAAGACTTGGTTTTAAGCACCACAGTTTTAAGTTCCTCTAAGCTGTATGGTGTAAATTCTGCTAGCAGATGTAGAGTGGGAACTTTGTAAGACGGACATTGGGTTTGGTCAATAATGGAGGATTTTGTGATGATGTAATCTCTAATTTGCACAATCTTTTGTTTAAAATATGTCGCAAATTTATCAGCAAGGCTGGATAGAGATTCATGGTCTGGTAGAGTTTGTTCTGTCTTTGAGTTTAGTAATTCATTTGATAAATTAAATAATTTCTTTTGATCTGAAGCACAGTCAACGACTTTACTATTGTAGTACTCCGTTTTTTTACATTCAACTAACTTTGCTACAGGTTTTATTTCTGTTATGTAGATTTGGTTGTGGACAGATAGACCTGTTCTCACCCAGGTGCGTTCAACTTTCTCCTGACTTTCCTGGCGTCCCGAATTGTATCGCAGAACCAGGGGTTTTCAGGTTTTATCACTATTCTTCGTGAAATGATGTGGTCCCAGCACGGTACCAGGAGTGGCTCGCTTCAAGTACTATCGTTGTAGACTGGAATAACCAGACCCTATAGATTTCCATTCGATTGAGATTTGAAATTAGAGTAAAAAAAAGAGATTAAATCAGTTAATATACATTCATATTACACTAGTATTTGCGTTGTGACCCATTTGTGTCAACGTCTAGGTCCCAATAATTAGCGATTTAATTGCTTTAATGCAGACGGGCATACGCCGTACATTGTCCTACGAGAGGACATTTTGCCTGGACAACAGCACCACGGTCGACTCCTTTTGCGAATTCAAACTGTCTTTTACATGCACACAAATGTACGTGTACACGGGACATTGGATTTCCATACCATCCGAATGACTATACGTTGTCCCTTGCCCGGAAATCCGTACTCCATCACTGAGAAAAGCGAATCCACGACGGTAAATCACCAGTTAACACAGCAATCGAACCTCCAGGTCAGTAAGTCAACATCTTACTCACTGAGCCACCACGTCTCCCGATAAGGTAATTGAAATTTATTGTATTATTTTTCCAACAGATCTTATTAATTTGTTTGTACAATAATTGGATGTTAAATCAACTGTTAATATTTGTAATAAACTACCCCAAACTATCTCATGTTTTATGAGCACCAATTAATAAACCCGAGTAAAAGGATTTATGGTAAATATTCAGTTGGTTAAAAAATAATATTTGTATAAACAATATTTGTATTGACAGAAAAGGATTGAGGAACAGGCCAGTCCTATATTACCTCTCCTATATAACAGAAAATATACAAAAAGACTATATTACCATATTATGTTAAAATCAATGTAAATAGTATAAAAATGAACAAATGAAATAAAGGGGGGGGGCTATGTACATATTTACAATTTCAGGTTTGCCATATTCACATTTTTTGTTCCATATTTTGTATATATATATCTTTATTGTACTATGGTTGTCATTCTTTGCTTGATAAAGACGAGAGAACCCTCGTTGAAACGTCGCCGAAATAAACTCTTCAAGTAACTTGCATTCCATATAATTGTGTCATGTGTTATTCTCATCCAGTTACTAAATGCCACTTAAACAATTTATTCGTCATCAACATGGAGATGTGGCAGTCAATCTCATCAACCAGATTAGTAAATCTGAGGGTAAATATATCAAGGTGTGTAACAGTCTAACTTTTCTCATGCGATGTAGAGATAATTGTTTGGTGGCGAAAGGATTCACCCTCAAGTCACCAGTTGCGTCATCAGCCGCCCAAATGATTCTCTTCAAAGCCAGTCAGTGTCTCATGCGTGAACGTATTCAGCATTCAAGAAATGAAAAACAACGTATTTTCAAAATTCACAAGGTTAGGCCTACAACATAGATTTTATTCTTAAAATAGTTAAAGGTGAACATCACTGATCTATATAATAACTAATCAAGCTTAAATATGATGTAATTCACCGACGAATTGAACACAAACAGCGTGTTAAGAATCTGGAATAAAAAGTAGAAAGCTGGAATCCGTCGATGATGACATTAAATAAATTAAAAGATAGACCAGAAAGTTTAATTGATCATATAAAATCCCGCCACCCAGCATCAATTGTAGATCTTGCGGAGTAGAAACCCGATACTATATTATTGCATTTCTTAATCTGAACTGCCCACCCGAAAATTTAAGATTTAGTTTGCCTCAATCATTGAGATGGGGATTGGGGAAAATATCAATTCAAACGACAGCTTGCATGGTTATTCCTCCAATCTAGTTTATAATTTTATGAAAGTAGAAAGAACAATTAACAACCAATAAAAATAGTTGTTAAAATAAACATTTTATTGACTTTTTGTAACAAAACAAATTGTATTATTTCAGGTAGTAATTTCGTGTAATTATACAAACAGTTTTAATTAGACAACAGATGTTTGTGGATCCCTTCTATCGTATGATCTCTTCAATGCCCTATTTAAAATAAATGGAAATTTTATGAAAAATAATTTAAAGTTCTGCTGTTCTGAAATCTACAGGGGCTACTGAATATGGTCATACACAATACAATGTCGAAGATTTGGGAGGATTTTGAGTTACGGACTTAGGTGCTTTAACTGAATATTTTTCAACCTAATACTCTTTCGCAACAAATGGATCCTTCGGTAAATTCCACAAATTCTGCACCAAATGATGAAATAACCGTCCGTACGTACAAGATAATATAAATTGACACTATTTAAGCAATTACATTACATTAATTAGAAATTATAACATAAATGTGAAATCAAAATTGCCGCACGATCATAGTTCAATATATAGCCTACTATTCAAAATAAGTAGGGGATATTTGATTTTTAAGTGTTATTAAAGTCACCTAATGAAACTGACAAAGAAACAAATGACAAAATTAAATGAAGTTCACATTCATCGATTTATTCCAAATGATCGTTAGACTAAGTAAGGCACAGACTGACCATTTAGGGTAAAATGATACCCGAGGTCAAACAGCAAAGTTACCATAGCATCACAACAAAGTCAGTAACGGGTAAATCCTCCTCTGTTTGCCAAACAAGCATTGATCCGACGTGACATACTCCTAATGAGACGTCTAAGGTCATTTTGGTCCAGATTGTCCTATTCCTGTTGCAACACAGCAGCAAGTTCTTGGACATTGGCTACACTGTCATAAAGACGCGAAGAATAGAAAGCGCTTCGCACTATATAGCGCGAGTTGCAGTGTTTACTTTTCACGTCATACAACTTCCAATATGACAGACTTATGACGTTGTTGTAAAGACGTCATTGCAAGTCTATATTTCTATTTTTGAAACAATATTTGGTGTAGTACAGAGCTAGTATCAAGTGGTAATTTGGGCGTCTATATACAGTATACAACAGAATCAAACAGAGGCGGATCCAGGAAATCCAGTTAGGGGGGGGGGGCCTGAGAATTTTTTTGAAAAAATCGGGGTGTCAGTGGTGATTTGTGGCGCATATCTATTTTTTTATACTGTTATTTAGGGATTTAGGGGGGGGGGCACCTAGGGCCCTCCCCCTGGATCCGCCTCTGGAATCAAAAGTGAACTCTATTTGGATACAGTCATAGGCGTACGGGACCGAGCTTGTTTGGGGGGGGGGGGGGCAGCATATTTTCCCGACAAATATATTTGGGCCGCGGAGCCTTGGGCGGCGAAGCCGTCCACCTGCAAGCGCCTGAGGCGCAAAGCGGCCGACGGGAGGTTTTGGGGGCCTTCCCAGAAAATTTCGAAAAACAGACGGCCGTAGACGTGATTTCCAGGCACTTCGAATACTTTCTAGTAATTTGGAGTGGGTAGTAAGTTATGTCAGTAGCAGCATAAAAACTGGTAGAAAGTCATCTTTAAAATACAAGCTCTATTACTACGAAAACAAGATAAAGTCGAACGATTTACTTTTGCCACATTTTTTTTCATTTTATGAGACTTCACATTTTTTATCCAGATATCAGATGTATAGAAGACTTGTATATACTTTATGTACTTTTAATATGAAAGACCATTTTAAAAGAGTTCAAATTTAGAATCTATATAATATTATTCCGTATTATGATTTACTTTTGCCACGTTTTTCATTATATGATAGTTCACATTTTTTATCCATATCTAAGATAGATAGATCTCAAATCAAGATAGAAGACTTTTTGAAATTGTAAAATTTATATACTTTTAATATATGAATTACCATTTTAGTTCAAGTTTATTTACATCTAGTGCACAATATTATACCAAAAAAAGAACAAGTCAGACGATTATTACGTATTTCACATATCCACGATGATGCAGCATCAGAAGAATCGTTATCCGGATTTTGCTGTTTCGTAGCAGAAAAGAATGATGATAACGTTTTCTGATTACTCTCTAATATCCTAGTGAATTTAATGTCAGAGGTGCTTTGACCATTCTCTCGCAATGCAATTTAAAGTATTCTTTGACCATTATCTATTGGCAGGACGTACATTGTTTTTTGCCGCCGTGATCTTTCTTTCGGTTATTTGACTGTGACTCCATAGGCCTAGAAGATACGTTTCCTTCAATTTTCATGGAAGTACTGCAGAAAATTTTCAAATCTTCAATAGTCATTTCAGTACTGCTAAAGCATTAGTAATCTTCTATGCTAGCAGTATTAAAATCAGTACTGAAAATATGTTTGATTTATTTTTTATCGAATTGATTTTGAATATCAACAATAGAAAGTGTACACTCATATCATTCGAGTTATATTAAATATAAGCGGTGCATCCGCCCTGACAGCGAATAAAGTGTGGACTTCAATTCAATCCCTACCGTTTTGACAACAAACAATTTTTACAAAATTTGACAGTTTTCTCACCAAGTGTTCCTTAATTGTATAAATATGGTACCGCTCACAACTAACTTGACAAAAAGCGCGTGATAACTTTATTCATATAAATTGATTAGTTTAACAAAGTCATATAAAATTGAAAATGAGATTAATGAGTTACTATAAGACGATGGGCAAAATTTACAGTTATCTTGTACTGTAACCGAATCCATTTATTAATCGACGACACATTTTCAGTTCGTCATCTAATATACAGGAACACAGTAATCAAGAACTGATAAAGGTCATTTGTACGTGCTAGTTCTATTCAGATGGCGTACGTGTTTATCATTGACTGGACTGCTTTCTTTCCGCTTCCATATATTATTAAAAATATTCAAAACCCGACAGACGGCGCGACGCTTCCCCACAAACTGAGCATTCATTCCCGACAAGACCATGTTTGGAGGGGGGCCAGCCCCCCCCCCGGCCTCGTACGCCTATGGATACAGTGGTTCGTTTCGATACAGCTTTTCGACGCGGGGGCTGGAAATGAATTATATGTGTATGTTCTGTTTTGTTTGTTACTAGTAATAAATCATGTTTGTTTTTGTCTTGTGATAAGAAATACGTCCGTCTTGTAACACTGTCATTGAGTCAAATGTCGTGGTTTCGAATCCCCGATTGTACGCGACAAGGGAGTAGGGTCACATGTTCAACTTTGTGGGTTTTCTATGGGTCCTCCGGTTTCCTCTCATGGCTAAAGACCCAAATGCGCTAGCGAATTGTTGAAATATAATTGAACCATATGTTAGTCCCAAAATGACCTAGTTTGTGTGGAGTGGACATTAACCCCATTTCTCTCTCTTTTATTTCATTTGATAACATTTTCCAGGTTTTCCAGAAAGAGTTGTACTATACTTTATGTAAAAGTTGGACGGATGGTTACAAGTATTGACAGTATAAAAATATCATATATCGCAGTCTATCTTAATCCTCGCAGTGTTCCGTTTGATTAGAGCTAATCCTACTACTCCCTGCTGGACTGAGTGGGTATTATTGTCACTAATTATGACTGGTCAGTGGTCCTTTTACTGACCAATCACTGACTTCGTTACAAAGGTATTACCTTTAAAACAGAACGTTTAATTAGGGCAACTGTGTTTACATAACGCTACGTCATGGCTGCACGGTTTTTGTATGCTATATTAACCAGCGCATAGCAGGATATTGCAGCAAAACTAATTGCGTGACAAACGAGGCTATCGGTATCGACGTAAAGTAAACAATACTGTATGGTAACGAACAGACTTTCAACGTTTTTTATAGCTTAAATCGTTGTCCAAAATGTTAAGGAAGACCTAAGATTAAACGACGGACTGTCATGTTACTGTACGTAAGTGGTAGATTTGATTGGACGTGAAGAATGGACACACTTACTTAAAAGTTCAAGAATCCGAACCGAATCCAGCAATGGCCAGAGAGGGGTTTCTCGGGCCGTTGCTTCAGGAATATGTTTAGAACTGTGCTTATTAATGACCAAATATAAAAACTGCCGGACTAGAAGAAAACATTTATTTTGAGAACTGATGCTTCCCATATGGGGTTGGGTGCAGTATTGTTACAAGTAGAAGATGAAGAAAAACAACCGATAGCCTACGCAAGTAGAAAATTGTTACCAAGAGAATGTGCTTACTCAGTAATAGAAAAAGAATGCCTAGCGATTATTTGGGCTGTAAGAAAACTATTTCTATGGACGCAAATTTATATTAGAAACCGATCACCAACCTCTACTTTATTTAAATAAAACTAAAGTTGCTAACGCAAGACTTATTAGATGGGCACTTTTGTTACAACCCTTTAGATTTCGAATTTATGCAATCAAAGGAAGTGAAAATATCGGTGCTGATTATTTGAGTAGAGCACAATAAGTTATTTAAGGTTATATGTTACCAAGTTAAATGTTTGTGGGTTTTAATTGTATCATTAATTGTATCATCAATGTTTCGGAAATAGAAATTTCGTTAAATTGACTAATGGAAAAAATACTTAAAACCAGTGTAATTTGCAATCAATGTAATTTAAAGCGAGAATTTCATATTTTCTAAGAAAGTCAAATCAGTTATTTTTATGTCTTTTGCTCAATAGGTGATCAACTTACTATTATACGACCATGGGAAATATTACCCACCCTTAAAACTCATTGACACAGGTACCTCCCCTGTTTTCCCATTCACCACATGCATAAGCTATATTCAAACGTTTTAATTTGAAGTTGAAAATTATATTTTTGCCAATTCCTCAGCTGGCAGTAGTGAATTATAGGATTATAGGTAGGACTGTGTATGGATATCACAGTGTGACATATGTTCCCGGCATTCATTTATTATTCATCAGTGAAATTTCTAGTATTATGTGAATGCAGGGACAACAGCCTGATTGATTTGCTGTGTTTATGGTTTGAACTACGTTTTTCGGCTTGTAATTTCAATAAATGTCCTGGTTTGTTTCGCAAGTTGTTTTCGGTCAGACGTTGTTACTTCCCGCCTGCTTGAAATAAAAATATTAATGTGTCTAATATATATCCCACGTTCATCTTGATGTTGACAAACAGAGCACATATATTATATAGGAGATATTTTAAACAAGTATGGTAGCGGACACTCAGTCGTATGGTCGCTTGTTATGAAGTATTGCCTAAACGACACAGACGCACCATTCAATGCTTTTGTAGACACAGTCTTAAATGTTAATGTTTATGATTCAGGGGAGATAACTCCTTTTCGGCTTTTTGGAGACAGACCACCATTAATTTCCCCATTGACTTCAATGTTAATTCTGGCCTCTTTGCCCACCTACAACTTTTCCCCAAATTTTCGTTGGGCTGAATGCTTTTCACTATAGACAAGAGGAACAAATGACCATCTTTGTGCACTAAAATTTGTATGAGGTTGACCACCAAAATTTTGAGATACACCAACTTGAAGCATACCCAAAACATGTAACTAGTTGCCGTACTTATCACCGTAGCCAACCTGATAACTCAAGTTATCCTTCCGCCCTAAAAATCATGAATATTTACCAAAACCTGGCAGAAAATATTAATTCAAACCCTCTTCTTCCATTCTAGACCAACAAATCAACAAAAATGTCCATGCAAAGGGGGGGAAAAGAGGAGAGAGAATTGCTATAAATAGACGAACTACAATTTGTTGGTCTGCCTCCTATGGGTTGAAGATTATCATGAAGCCAGTGACCGGAAAACATGGACTGAGCACATGGGTTTTGAGCTGCCATATTACCCCCAGTCGTTTGCCAAAGATGCTCTTGATTCATCACCATTTTTATATCTGTTTATATTTCAATTCAAGATTGGGAACGTTCAACATATTCGTAAGTTCGATGTAAAATTGTCGGGACTCATTTTAATTACCTATATGTCTTAATGTGATCATGATATGTATCTGTAATTGTTAGGTAAGATTTTACTTCATTACAGTACATGTGTGATGTGATAATCCTGGCTCCCTGGCTTTGTATCGGCTGGTTCTGCCCCGAACTGGCTCTCTGCACGTAATGAGCATTACTCTTCTCGTCGTATTATCATTATACAATAATTCATAAAAAGGCTATAAGTTTAAATACATATACTCAGGAGACGGGGCGGGGGGCAAGAAGGCTAAAAAAAATTGGGAAAGTCCGAAAATAGGTATTGCCCGAAAACAGGCATCGAGCCGGAAAACGGCAGAGGAAACTGGCAGTAAAACGCGTTGGCGACCGTCAAATAGTTTTGCTTCCCTTACTGTCAGCGAGCCCTAATAAAACACTAATTTTACTTTTCTTGTAATTGAATATAACGAATTTGTACTGAGTTGACTATGGATTAAAACATTGAGTCTGGAGCAACTCTACGCTGTGTGACATTGTTCAGGCATCGATTAATATTTGTGAATACAGATGCAACAGTATGATTGGATGGTTGAAATTCAGAGTAGAATTTCGGTTACAAAACCATTGAATACTTTTGGAGTTGCTAACATGGGCTAAAATAGCAGAAAACGCATTTCCTGTGATTAAACTTTCAAATTTTTCTCCTGAAGGGTGAGGCCTCTATACGGCGCGACGATTGCTTTGTTATTTGGAATTCAGGTCAGCCATACTGGACCAAATTGAAGTTGCTGTATTCACAAACTGGAATAGCAAGAAAACGCGTTTGCAACAGTTAAATTTTCAAAATTTTCTTAACCATCCCGTCTTCGAGGACTGTAAACGATTGATTGGAATTCGAGTCAGCCACCTTAATTAGGCTATATTAGGCCACTGAAGTTGCTTTGTTCACCTGCTGAAATAGCAGGAAATCGCGTTTGTGGCAGTTGAATTTTGAAAATTTTCTCCAAACGTAATAGTAATAGTAAGTGCAGGGGGACTGCGCCACATATGATTTACATAAAAGACAAACATAACGACAAGACATACTCCGAAACAACAAACAAACAAATAAACAATTAAAAAAAGAGTGAATGGATCCGGGGGCTAGCCGTAAGCAACACAGACTTCACTCAAAATTGAAAATGATCAGGAAAACATTAGAATGTGATGTCAGCAGGGGTCATGGTCTGTCATATGCTACAAGAAATACGAATGCAAGCACACTGTAGTAAAAATTTCAACTATACAAGTAACATCGGTGAAATGTATAAAAAAGGTAGTCTAAAAACATTAAATATATGTATAGTAAATGTGTTGAGGGAACATGTTCCACCGGTCACAAGAAAACACGCACAAACGAAAACCGAATACAAAGAAGCAAAGGAAATGTAGACTGCCTCAGACGGTAGTCGTCTGCTAACTGAATGGTGTGACGTAAATAGCAGGCAAACGTGTTTGCAGCCGTCAAATATTCCAAAATTTGCGTAGGGGGGAGGGGGAGGGGGGGATTCAAGGTCGTTGCTGTCTTTAAACCCGAAATGTTTTCGGTCATTCAGGGTTCTGCCCCCCTAACTGTCATCGAGCTCCTACGCCTATGCATATATTCCATTGTGTTTCTACTTATACAAACGATGTTGTATTTTGCAGAAACATTTCTTGTTAGTATTTCTTAAGTTTTTCACAGTTCTTATATTGTTATGTACCCTACAGTAAATACAGTTATTTCTAACTACTACGTAGATTTAGTTATTTAGTAATTCACTGCAAGTAAAAGAAGGACTCGTTTGAATTCCCCTCCCTAGGAAGATTGGCGGTAACACTTCTAAATAATATATATCACATGCTATTTGTTTTTGTACTGCCATTTTCACCCCTCCAACATACGTATAACAAAACGATTCAGATTTGCTAGCGATGACGTCTTTTAGTCTGGTCGAGCTGTCCTCAAATCTTGCATTAGTTGGAAAAAATTCCTACCCAAGCGATTTATTTTTTGATTGGCCTTGTTTTTGGGGGGCTTTTTTGTTTTGACCCCCAAAATCGCCCTAAAATCCGTTAATGGCTATGATAACTCGCTCAATGTTCATATTTTGGGTTAATAATGTACTAGGAGCCTATAGGAAATCGATACCAAGGAATTCAAAAATGGCATCAAAAATGACCTGTGACGTCATAAGGCAAAATGGCGCCAAAATTTGAAAATTTACCTCACTCATGCCGACATCACATAATGATTTACTTCTTCGCGATGTATTTCCGATCATTTTCAATATTGAGTGAAGTCTGTATTACTCCAGACCCGGGACTGTACAGCGCAGTGGACACTTACGGCTAGCCCCCGGATCCATTCACTCTTTTTATACGCCCACATTTTCATGTGGACGTATTATGTCGTCGCCCCTGTCCGTCTGTCCGTCCGTCCGTCCGTCCACAATTGTTTGTGGACCCTCTACAGGTCACAATTCTTGTCCGATTTTGACGAAACTTAAAATATAGGTTTATCCCCAAAAGATCTCGGCTGCTTTCGATATTGGCACGTATCAAATCAAAACTTCATGGATTATGGCCCCTGATTGTACGAAAAATCACGTTTCTAGCTTGTGGACCCTATAGAGGTCACAATTTTGAACCGATTTTGATGAAACTTGACATGCATGTTTATATCCCAAAGATCTTGGTTCCTTTCGATATTTGCGCCTATCGGAACATAATTTCCTGAATTATGGCCCCTGATTGTCCGAAAAATCACCTATTTTAGCTCGTGGTACCTCTGGAGGTCACAATTATTATCCGATTTGAAAAACCGTTCGATTATATCACCGTTACACCCTAAGAAAGGTCGAGTTCAAATTTCGGAAAAATCGGACCAAAATTACCATACAAAATGGCCGCCGTTCGTACGTGAATACTGTTAAAAAATAGTATATCCAGGTTGTGGACCCTGTAGAGATCACAATTTTAATTTGATTTTGATGAAACTTGAAATGCATGGTTATAACCCAAAGATCTTGGTTCCTTTCAATATTTGCGCATATCGGATCGTAACTTTCTGAATTATGGCCCCTAATTATACGCAAAATCGTCTTTGTTTAGCTTGTGGTCCCTCTGGAGGTTACAATAATTATCCGATTTAAAAAATCGTTTGATTATATCACCATTACACCCTAAGAAAGGTTGAGTTCGAATTTCGGTAAAATTGACCAAAATTGACATACAAAATGGCCGTCATTCGTACGCGAATACTGTTAAAATATGGCATATCAAGGTTGTGGACCCTGTAGAGGTCACAATTTTAATTCCATTTTGATGAAACTTTAAAAGTGCATGGTTATAACCCAAAGATCTTGGTTCATTTCGATATTTGGGCATATCGGATTGTAACTTCCTGAATTATGGTCCCTGATTATACGCAAAATCATCTTTGTTTAGCTTGTGGTCCCTCTGGAGGTCACAATTATTATCAGATTTAAAAAATCGTTTGATTATATCACCGTTACACCCTAAGGAAGGTTGACTTCGAATTTGGAAAAATTCGAAACAATATTGACATACAAAATGGCCGCCGCGTGTACACGATTACTGTTATAAAATGGTATATCAAGGTTGTGGACACAGTATAGGTCACAATTTTGATTCAATTTTGATGAAACTTGAAATGCATGGTTATAACCCAAAGATCTTGGTTTCTTTTGTTATTTGCACATATCAGATCATAACTTCCTGAATTATGGCCCCTGATTGTCCGAAAAATCGCCTATGGTCCCTCTGGAGGTCACGATTATTATCTGATTTAAAAAAACGTTTGACTCTATCACCGTTACACCATATGGAAGGTTGAGTTTGAATTTCAGGGAAATCGGACCATAATTGCCAGACAAAATGGCCACCGTTTGTACTCTAATAGTGTTAAAATATGGTATGTCAAGGTTGTGGACCCAGTATAGGTCACAATTTTAATTCGATTTTGATGAAACTTGAAATGCATGTTTATAACCTATAGATCTTGATTCTTTACGATATTTGCGCATATCGAATTGTAATTTAATGAATTATAGCCTTTGATTGTAGGAAAAATAACTTTCGATTTTGCTTGTTCTCTATCCATCTCTCGAAAATGTGGGCGTATCCTGCCTGGCAGCCGCTGGTTTGAATTGTTTATTTGTTTGTTTGTTGTTTCCGAGTATGATGTCTTGTCGTTATATTTGTCTTTTGTGTAAATCATATGTGGCGCAGTCCCCCTGCACTTACTATTAAAGTTTATCATAATTCACAATAAATGAATTATTATTTTCTAATAAAACAAACTGATATAAACAAAAATTGATTTTATAGGTAAATGATAATAGAGTCAGATTTCATAGAATGATCTTTGATCGTCATCTTCTAGGTCAACGTCCTTAGAATTCCTGCAAGATTCACCATGACAGCCCCCACACGCGCTGACGCATTTCAGACCATCCTTCTTGCAGTTGCATATCATGGTATTGCATTGATTTTTCGGCGACTTGAATTAATATCTCACAAAATTTGACACGCTTTCAGGGGATACAGGAAGGTCTGTCATGCTGGGTTTGTTGATTGGATAATGTCACAATGAGTTTACTAAACTTTTGGACCTTTTTATCGATTTTAGCATCAAGTAAATGTTCATAATCAAATCTAAAGGTATCTAATAAAATAAAAACCAAGTACGAACAATCCTAACCATTATACAGAATTCGAATTCCTAAAAAACGTTAAAGGCGAAATGGTGTACTTAAACAAAATAGTGTAATCAGCAAGTGGACTGCTCCTCGTGTACAAAATACACGACAAACAGTGGTAACAGGTATCCGAAAGAGTAAGCTTATCCTGTCGGGCGCCACACCCGCCATTGCTGCATCCAAACTATTAGGCGAAATGTCGGTAAAATAGCGTGATTGATTGGCCAATGAAATATCGGTATGCAATATGCACGCGATGAACTGTGTTAACGATGTAGTATACATTATCAGGGAGATAGTAATAGTATACGTGTCAATTAAATATATCTAGAATAGTAGCCCAGAGAGACACGTTATATTTCCCAATCAAATCAATATGACGGTCATAAAACTTTTTAAAGATTTTAATAAGTTCAGTGCCCAAGTGTCCTTGTAGTTGAAGCTTAGATGACAAATGCCTCGATCTACTTAAGAAATCAGAATAAAGGGAACAAGCCCTCGCGTAACGAATTAGCTGAGACATTAAGTTCTCTTATCATGACATAAAACAAATTATCAGACTTTGGTAGCATTTCAGTCTCTTTGAAAATGGTCTTTAGGGATACCTCTGAAGACTGTTTCAAGTTCTGATTCTGCTTGGTAATCATAAGAAGTTTAATTACTATAGCTACACAAAACTTTTTATTCGAGTTCCCTTAATTCTTCAGAAGCCGCCAAAGGTAAACTTCGTACCATTTCACGCGCATCGCTCAGCTTTGTTCCTAGAATATCAAGAAGGCTGACTTTTTCAGTTGGATCACACCAATGCCTTATTGGATTGAAAATTTCAAGATAAACGCCCCGTGTCGCTGCTGGTTTATCATCTACGAGCAGTAAATCTTGCTTCTCGTCTTTGTTTTAATGTCATTTCGTACGTCGGCTATGTTAGCCATATTGATTTAAGGTATATTGCCAGTTTCAACGTCATGTGGCCTAGTTTTGTTTGGCCCAAATCTTGAATTATGTTTGCCACAGAAACGCATACACTGGATATAAGGTTAATTCATGCCTTAACGACAGTCTCTTCAATGAAGGTTATGTAGCGCCGGATCTGATTCTGTAACTGGTTATGATCCTTTCCTGTCAAAAGTTGCGGCGCTGTGATATTTTTGTCATTGATCTGTTCCAAGGGTTATTTGCGTGATAATGCCGTGACAGTTGGTGCCAATCAAGCTAAAGGAGGTTATTCCAGATGCACGTGACCGATTTACATTAGATGGCCAGACGGTTGTCTTTGCAGGATGCTGATTCTTGAAGTGTGCGGTTGGTGATATCATTGAAGCTAGAACTTTTAAGACTCCAATTATCCGAGCAGCGGAATATAAATGTCCAAATATGCTCTTTGCAGCACCAATTGGTACTTCTTGGACACCAACCATTGGGGAGAAAACCGAAGACAATGCGGATAATTCTACTTTGTACCCAAGTTTAGTGCCATTCCCGCGGGTCTTAATAAATGAATATCTGATGGCGTCATTTTACTCAATTTTAATGCCGATTCGATTACTTGTTTCTGTGAAGTAGAAGTAGGTGCAGTAATACCATTTCCATGTCCAACACTATTTGAAGCAAGGCCTTTCAATACCCTATAAATAATAGATACACATCACCTTTTCGCCCGCTGCAGTACCAGTAGCATCTCGGTCAAAAGCTTTACAATGAAAGACTGGCGAAAGTATACCAGTTTCCCTGAATACTCCTGTTCTTGCTTGATAAAGTACAAGATTGGTACCACCGATCAGGGCACCTTCGCATTCTCCCTTTTGTATATTGATTCACATGCTAATTTGAGAGCCACCAGTGAAGAGGTACATTACCATGCGCTCAGAGTTTATCTGCAGGTCGTCGTTTGGTTAAAATTAAATGAAAGCGAGCTGAATGCGAGCAGCCCCTGAAGCGTTTTAAACTTTGTGAGATAAAAGTGCAAGTCGCTGAAAAATCAGTGCGCTGCCATAATATGCATCTTCAGGAAGAATGGCCAGAATTGTGTCAGCGCGCGTGGGGGCTGTCATGGGGAATCTTGCAGGACTTCTGAGGACGTTGACCTAGAAAATGACGATCAATGACCATTCTATGAAGTCTGACTATATTATCATTTACCTATAAAATCAATGTTTGTTTATATCAGTTTGTTTTATTAATAAATATTAATTCATTTAATGTGAATTATGATAAACTTCAAGAATGAGGTAAATTTTCAAAAATGTTCAGATTTTTCGCGCCATTTTGACTTATGACGTCACAGGCCATTTTTAACGCCATTTTTAAATTCCTGGGTATCGATTTCCTATAGGCTCCTAGTACATTATTAACCCCAAATGTGAATATTAAGCAAGTTATCAAAGCCATTAACGGATTCTAGGGCGATTTTGGGGGTCCAAACAAAAAAGCCCCCTAAAAATTTTCCCCAAGGCCGATCAATGGGGAAAATTTTTCTGGAAGGCTACTCACCCTACTTGTTCATATGAAATAATAATCGCTTGGGTAGGAATTTTTTCCCACTAAATATGTACCTCGACCAGGCTATAATGCACCGACCATGCGCCAAGTGTCTACTAAAATAAGTTATTCGTATCTTTGTATTGGGGTTTAAATTATTCCAATCTCTAACCGTGTTTGGTATAAAGCTGTGCGCGTGGGCATCTGTACGCGCATAATGTATATAGAATTGTTTGCTGTGCTTGTTCCGATTGTTTCTGTTGCTTGGTTTGGTGTCAGAAGTAGGTAAGCTTGTCTGGCCATGTAACCCTTTGTGCAGTAAGATGAGTCTATTTGCTCTTCTTCGGACTTTTAATTTCTTCCAGTTTAGGTCTACCATTATCTGGGTCATCGATCCATCTTCATAGGTGTAATTGTTGGTAACAAATATCGCAGCTTGTTTTTGTACTTTTTCTTATCGATAACTCTGTAATAAACACAGTCATCGGCAAATAAACGAATGTCTGAATCTATATCATCCAAAATGTCGTTCAGTGTAAATTTAACAGATTCAACTGTTGACCATCCAGAGCTTGTCCCATTCACCCCAACATACTGTTTGCGATAACATAAAAAAGAATTAATCCAGCATAGTGTTTTACCAGCAATCCCATAGCTGTGGACGTATTAAAACAAAATGACACAATATTGTACACCAAACGTAAACAAACTCTTAAAGAAATTTTGAATAATGAGCTTAAAGGAGCTAAATCGCTAATGTTTGGTAAGATCACAGCATCAGTGTTGATTTAAATTGACAAATAATTCGTGTTTTTTATGTCTAAGACTTAGATGATACTGAGTTAGAGACTTTGTTACTTTAATCAACACGTGAACACGCTAGTTCGTACTAACGGTATACAATATATTGAAAACATTATGAATCATATTGACGAGGTGAAAACTAAATTATTGAACAATATCTATGATAATGTTACTAAATGGATTATCTTACGTGCTCAAAAGCAATAGTAATACACAATTGTCCTCGAAATAGGGAAACAAAGAAAATAAACACTGTTATTTAATCACTAACGACAAAAAGTCATGACATTATTTCCGTTTGTAATAAAATACCGTTTGAAATTTATAAATTGGATGAAAATTGTATTCAACCAGTAAATCAATACAATCATAAAATATTTTAATAATAATAAACAACTAGTTATTGATTGGGAACGTAAAACTGCTCTCAAATAATTCAAACACAAAAAACGGTAACGTTCAATTCTACCTTTAAAAATAGAACATTCTCTCCTTTAATAGACAATTGGTAATAAAACTAATTTCAAAATCCGTAAAATATAACAAAACTCAACCGATTGTCTATGTCTAAGGTAATAAAGAATTATTATTATTAGAAAAAGAATTTCTAAAACGTGCAGTTAATAGTTCTTTTATAAATTATTCATTAGATATTTGACCAGACTGTCGCTGATGAGGCACCAATCTGGAATTTATTTCTGATGGATTATTTATTGAGCAAAATATTTGTTTTAGGTTATACTTTAACTGGGTACATGATTTTGACCCGGATTTCAGCAACCTAACGCATGTGGATTCCTGAAATCGCGGGATCTGTTTTAATTGATTGGACACATTTTGAACATCATTATTATCTTGTTGTAACAGCGTGTGCTATTCAAGAATATATATATGCTCTCTTCTCGCGACAGCGTGTTTTAAAGGGACAATATCACTCTAGCAGGCTTGACAGGTTTCGAACAACAAAATTAGCCTTATTCTAACTACTAGATGTTTAAGTGTCCTACCTGTTGTGTAAATTATCCATTATATTCTATCTTACTTTTCCAGAGGGCTCGAAAATATGTTTCAATCCAGGTTGCATTTGAAAGTGTTTACGTAAAGCTTTTCAAATCATGTTAAGGCATGTAGTTGAATTTTTTCAATTTTTAAAATCAGATGTGTTAGGATAAAATTTGTATCATTTATTAATTGGAATATTGTAAAATAGTACAATTTGTTGACCAGAATAAAGATTGGAACATATTATTCAGTTACAACAAGAGTGGTATTGGGGCTTTAAAGGAGAATTTCGATATACATTTAGTTCATTACTTGTTTTATATGTATATGATTAGAATAAAATACAGCCAAGTACGAACAATCCAATAAACAGCAACAACAGTATTGCCAAATGAATTAGGGTTTCACTGCCCACTGTTCGGCTCAGATTGGGCTAATGAAGACGGGTGCTATGAAGGACATTTTGGCCAGGGCAACGCCAATATAGCCTACTCTTATATCGAAGTACAACCGCCAAAAGATATTTTACGTGCACGCCATTGAATATGCTGTTGTTGTCAGGCCCTCCATCCTGAACCACTGACAAAGTGAAACCACGTCGGAAAATCCCGATGAACTTTCTCGGCCAATTCATGGACCCTACACGCGACCTTCAGACTAGGAAGCTACCGTACCGTCTTACCCACCAAGCCAAGCAGTGATGCTATTTTTTCTAATTGTTTACCCGAAGTCCAATTGTTTACGTTCACGTAACCGAGACTAGATATATATCTATATGTGTTACCCCCCCCCCCCTAAGAAAAAACCAATAGTATGAATTGAACAACTATATCGTTATCAATTGTTTAATCACTGTCTTTTACGCCATAGAGGCATCATCAGTAGCCTGTCTCACAAAATAACTTAGATAAAATCAAACTTTTAGTTATTTAATTGAATACAATTAGATATATTTTAGTACTTAGCCAATCAAAATTGAAGTATCTACTAAAATTGGGATTTTATATTTAGTTAAGATTTCGAGAAACAGGGCCCATGACATAACATATAATATTTTATATACATATTAATAACAAATACAGATTTATATAAAATAAAACATATCTTTAAAGAACTTATCTTATCATGTTATAAAATAATACCGGGATACTTTTTGAAACTACTATACTGTGATTGCCACAGAGAGAGAGAGAGAGAGAGAGAGATGGGGTTTAACGTCCACTCGACACAAACTAGATTATTTCGGGACTAACGTATGGTTTAATTTTATTTGAACAATTCGCTTGCGCGTCGGGTCTTTAGCAGTGGGGGGAAACCGGGGGACCTGGGGAAAACCCACGAGGTTGGACAGGCGACCCTACTCCTTGTCACTTACAACCGAGGATTCGAAACCACGCCAGTTGACTCAATGACAGACTTTATGATACAGCGCGCGCACGCTAACCAGATTGCCACCCAATTCCCTAAGTAAACATCAGAGCCATTTATAAATGTTATAAATATTAGAAGCCATGTGTCGGATTGATAGACCACCCCTATTTCTAGAATATCCACAATGGTTGTGTGGTAAGGACATTGGGCTCACATCGTGAATGCGCCGGTGTGGAGAGTAAGGCGGTATGTTTTGTCATGCGCCTTTGACTCGGTATGAACGTGTTCGTCGAGATCTCTTCTCACTTGGAAAGCACAGCTGGGTAGGGGTTTAAAGCTGAACTCCGATTACAAAACTACAGAAATTATTTATTAAATAAAGAAAAATAACCGCCATACTTGTTTTCAATGTATAAAACAAGTATGACGATTGTAAAGCGTGTGACAACAGAGACAGGCCACGCTCACTGTCCAATAATATCATATTCATTGTATTGGACGTTGAATCTATAATAAACAACAACAACGCTCACACCCGGCAATAAATATTTCAACCTCCTTACTGATTGAGGGTTTTTCACTATCAGTCTACTGAAAATACTATTGCTACATAATTATTATGTCTGATCAGGTACATATTGTTTTACTAATTAGACGTAATAAGTCAACCACGGTGTACTTTTGCTCTAAAAATGAAAGAAAACTCTCTTACCCTAAACAATAACAATATAGTGGTTCTGTGCTACCGGCCGAAATGATAAATTTAGATACATTTAGTAGCTGGTTCACTGAAGTTGTACTTAATAACTGGATTTAAGTTAACAGATTGTGTTTTCTTATACAGTTTGATAATAACAATAATAATAATAATAATGTGAATTTATAGAGCGCTTAATCCACCTTGGCGCGGTTATAAGACCATAATAATAATAATACAACATCATACATAATGAGCAATCTTAAGTCTAGATTCAATATAACTGCGACCTATTCCTTATCAAATTCACCAAATAAACCAAGGACAGATTAAAATATAACGGAATTCGCCTTCACTATCGTTTAAATTGCTTAGGTTTTTTTTTCTTTCGATAGGTTCTGGGCTATTTTATCGGTTGACTTGTATGTGTCAATAACAAATAGTTTTAAGGAAACCAGCATTAAGGTGTGGCTTCTAATGAATGTTTCTCCGGTAAAACAGTTAGGTTTCCATATATTTTCAAGACTTGGAAGAAGGTTATGAACACAACCGAATTACAGTGCTTCGTGACCAAATGTTTACCGTTTGGATCAACTGTTGTCGTTATTGCCGAAGTGCTGCTTTCTGGGGGTTGTAGCTTATTGCAACACTTACGACAAAAACTCAGATAAATAGTAAAAATTGTACTTTTAATAACGAGTGTACAAAACTGGTTAGCGGACACAATAACGAGATAGGTATCGCTAGGGCGAGCCGGTCACCAAGACTAAAGTTACAATAGAATACAGAACATATATACAAGCTTAGGATTAAAATAATTATATAATAATATTTGATATAATGTTAAATTGCACATAGGAAACAGGTGTTAAAATACAGAAGAAAATATGGACATAGCAAACATTGCGTGTTAACTATAATTACGTAATATATATCGTTACATTGAGTATAAACTCAAACAGTTTAGTGAGATATCAATTCTGACATTGGTCAATTACTACATTTTAACAAAAATTATATCATAACATATATACAAAGATACACTACAACATTATAATTCGGTTGATGGTTTTGCTGGAACTTGTGGTTTAACGGCCTTGTCAGGTTTAGGTGGTTTCCCTGACTTCGGTGGTGCTTCTGGCTCAGAAGGTTTATCCGTATCTTTAGGTTTTTTGTTCACCACAGCGTAAACGTTATTAGGGTTCGGAGTTTGACTGACGGAAAATATTTCAGGTGGATTATCACCATTGTGGACGGAAGCCTGATGATTGGGTTCTTCACGCGAATTGCCTTTCTTTTCATTCTTTGGGGGTTTGCTAACAGCGGCGTAAATGTTATTAGAGATTGGACCTTGACCAACAGAAAAGGTGCCCGGCTGATTTTCATCTTTGTGGTTGTTGGTTTCACCGTCTGTCCTCTCGGTCTTCGGTTTCTTGTTGACCACGGCATAAACATTATTAACATTCGGATTCTTGTCCACGGAAGCGTCTGCGTGGACTTTGTCTGGTTTTTGTCCTGAAAAGTCATCAATATCGGTATAATTTGGACTTGTAGGAGAACGTGAAGTAGGAGTAGAATTGTCTGCAAATGAATCCGCACTGACATACAGGTCATTCTCAAGATAAATCATTCCATCCTGTGTTGGTGTCCTTTCTTGATCTGCAGTGCTACTATTTGGTGTACCTTGTGTGCACAATTGGTTTTCCATAATTATCGGTTCTTCGGGACGCACGTCTTCATTCGTTCTAGCAGATGGTTTGTGGTATTGGTTGTTCTTTCGCCGTTTCATTAAACTGGAAAACACGAAATCCTGGGTTAATAGCTTCATTATAATCTTTTAGAGGCATTTAGTAACTGGATAGAGCAATACAAACTAACACATACTTATGAAATATTAGCTACTTATTTAGTTGAGCGACGTTTCGAAGAGTATTCTCTCAACGTTATCAAGCTAATGCAGTAATACAAAAATGTATTAGCTTGATAACGTTGAGAGAATACTCTTCGAAACGTCGCTCAAATAAATAAGTAGCTGTTATTCCATAAGTATGTGTTAGTTTTTACAGCTTCATCATAGCTACTGCAACTGTCAATTGAATATCGTGTAGCCGACAGTGTAGTTATACCCAGCATTATGGTGATATTTCATATAACATCACACAATATTGCATTACAAGCCACTTGTCATTCAAAATAGTTTGAAACGCTTGTCATGAGAATCGTCTATGCTGTCAACCCAAGTACACGTCGGTATAAAAGTAAATTAACCCAGGCGAAGAACAGTGGGCGAAATCGCAGTTTCCCTTGCAACATTCTCCGTCCAAGCATTACACCCGTGGCCATAGGGAACCTGGCAGCATGGTATAGTCACAAAATAAATGAAGTAATGTGTTGACGAGACCATAAACCCTATTGCATTCCATTCGCACATTATAATAAAGAAAATATATTTTACGACATGGAAGATGTTTTTACAGAAGAAGTGCTGTCTACATATACTGCATGCATATTTACAGTTTTAAATAATAACTCTCCAATGGTGTTCATACTTACCAAACAATAATCACGATAATTATAATAAGCAGCAAACATGCTCCGGCCACACCCCCACCAATTATAACAGCATCTACAAATTATATAGATCAACTATGTCATTAAACCATCAACAACATATAGCATGCTCATTACATTTGATCGTCCAGAACAATGCATACTGAAAGCAAATCAACCCAAACCTATGGAAGAATCAACATGACATGGGGTTTAACGTGAGGCGGTGGGGGGGGGGATGGGGTTTAACGTCCACTCGACACAAACTATGTCATTACGGGACTAACATATGGTTTACTTTGATTCAATAATTCGCTTGTGCGTATGGATCTTTAGCAGTCGGGGGAAACCGGAGGACCCGGAGAAAAACCAAGAGGTTGGACAAGGTTTAACGTTCTTCTCTACACTAATGAAGACGGGTGGCTATGGAAAACCGCATTGGAAAAGTTATATAACTGCCTCTGTAAGGCCAATTGAAGACTTTAGCGTGGCGTCACCTATAAACATTCTGATCCTACATCAACTGCACCGTATGTAAATGCGTGGATAATGAATCTCGTCTATATTTACAATTCCAATATTTAGAATACAGTTCTTACATTCTACGGTTATAACAGTTTGGATATCGTCATTGTACACTTTATAACACGATTATAACAGTTTAAATGACTCCATATTTCTCGGACTACATATATAAACTTACCTGATATACCAGTTACCTTTTCAGTTGACCCACCATATACAGACGTCTCAGAACTTGTTGGTGTAGATCCATCCACAGTCACCGCCTCACTTACACTTGACTGGGTCCCACCTAAAGTTGTTGAACTCGTCACTGGCACAGTTTGTGATGTTATTATATAACTAGTTGGTGATGGTTTGTGTGTTGAACTCGTCACTGGTACATTTGGTGAAGTTGTTGTGGGTCTAGTTGTTGTTGTTATTTGTGATGCTGTTATATGATTGGTTACTTTAGGTGTTGTTGATTCATGTGTAAATGCCGTGTTGGTAGAAGCTGGTATATTATCGTTACGCCAGCAGGTGATGGTGAATCTATTATCTAAAGTAAAAACCGATAGTGTACAACAAGGTATATTGTTATCAACGTGATCATGTGGAAGACCAGTTCCCGGTACATATTCTATACAGTTAGTTAATGCCCCGCAACCATCTATCGTCATAATTATAATCAAAATTGGGTTTGGGATAGACTAGTGGTCTATAGTGCTGCGCTTCGACCTCTAGCTGGCCGGTCACCTCTGACTTGCGGCTGTGGTTTCGAACCTAGTGTGAGCGTATGTGACATGGATATAGAGGCTCCTTCTCAATCTCGTGGGTTTCCTCCGGGCACTCCGGTTTCCTCCCACTGCTAAAGACCCCTACGCGCCAGCGAATTAATGAAATAAAAATTGAAAACATTACGTTAGTCCAAAAATGACCTAGTCGTGTCGAGTGGACGTTAAACCCCATCCTCTCTCTCTCTCTAATTAAAATGTAAACATATTTTGTTCCATTCGAGTCGTTAGAATGCAAAACTTGAAGTCTGTTGATTAAGATGATCTCATTGAATTGTATGTTATAAGAAATACTTTAAATATAACCATTTGTTATCAAAAATAAATTAATATCCGAACGTCCAGCTCATCTCTAATAAACACAAACTTCCCCAATTAAAATCCGTCTCAAATATTAGCGACCAAAAGAATTATGCAGTTTTAATTATATTTTGGCGAAGCCAAAAAACGAATATATGTTTATAAATAAGTCCAGGCTTATGCAAACAGCTCGAAATTTGGAATTGACAGTTTGTAGACAATGTTTAGGCACATGTGTGAATGCTCAAACAATTTATTTTCGGAAACGCAATGCCAATTTACCCAGTAATCTACTTCTGATGACAGTCACTATGGAAATCGACAAGTATTCGGATATTTGAGAATGAGATTTATAAATGGACATATTCAACTCAATATTATTCATCTCTTTTATTCTTGATTTCAACAAGTATTGACGGATTCAACTTATATATTGTTTGCCATTGAAACACTTTTAGTAACATGAAAACGTATCATATATTAGTTTTGTACCAACTTACTTGTATCAATGTTGGTGATAGTCGTGGTTAAATGTAAACAGAATCCATTAGAAGATGTTTCTGGTGTTAAATCATTGGTAAATGTCAACTGGAAGGATTCATTTAATCTTAGTTTATAGAGTTGTGAGGCTTTCGCCTCACTATTTGAACACGTCCAGCTATCATTGAAGTCTGTGTTATAATTAACCACTTTATATCCGCATTCTTTTACACCCTCCACATTGGATACATTAACCCTGGCATTGCCAGAAGACGCTGTTTCAACCAACGTGACGTCACATATACAACCATCATCCATACTACCATTAACAGGTATATTCATCTGTTTATAACTGACAGTACTGTTGGTACATACTGGTACTGTAACAAAATAAGATCTGTTTATTGACTATCTATGATGCAGTGTATTCGACAACACACTATTATATTACAACAAAGGCTGATGTAACGGTTCCAATTCGTGCAGAGGTCATTTTAAAACATAACAGTGCTTAATTGGTTGGTAAACTACTTTAGTTAGTGTCACGAGTATTGACTAGGATAAGAACTTTATGTTTTGGAACTATGTTCCAAATATTGGACACTGTCCTTAATGGGTTAACTAGAAACAGTTTATTTCTAAAACGTGCAGGTTATAATTCTTTTATATTCAAATGTTTTCCACATCCAAATCATTCATTAGATAGGGCAATAATATATAATTTACTGATGATGGATTCTTAAATGAGCAAATTATTTGTTTTAGGTTATGCTTTAACTGTAGTTGAAAATGGGCAATGTATATTCGCATTATGACAATATGGCTGCCTATTCTCTCTATCACGTGTATTTGCAGCTGTAAGATGTCCATAATTACATACATCCAACCGAGGGCATGATTTTGACTGGAATCCTAGGATCTGTTGTTTGAATGCAAGAATGTAACAACGTTATTTTAACTATACGAACTACTCGGCGAGAATTTATATCGGGTGTTCAATAAAATCACCCCTCTCTATCATACTTACTTATACGACACCAAGAGGGGGGCGTGGGTCTTACCTATATTTGTACTAGATGCGCATTGACCATTTCCGGCTGAAATAAAACAATACAACAAGTATTTAATTTATAAAATAAAATAAAAAGCCTTCAGAGGAGAGAGGTATTTGTTAGGCTTATTGTTTAACTACCCACTGGTTTTACTTTACGTACAATAATTCCAAGTAAACCTGGCAAAAATATTGAGTAGTAATACAGAATCTCCTACTCGCCCTTTTTAATATTAAAAAATACCAATATGTTTTAAATGTAAAAAGAACGAGCCTTTACCGAGTTTGAGTTGTTGTTTTTTACATTTCGTTCTACATTTTATAGCCTGAATACATACGTTACATGCATAGGTAACATTACAATACTTTTCTCCATCCCCTAATTCTTAGAACGAGTTTACTGACAGAACAAACTAAATCATATAGCTATCTTACAAATAAATTGTGTCGATTGAACCTCGGTAGCATCTTTTTCTCAATCTGTTTCCCTCTCTAAAAATATTTAGCGGCGATCTACCTATCACCCAGAGCTCTGACGGTTTTCTAGCCTTGGGTTTCGGCTTTCAATTATCTAATTGGTCAATAATGACGTAATTAATTGTAATGATAATGCGGCAATTATTCTGCATTGGTGATACACATGATATTCTGGTTTTACCCAGAATCGGCTATCTTATGGTTTTATAAATACTGTGTATGTGTCAACTCATTTGTGTGAGATATGATTTCTCTATAGTATAAGGCTATTATTGAATTAAAGAGCAACATTTATTTGTAGTTTTAAGCTGCAAGCTTAAAAGTTGGTTTATATCTCACACAGGAGCTATTCTTCCCTTCATGCCTCAACATAACACCACACACACGGCATGCATGATAGACCGTTGCTAAGTATCTATATCACGTGACTGGTCAGTTGAACCGCATCAGGAACTATTACCACGTGACAGATTTTAGTTGACCTGCATTAGGAACCATATTGGTGTGAACGATAGCCGTACCTAGTTACTTCTTAGCCGATATTATCAACAATCTCTTTTAAATTCCTTTGGTTCTATTCTAAAACCATCGAATTTTACTTTGGATATACAACTGTTTATTTCAAGACGGATTTTGTGTTTGAGTAGAGAAACCGTAAAAGTACCGTGGAACTTTAAACTAACTTTTGGATTCGAAAGGACAACGCGGCGCACGCCATTATTGTCATCTATCGGAATTGGACAACTACCCGAACTTTTAACCACCGAGTACACAGTCTTATCAGCCTCTGCATTAAATCCCTGTTTTCTCGCTACAGACGTTATAATTTCTACTCAATCATGAGCCAGCCAAGTACTTCCGCGCGGGTGACGCGAAAAAGATCAAACTTGGACACGACTAATTGCAGGAATTGGAAAAAATCTCGATTCGTGATGGAAATCGAGGCTCTCGGGGGAGTCGCCCATCCTTCATGGAATCTGAGCGTGTTACGTCAGTCTTACGAACTGACCGTCGCCCGAAGTCAAGAAGGACATACGTCTCCTCCAACAGTAACACCGAACGTAACAGCTATTCAGCCAACCGACACGGAAGATATTATTCAACCCACTCTCGAACAAGAAGAAGCCACGACGTCACCATTCACTCACGCGTCCCCATCTACTACGCATGCGTGTATCGAGAACCAAAACACACAAGATGGCGGCGCCCACAACGAAATTGTTTCAGCGACCAGTGCCCTGGCGAAAATGGTAGATGTCGTACACGATCTACTAAAGCGGAATTCTAAGGAGGAAAACAGACCCCACGATCTAATGTCAGCTATGCAAAGAACCTTTGGTGCCGCTACTACCCCAGATGTGAACTCCGGATACAGAGGTCAGACGTCTGCAGATGCAAATCTCGGTCAGCCACATATTTCTGTCAAAAACCTGCCGAAAACAGACATGATCTCCGGAACCCTCAGAAAGCAAATTCTGGAAGGTAAGGATGTAAATCTTTCAAGTCTCCTTATCCCAAATTACGACCTGACAGCACAGTCTGGCATTGCTTCTACCACATATTCCTCAACCCTCAAAGACCCCAAACTGACTCAAGACTTGTCAATAGAAGAGTTTAATCTGGCCTTTGAGAAATACAAGAGCATAATTACAAGCGTGTTCATAACCAGGGAGAAGGACCTCAACCAATATCAAAGAGATATAAATACAATTTCTCGAAATTATGGTCCCCGTTTCTACCTGTACCACAAGATGGTTTCGCAAAAGGCTGCAGCCGGAATCCAGGAACATAATACTGTCGGTTTATGGGGGGAAATAGACGAAAGCTTGTTGAACCTCGTCATGCATGGCATTCCAACGCGTGCTTGCAATATCTGCGAGGAAATAAACCACTCAACTCGTTTTTGCCCACGAAACTCGCCATCTCTGTCAACTTTAGTTCCAACTACCAAACCTGACCGACAAAACTTTAAGAACAATAACTCAATCGTAAACGATAAAAGAGGCAGATCCCTCGTTAGACACCAAGGCTCAACGGTGTGCAACAACTTCAACGACGCAGGATGCCGATACACAAAACCTAAGTGTTATTATAAACATGTCTGCAAAACGTGTTTCTCTACCGAACATACCATGAAAAATTGTATTTCGGACAAATGGAACAAATTCCCTACTAGATCCACTAAATCTAAACAGAATCAACAATGACTCGATCATCTCGACAGTGATAAAATTCGTTCTCTTTCCGGAATTAATACGGAACAATTAAAATTTGAATTACAAACTTACCCCGACAAAAGTTTCGTACAATACCTACTACATGGTTTTGAGTATGGTTTTGATACTTTAGTTGAAAAGTTAACCCTTCCGCTCCACGAATGCAAAAACTTACTTTCAGCTAGATCAGACCCAAATACAGTAGACGAGCTGATACAATCAGAACTTCATAAAGGGTATCTTAAGGGCCCTTTCCTAAAGCCTCCATTCAAATCATACCGAGTAAGCCCTATAGGGTTAGCTATAGGGAAATATTCAGGAAAGCCTCGCCTAATTCTAGACCTTTCATCGCCGCACGACAACCCCGAAATACCCAGCATCAACGACTTAATCGACAAGAGTGAATGCTCCCTATCCTATGTGACCATCGACGACGCCATTGATCTAATCAAGAGTTATGGACCAGGAGCTATCCTTAACAAAACCGATATTACAGACGCGTTTAAGCAAATTCCCATTTCACCAGACCAGTATCACTTATTCTGTCTAAAATGGAGAGAACAATATTTCTATTACGTGCGACTAAGTTTCGGGTCCAGATCCTCACCAAAAATCTTTGACAATTTTTCTAAGGTCATATGTTGGGTCGCCACAACAAACTATAAAATACCATCTATCCTTCACCTTCTAGATGATTTTTTAACGATTCAGTCAGGTCAAACTAACAGACACGAAGTGATGGCATCACTGACCAGTATTTTCTCTAACCTTAACATTCCTCTGTCAAGCAAGAAAACAATCGGACCACCTACGTGTCTAGAATATTTGGGGATTATCCTGGATACCGATAAGATGGAGGCCAGATTACCAAAAGAAAAGGTCGACCGCATAATTTCGATGATCGAAAGATTCTTAAACAAAAACTCAGTCAGAAATGAATGAATGAAATATTGTTTAATGGCACATGAGCTCCAACCGGGCCATATTGCGCCAAACAAATATGGTTTCTCGAGACAAACTAGAATTATATCACACTAATATCTATAATCACATAAATAAAAACAAATATCACAGTAAATATTAATAAAAATAAACATAAACTTTATGTAAATATATTTAAAACATTAAACGGAAAATTAGATATTTACAATTAAAATTTTCGATAAAAATTTGTCTCTTTTAAAAAGTCCAGCGCTTTACAATATAGACCCGGTTGGGCAAACAATTGATGAAGTGATTGGCAACGGTAGTGCCGTAATCTTATATCTTTGAGATACTTGCACTCAATCAAAATGTGCTTCACTGCTCAGTCAGAAAACGTGAACTCCTACAATTACTTGGACATTTCAACTTCGCAGCAAAAATAGTTTTACCTGGACGAACATTTTCAGCGTGCATGTATTCTTTATCGGCTACTGTACCAAAACTACACTTTTTCATTAAACTTACCAGAGAATGCAAAAACGACCTTAAAATGTGGCTTAGATTTCTACAACACTGGAACAAAGTGTCTTTCTTTTATGACACAGAAGTATCTACCTCTCCTAGTTTAGACCTTTATACTGACGCAAGCTCGACTCGTGGTTTCGGGGGCTATTACCAAGGCAGCTGGTTTAGCTCAGATTGGCCTAACGATTTACCTAACTTTTTAGACGATAATTTGTCAATGGCGTTTTTAGAACTGTATCCAATAGTTGTAGCTGCCGTTCTGTGGGGTCACACATGGACAAAGAAGCGATTCGTGTTCCATTGTGATAATGAAGCAACAGTCCATATTATTAATAAGGGAACATCCAAAAATTCTGATATCATGAAACTTATGAGATCATTAATTTGGTCAGCCGCTGTGAATAATTATACAATTAAAAGTGTCCATATTCCAGGAAAATTTAACATTATAAGCGACGCACTTTCTCGCTTCCAATTTCAGAGGTTCCGTCAGGCAGCCCCACGAGCAGCTCTGTACCCCACACAGGTACCCAAGAGAGAAGACCTGATGTGGCAGATTCCGACGTAAGCATTCCCTATCTAATGGAACAGTCAGTGGCCCCATCCACCTTAAACCAGTATAGATGCGGTTTCAACACCTATAAAAGATTCATGGTTATGAGCGGTTTTGTGTGGAAAACAACTTTTCCTTCCATAAACGAAGACATTATTCTGAAGTTTGTGTCCTATTGCCATGATATTTTACGGGTAAAATCAACAACAATAAAACTATACTTGTGTGCGATCCGTTTTCACTATATTGTACACGATACAGACAATTTATTCACAAGTGATACCAAACTTATCCGTGTCGAAACAATGCTTAAAGGTATAAGGAAATCTGAACATACAACCGTTCAAAAAAGACTTCCGTTGACGAACAATATTATTAAGGACATAGTCACCCTACTTAGAAAAGGCTATTTCAAATCAAATATCGATCAACTCATGGAGGCAGCCTGTGTCATAGCTTTTGTAGGGTTTTTTTCGATGCGGAGAATTTACAGTTTTACATACTTTCTGCCCAGAGTCGAACATTTGTTGTGAAGACATAGTTTTCTTCGAAGATAGGGCAGTTTTGAGACTCAGAGCATCTAAAACCGATATATTTAGGCGAGGAGTGGATATAAATCTGTTTCAAACAAATTCAGATATTTGCCCTGTGGCATCTTTGAAAAGATATATCCAATCTCGTACTCCCTTACAAAGGCAAGAACCCTTTTTCATTATGGATAAAAACCAGGCCCTAACCAGGTCTTTCTTTTTAAAATCTTTGAAATCTCTATTGTATGCTCTGGGTTTCAATGCCGACTTATTTAACGGCCACAGCTTTAGGATAGGCGCCGCTACATCAGCGGCAGGCAAAGCAGAAGACCACATGATACAGACCCTGGGCAGATGGTCTCAACCTTACTAATACTTTCACCTCCGTGTGGTGATACTAATACACGTTGATACCTCTGTGCGGTCTCAACCTTACTAATACTTTCACCTCCGTGTGGTGATACTAATACACGTTGACACCTCTGTGCGGTCTCAACCTCCAATGACACCTCTGTGCGGGTCTTTGGTAATTCCTAACTTCGATATTGTGACACATTAGGCCGAGACAGCCCGTACCCCACATTTGAATTGTTTTATTTACTTTTATCATTCTAGTTATATTTTAGGTTTTAAATGTTTGATTTGTTTTAATTCTATATAATGTGTACATAAAATATGTTTATTATCATTCTTTCATCCTCGTTATATTTCATGTTTTGAACTCTAGTCAGACGGTCGTAAGTCTATATAACGTGTATTTACAATATGTATAAATGTTCGTATTTTTGATAGTTAATCTACTGGTTTTCATTTTGTTATACTTTATAATAAATAGTTAAAACTTTATCCAACTCGTTTTCCTGGGGGATATAAAACAAAACTTATATTGCTGTTCTAGCGTTTGGGCGGGTCTCTAATTTTACTGTTTACATGCTTCAATATATTACTTGTTTATTGTGTCGTAATATGCAATGGTTGAGTTGCTGTAGGGTTGCCAAATTGAACACGGTCCAAGACAAAGGTATGACAAATTATTTTTACCCTTAATTAACTTTATCAATTTAGCAAACTTCATTTTACGAGTTATAACAGATTCGGGTGGGGGGGGGTGAAAGTTTGATCAGAAGGCCTGGCAGTGAATAAAGATCCGTGGTTCGATTCCGTCCTTGTACTTGACAAAGGTTTGCCTGTCCAACTTCTCCGGGTCCTCCGACTCGTAACACATTACAGAAATAAATTTGTACCCATATGTGAGTCTCGAAATGACCTAGTTTGTTTCTGGATTTAAATTTGGAGTAAGATACAAAAATATAAACTTACCTATCGTATATGATATAATTTCTATTATCGCTATAATCCAAAAAACAGCCATGCTTAGCTATGTGAACTCATCAAACGATAAGTCATATCGGGTGTTCCAGAAGAGTCAACTATGCGATTACGTGAGCACTAAACGTATCATAAGGCATTTAAAGGTAACAACAGAAGTGTTTTTTTATATCGAATTATATTAAAATCTCTTTAACACCAACTCATTTTGGCTATTTCTTTACAAGACCTTTATCACAACTTTATTCAACTATTATTATTATTTTATAGTATGCGATTGTTAATGGACGTTAATTTTCTACATATGCGGTTAGAATAATCCCGTTAGTAACATTCAAACTTTAATACACACTACAGCTACTTTCCATAGACATATAGTAAAACACACAGTTAAAAAATCTTCGACTTCACAGTCATTAGTCATTCATGTCCATTTAATAATTCTACTCAAATATACTTAGTAAATTACGCTACCTCTCCCCGCGATTCATAACACTGAAGTTATTACCAGTAGCTGTAAATGAGTTCCTAAAAACTGTCTGAAATATTCACTTGTAAAGGATCTTGTATATTACAAATCAATTAACGATCACGCCACGACATGAATATCCAAATCTAACTTGTATATTATATGTTTGAAGGTCGTCAAACTCTGTTAAACATTACACATGATCACATTAAGTTGCATACAACCCAAACGTTTGTATATGAATACAACACCAACATGAATGGGTGTATAATATCCCTGTTGAACGATTAGTGTATTCTTCTATACCTGTACGTTGTATTAAAACTATAAACGGACTAGACAAGGAAGTATATAACTAGTGTAACACTATGCAAGGGCTTGTATTCATATAACACAGTCTTTTGTATACCCAGGTAGAAGCCATAAAGACAGAGGGGTTGAATGCAGTCAACCGATTTCGCAATATAGTTATGAATAAAATAAAACCAAATACGAACAATGCAAACCATTAGACAAAATTCGAAGTCTTTATGAAAACGGTACAGGCAATATAGTGTAATCCGGCAAAATAGTGTAATCAGCATATGGACTGTTCCCCGTGTGCAAAATACCCGACAAACAGTGGTAACAGGTGTCCGGAAGAGTAAGCTTACCCTGCTGGCACGCCAATCTATTTAATGAAATGCAATTGAGTTGAGCGCTCTACACCAATTAGTAATCAAAGAAGGTCATAAATATTTGTAAATTTATACAGTCGGAACTCTGTAAATTTAGCTTTTAATAACTGTTTTCGATGCCGTATTATATAATTTTACATAATGGGCAGTAAATACATTACTTAATTAAAGTTCATTCAATATTGTAAATGGAATTAACTAGGGTTTAACGCTCTACCACTTGTCAAGGGATCCTTTACATTTATACGGGCTTCCAGTGTTTCCATCTGTTCAACTGGGCTATTTTCGTTGCCAGTCCCCTCATACTAAGTTCACATTTTCGTGCAACAAAAATAGCCCAGTCGAACAGATGGAAACACTGAAAGCCCGTGCACACGTCAAAGATCCCTTGACAAGTGGTAGGGTATGTAAATTCTATCTTAACGCATACTGCATCCCTAACCATTCCTAAAATCACTAATACTAGGTTCCCATTGTCGTGCGATGCGTTAAGATATGATTTACAAACCCGCTTCCCGAAATAAATTATTACAAACAAACAATAAACATAACCACTGCTTATAGTCCGATCTAAATGTAAATCCGTCGCCTTTTCGGGTAGAAATCGTGGAATAAGCTTTCTGTTGTAGGTTATGATGTTGACATGGTTTTTGTTTTGTTTTTGTAATCGTTGTAACCTACAAAATAAAGCTTATTCCATGATTTCTACCCGAAAAACCGACTGATGGGAATTATGTAACAAACCGAATCGGACTATTAGGATTTAGGATTAATAGAAGGAATAAATGTTATCCGTGAAGAGATATATTTACAATATTGGATTTAGAATATACAGTGAAAATATATATTTTTGAAATGACAATATTTCTGAGCGTCGACATTTTGTTTTAGGGCTATTCACCTCCAAATTTACGCTCTCTGGCTGTAACATAAAAGACTGGATAATCTATCAAATCATATCGTCGACAAAGAGTCCTAGGAATTCAGACAGGTCCCGAGTTCACAAAGCATTCTCGGACTTAAATTGAGAATTTACTCAACTTACAATCACTGTTTATGAAAAATATCTTTGATGCAGAAACACATAACTTTGCAAACAGTTTCTTTTTGATTTATTTCATGCATAAAACAACACAATTATTATAAGGGGCTATATTCTAATTAAGGTATTATTCAAGATATAGATAAGAACTAGCCATTCTTGCTATAATAGTTCGAAAGTAGGTGATGTAAAATGAATAATTTGAAAATTTCATTCAAATTACTCTTTTGTAAGCGAAGATATTGGCATTTGAAGATTTAGCCGACGTGTGCAATAATTTCAACCACGGTCCTGGTTGATCAAAGCTAAAACTCGAAGCGTCTGGCCCCGCCATATTTGATTTACCACTGAAACGTTTAAATCTGTTTAATATCGGAGCAATCTGATGCCATCCATAGTTGATTAAGGCCTGGATCAGTTAATTAATGTCTAATTAACACTTTAGAAAACATTTCATGCCCAAATAAAGACTTGTACTAGGCAGATTTAGCTCTTGAATAATGCATGTTTAAAATAAGGTGAACAGGTTTGAGTAAATTCTAAACTTAGGCGTTAATTGTCCGTCTTGAAGCGAAGCCGTGTTAATATTCTCAACGGAGCTTAAAAGAGCCATTAAAATTGTCAAATCTCCAATCAAAATTATTTTAATGTATAATTGTCAACTTCAGTCACTGATTTACATATACACCGCTGTTTACAGGCGGCGCCAATGTTTGATAACTGTTTTCTGAAGATCTATTCACCATGACGTCATACGTAGGCTGAACTTCGTCAGCTGTTGCGTTAGAATCTCGCGCAGGTGACATTTCATACTGGTGATTATCGTCTCTTGGTGTCATGACATCATACATGTTGTCAGGATGGTTTACGTCAGATCTAGATACGTATTCACTAATTATCTTATCCTTTCTTCGTATTATACTGAAATAATTATATATATTTTGTGTATTCAAAAACAACAACACTTTATGCGTTACAATGTAACACAACTGCACCCTTTATCAGCCTTTAAAACGAAGGCAACATGACAATCCCATGATTATGCTCAGTCAAAGAAGCAGTAAAAGGCGGGGCAAACTAAAAATTTGACGTAGAACAAATTGTAACAAAAGTTTTTTTTGATTTCTATTGACTCATTATGATGTCCTAAGTAAGGAGAAGAAAGTTTACCTTAATCGGAATCCAAATAAGGACAGGGGGCGTGGTCAAAACCAAGATGGCGACTGACGATCAAAAATTGCAAATAACTCTAAAACTATTGAATTTAGACACCATAACCGTATAACGTCATCTAAGAATAACTCTTGCGATTTGAAACGTTTTGATGACAGGTGAAAGAACTGTGTGTATAATTCCAAATATATATACTCACCATATAAGTATAACAATGATGATGATTAAAACCAGAAAACCAAATGATACTCCAACAGCTATACCTGTAACTAGAATAACAAATATTGTCCATTAAATACTTGCTTAAAACAAAAGCTTCGGGCGTTCATTTGGACATCTGAATTCTAACAGAAAACACATCATTCTTAATCGTTTCAAAAACACATGTTTCCTGACAAAGGAAGATACGCGAATAATTGTAAAATAATTTCCCCAGATTCCTAGCATTTTAAAAAATATATAAGAAGAACTGAAATGTAAATCGGGGTGTCAAAAGTTACATAATCCATTTATAAATCAAAATAAAATTTTGGCGTCCACTATGTTTTCTTATTCGAAATTACTAAGGGTGTGACAGGGACACAATTCAAAACGAAATTCCCTAATAAAAGATACATTATGTTATATCTAGATACATGACAGGGACACAATTCAAAACGAAATTCCCTACTAAAAGATACATTATGTAACATCTAGATATATAGCCTGATGTTCTGACTATCATAGTTCAACAGTCGACAATGGAAATTATTATATTATGGTAAATGTCATTCCAAATACTATCATAGTTCATGAAAAATAATACGTATTTCCTCGAATACAACCCCGGCTTCGAACAGAACCCGGGGGTAAGGGGGGGGGGTTGAGATAAATACAACCCGGGTCTTGAATGGAACCCGGGTCTCTAATATAACCGGGGTCTAACTTAAAAACTGAATACTCCCTGTCAAAATATAAATTAATTGATGATCCCTGCACAGGAAGTAGAATTGTCTCATGTCACGCACAGAGAGTTTAGCCTTCGTATTTGCAAGACCGGCCCCGTTTGCTTGTTTTACTTGTCCAAAATATCACTCCTATAGAAGATTTTGAAGCATTAATTCGGATTTTAAAGAAATACAACCCGGCCTCGATTTCAACACGGGCCTCGAAAAGAACCCGGGGGTCGGGGGTTTCTGAACGAAATAGAACCCCGGGGTTGTATTCGAAGAAATACGGTACTATCATAGTTCATGAAAATTGATATATTATGGTAAATGTCACTCCAATTACTTTATTATGGGCACATTTGTGACTGTTTGAAGATGTGGCTTAGATCATTTTTTATCGTAGCAACGATACTTGACAAGCTTATGTAAAATTTAAAGTCAGCAAAAAGACCTGCTGATTTATTTATGTCTTACATAACGTATCTTTAACATAACAATACTATTGTTATACCTGCAGGTAGCACGTTATTTGGAGTATTTGTTATTTGTTCCGTTGACCTATATCTAGTTGTCATGACATCCACTGTTGTTCTTTCCGTTGATTCAGGAGCTACCTCATTCACAGATGTTTGAATTTTGCTTGATGTTGTTTTAAGATTGGTTGTTGTTGTTGTTTGTTGTAATGTAATCTGTGTTTCTGGTTGACGAGTTGATGTGTTGGTTGTAAGTGTAACATAGTAACGCCAGCATGTGATGGTAAATCTATTATCTAGGACAGAAACAAATAGTATAGTATATCATATTGTATAGATTTGATAAAACGTCGATTTCACTTCTGATTTATTTGGGAATCATGCATGTAAAAGGCACAACACATTAATGATTCAACTGTGTGTAAACCTTGCAAATGTACACGCGCAATCGTTTAAAGTATGGTTAGCATAGGGATGTGGGATTTGAACGTTCCGTAATATATGTATATGTATATTAGTGCATGAATACATCATGTATACAGTTTTTTGATCCATTCGAACTACTAAACGTTGTCCCTTTCCAAGCCCTTCTCCACCCACGGTATCTCCGACTTAGCTAACCAATCTTTTATATCAGCGAATACGTGTCATTGAATTTTGCAATATTTATTTTCAGAAATTGTTTTGACATTAGAACACTTCATACATGTAAATGTTATAACCAACTTACTTGTTACAATGTTGCTGATTGTCGTGGTTAAATGTAAACAGAACCCAGTAGCTGTTGGTTCTGGTGTTGAATCATTGGTAAATGTTAACGGGAAAGATTCATTTAAACTCAGTTGATAGTTGAATATCTCATTATTAGAACACGTCCAGCTATCATTGTCAGCCGTTTTATAATTAACCACTTTATATCCACATTCTTTTACACCCTCTACATTTGATACACTAACAAGGTTCTGGCCGGTCGCTGCTGGTGTTTCTACTAAGGTGACGTCACACTGACAACCATCAGCCATACTACCATTAACAGGTATATTCATCTGTTTATAGCTGACGGTACTGTTGGTAAACACTGACACTGTAACATAAACATTTAAATGGCAAACGGTTCTAATCCAGTTAAAATCTCGAGTATTCGATACCATCGAGAGTTGATTGTGGCCTTGCATAATGTATGTTTAATATAATACTTGATAATATATCTATAGAACAGTATACTTTGTCACATCAACATAGAGAGAGACAGAGAGGGGTGTGTTTAACGTTCACTTAACACAAACTAGGATATTTCCGGAATAAAATATGGATTGATATTAATTTAATAATTCGCTTGCTCGTATGGGTGTTTAGCAGTGTGAGCACACATGTGAACCCAAAGAAAACCCACATTATTGGACACCCTAGTGCTTTTTGTCACTTAGACGCGGAGAATCAAAACCATGCTTTCTTACACCCACGATGCCCGTCACCAACTGGTGTGCTTACCAAAACGATACCCGCCACCAACTGGTAATCTTACCCATACGATACCCGTCACTAACTGGTGATCTTACCAATATGATACCCGTCACCAACTGGATAACTTACCTATGTTGGTACTAGATGCACATTGACCATTTGCTGCTGAAATAGAAATAAGTAATTCTAAGTCAAAATAACTAAATGCTCATAATTTGAATGATCCGACAACTCACTTACAACTCAGTCCGATATGCCAGTTTACGAATTATATTGTTGAAAAAGCAATAAAGTTGCTTGGCACTTAATATTTGTAACAGACTTTATAATAACGAACTGCCAAAACGAATCGAATTATCATTTCTATGGCAATATAAATCATACTAGCCAAATGTTGCTTATGGCTTATTTCGATACTTTTTTTATAATTAATTATTTATTATGAGGACAACTTTCAGTCAAATTAAAGCACAGGCAAGGTCATATAGTGACCGCCATGTCATTTGTAGCTTCGCTCTATTTCCCAATAACTACCGAAGGGCTCTAACACATAACTTCAGCATCTGAGCGCAGTTAGTGTGATGGCGTTAAAATTAAAATTATCGAGCTATGACCTCTGTGCTTCAGTGTGCAGTAATCGTTTACTCTTACTTCTACTAAATCAGCATAGTCGTTTTGATGTAGTATATTCACATCTGGGTTAGTACTACTCGTTTTCTGTAGTTTCAATGCATTACCTCCCAAGAATCGTTAGCTGTAAACGTTAACAAGCCGTGTCATGTTCAAATTTACTTTTTGGTCAACTACGTGATGTTATTTTCCTGTGAAAAGATGGCCCTCTGATCTCTATGAAAATTTTAAAATTGGAAGATGAATCACTTGACAAAATTCTTTCGAGCGGCGTTTGTAATCAAGCGACTCGATGAACGAGAATACTGTACCCCAGATGATAATATTACTGGTGTAGACTGGTATAACCAGATTCCAAAGACTGCCATTCAATTGATTATTTTATGCGTTCTGTCTTCATTAGCCCTGTCGGGGCAGAATTTAATTTATTATATTTACCACCTTATTGTGACCATTTCCAGGAAGAAAAGGATAGCGATTTAGCTCATGTAAGTGAAATGAATTGTGGGTTGAACGTTAGTTGTTACGAGTTGCAAATGTCCATGTACCCAGGTAACTAGATATTAAAATATTTAACTTACCTTGGGTATATGACATAATCTCTATTACCATTATAATCCAAAAAACAGCCATGATTTATATATAGTTTAAAGTTGATAAAGTATGTATTATAACAGATATATAAACCTGTATATTGTGTTAATAGTAGGTAATAATACACGTTTATAACTGGTGTAACTCTACAGGTGGTTGTACTCATATGCCATTGTCGTTTCTATACTCCCGTATTAAGACAGCAAAGTTGAATACAGTCAACATATTGGTAAATTTAGCCTTTCATAACAACTATGTTTATGTCGTATAATAATGTGGGAAATATTACTTGCAAAGTTATCTAATATTATTGTAAATGAAACACCCTTCCCCAATTTTTAAGACAAATTAGACTGAATACAGTTGACATAATTTGTAAATTTATCTTTTACATCCCACTTCTACCTCGTTGCCATTGGCAACCTTTGATACAACTGGCCTGTTTATTTCCAATACAGGCTTAAAAGTATCCGTGTATCAGAAATGAACAGTACACTTTTTTAAAAAAAAAGTACTGTTCATTCCCGACAAACGAACACTTCTACACTGTTTAAGATACCATTCAAGCAATAAGTAGCGGACGTTTAGTCCGGCCCAGATCGCAATGATAGCTATGGCTCTATGCAATGCAGCCGGACAAATTACATGAAACAACTAGTCAAAATCACAACAACAAAACAAACCGGGTGGAACAAACTGGCAGTTCAAAAATATATACAACGACATTAAATTAACTAAACATCATATTACACAAATCAATTATTATACATGTCAATTGGCACCTATTCCATAATTTGGTTTGATTTATATTAATATGCAAAACATATAAATGAGAACACTGAATAATTATTGTAATTGTGACGATAAAAGGCGCAGTTCTCTTGCTGGACACTTCACAGACAATTAAAATAAGCAGGATAAAACAAAAACGCCTAGAAATACATCTATTTTATTACAAATAATTCGTTGATGCATACTTTCACCAGGAATGACCCGTGTTTCGCATTTCCTTCACACATTTAATAATAATATTATTAATATTGCGGTCTTCTACGATGTGGTCTAAACAAACACGTGATTGTTTTACGCTCAGGGTATAGCTAGACGCACGTGTAAATACTACTCAGCTCGTCTCTCGACTGCGAAATCATTCTACCATGAAATGTTACGTGAGGCTCAGAAAGGGATAAATGAAATAACATTTGTCACTTTTCGGTTGAAACGACTCGATAATAAATACTATTTTTTACATATCGCTTCAAAATACTCGATAGAAATGTGATGTAAGTGACTTAATAGCACCTTTCTGAGGTGTATCGGTGAATATCAGGACAGTTTTGGCCGGGGACCGCCTCGGCTGATCCCCCGACCAAAACTGTCCTGATATTCACCGATACACCTCAGAAAGGGTGCTAATAACTACTACTTAATGGCCGTTTTCTATGCTGTATAAGTGGTATATAGTTAGGGAGACATACACATTACTGTAAACATTACCCAATATTGTAATGGAAAGCAATGGGGTTTAATGTCCCAACGTTTTCTGACCCCATTGCTTTACGGGGACGATAACATGTACACATAACCCTAGTCCATTGCCGGTCCCTCAATAACCACGACCAGACCTTTCTTTTCCATCTTGCCATACAACACCACTAACCTCGACGAGCACTAGGAGGTTGGCCATGGACACAATGATTTACTGAGTAACAACGGTTTTCTGCCGTTCAAACCCTAATATTTATAAGTTTAACTAATTGTTTAATACTTCAAATATTATCACCTTGGACAAATTATGAAAATTTATAACTTATAAATGTGAAAGTCAGTCCCCCTAAATAATTTAGTTAATTTTGTTCGCACATGCACGTAATTATGATATTATATGTCTATGTTTTCTCTATAACTGTGTACTATAGTTTATAAAAAATAAAGTCCATCCGTTCCAATATTTGAATATATATAGTAGGCTACGTCTTGTATTTATAAGAAACACTCAAAAACATCTTCGCAGCCGGTCTGAATATACCGTCATGCTGTTAATAAAATTTAAATTAAAAGACCATGTCCTGTTTGTTTAATTTGATACAAATTGAACTAATTATCTTCTCGCCATGTCGTCGTATTCCGGCTGAATTAGTAAACAAACTCGCCTTCTGCTAACAAGGTGATTTACTCGTTAATTTGCAGACAATAAAACATAAACATTGAATAATCAAGAAACTTGCATATATCTTTATAGGAAACAACTTGGAGGAAAAATAGATTATGGCACGATTCTGGTTGGGTGCAAGAGTATACGAAAATAATGACATTATCGAAAAAGGTCCTGTTGAATTGTAATAGATATTCTGGTAAAACAATCAATAGTCGGGTCAAAATACAGTTTAACCCCCCAAAAATTGCTACAAGGGGTTTTTCAGCGGACTGGCAGGGTTTAGTGTACTTTAAAACATACTAAAAGTTTACCAAAGTAGGACCCCCGGAAATGTGGGTTTTTAGTTTTCAAGATGGCGTCAAAGATGGCCACCGAAACGTCTTAATGATCATAATTATGTATCAATCAACTCAAATTTGATGATCTTGAGGGAATATTCCTTGTTTTGGGGACACATAACTCATTAAAGGATAATGCTAAAGGAAAAGATTAATTTTATCATTTACTTAATTCATGATGTACCAAATTTCAGATTTTTTTAAAATTTTACTAACAAATAACGTTAAAAACACTCTGGCCTCGAGTTCACAAAGAAAAAAAAATCTGTCAATATTTCTGCTCAAAGTTAAGAATATTCTCAAGTTGAGAACATTCTCAATTTTGGTGTTCACAAAAGCAGTTGAGCAATTTCTCAGCTTGAGTATTCTATTTAACGGAGTCATCGATTACGTCATGTTATTTGTTTTCAATGCTACAAGCGACTGGGGTCAGCTCTATCTATTAGCCAATGAAATCGCTAGGAATAAAATCTATTTTTAGATATCGGTGTTTACCCGGTAGAAATGCCATTATTAGCGGGTTCATTAAGAAATGAATGGACTTGTAGTAATAACTATATTATTATTATTTTTACTTTATTTCCACTTGTCATTGAATAAATATATATGAAAAAAAGACTGAATAATTGTTTTTATTCAATGAAAACTCGACTGAAGATGCTGCTTATAAGTGGGTCAAGTGACCAATGACATTCGCCGTTACGAAAAATGTAAACAAACCAATTCCAACGTCGTCTGCTAGTGCTACGCTTGGCACAAACTAAAAATGGAAGGCGATGGTAGGAAGAGGGCGGCTAATTGGTCTAATGCAGAGGAAATGATCCTAATAGAAGAATGTTCCAATAGGGAGGCTACTTTATTTGGAAAAATAAAGGGATGTGGTGCCGTGGGGAAAGTTTCTAAAAGTAAAGAAAATGGGTGGCAAGAGATTGTTGATGCTCTGAATTCGTAAGTTTAGCTAATTTTAATTAAGACTAGGGCCTAGTGTAGAGACCGGTACACAAAAATCAAATCAATATTAAAAGTTCAACAAGTTTTATTTTTATTAAAACAGTGATACTTAGTAACAATTACGAATAATATAATAGTGATAGAAATTATTCACACTACTAAGGCCTATACATTTAGGTAGGCCTAAAAATTACAAATTCTAACTAGGCCTAAATCTAGCCTACCATTTTAAAATTGTGTTTACTTTTTACTAGATCAAGCTACTGGTGGTACAAATGAATATGCAACAGAGAATATAAGGATAATGACACCAACACCAAAAAAGGCAAAAAGGTAGAATTCCTAATGCGTCAAATTACATGTCATGACAATTTCATAAAAATAATGACAAATACTATAATGTATATTTTATTTTTTACAGTTTGTGCAGGATTAACACCCATTGAAGAATATTCGATTGGATAATGAACGCTTAAAATTGGAAATTAAAAAAAATTAAACAGCAAAGAAGGAATTTGGATATTGAATACGAAATTTTATGATTAAAAAGAAATAAATTAAATGAATGAAACCGTAAAAATGCATTTGTTTTTATTAACAAGGTTTGTTATTCTGTTGGCATAATTTGTGATTTGCTCTACTCCATTATGGCTGTATAAGAAGTTCGACTCAACTAGCTGCTATTTACAGGAAATGTAATGTGCATGGATAAATTATTACTTTTACTTTGTTTAAAAATAAAACCAATTATGCTTTATTCCCCACTGAAATTTGTTGTAAGTACTTGTTATGTACATTTGTTAATCTTTGAGATTTAGTAACTGGATAGAGTAATAAAACACATATTTAAGGAAAGTCAAATTACTTATCTAATATTTGAAGAGTATTCTCTAAAGATACAAGGAAATGCAGGAATACATAAGTAGATATTACATTGCACTTATACTGTAACAAATATGAAAAAAAATTGGTAGCATAGGATTGTGAATATATATCAAAATTCACATATGTTTAATCCCTCTGTGTCAGTGAATATTTGATTAGCCCCTTGAGTTGCTCCAGCGTAAGTGTTGAGCACGAGTGCCTTAGTTGTAGTCACCGCCGGTCCCTTAATTTGTTATATTAACCCGGTGGCACTGGCAGCTAGGTCCTGTTTGCGGTTGCTAGACCTTGTGCTGTGTCTCCTTTGGAGAGGTTTCGTTGCAGGTACAGGCGTGAGACGTTGTCAGGAGATTAACAGAGTTCCTGTTAACGTCGCGATTAAGAAAGCTACTTTGCTTTTGTACATAGTCGCGTGTCTATTTTGCTGTGTTGTTTTATATTTTATTTAATTTATTGTAATAAAGTGTATGATCTTTATAACTTTGTGATTGATCGAAACAAGATATATCGAGCTGGGGTTAACTTCGAGTCAAGACATTGATTCGGGTTAAGGGTTTGGTCCAAACGAGGTGATCGATTAGTCACTTTTTCGCTGACACTTACCCCGTTATTCTGTTGAGACGTTGTGGCCCGAGGCGAGGCTCAAGAAAAACCACTCCCTCGGACAATAACCAGTAGCCTGCACTGTCCTATTTTAAGGTAGGGTGACCATTGGTTGTCACAATATTAAGAACAGCACAGGCCTAGACACCTTCTTCACTTGTCTTATCTCCTTCGATTCTCACTGACCTTTCGCTTTATTTCGACCCTATTGGTGTTCACACTTCATCGAAAAAATATATCAGATAAAAACTATTAATTATGGTGTTATATGCCCTGTACTAGAACGTTTAAAACGGCTCACACCATAGGACCTTGATAGGACTATCATCGAGTTCGGACTAGAGCCTATCAGTATCACTAAAAAATTATATCACTATTATTATTATCACACCCATTTACCACGTTACAGGACTATGATCTGCAAAATGGTCGACATAGACCTACGGAAGACGCTTCGAAAGGGTGATATTAATTAACATTGTGTAGTGAATGTCACGTGATTGCTCGCTGACGATAGATACCACGTGACTACATCAATGGGTCACTTCTTACTACGAATCTGCAAGGTACGGTTGTTAACCACGCTAATAGTTGTCGGCCACGACTACACTTGGCGTAAGCCGAATTACGGATTAGTAAAAAGTCAATATATTGAATATACGGTATCGTGAGTATTATGATTCACAATCATTGTATTTACGAGTATATTATAGTTTCTAGCATTGTGTGATAATACGAGTCATAACAGCGATCGTAAGTGGGTCACGTCATTGTGATTCATTGATTGTTCAATTTGACTCGATCTTTTTTGGAAGTTTAATAAATAAAAGAGTACTGACAGTAATATATTCACACACTCTTTATATATATTTTCCACCTGCACGTTACGGAATAGCTAACTTTTAGTTGGTTCAATTTCCCGCATGTACACCATTTAAAGGGACGCCATGACTACTTGTTTGGGTGATAGCTAACATTTTTGTTAGTTCATAGCTCAAGTTAATCGTTTTCCCTCTTTACATTTGTCCATATTACATATAGAAATAAAAACATTTGCAACAGTTTGTTTACTTTTGTTAAAAATATGGCAATTAATTTACAGTCTGCGAACTATGACGAGCTGAAGTCATTGCCATCGATTGGTGATGGAAGGGCAAACCGAATACTAGGTATTATAAAGCAACAAGGACTAGTTTCGATGGATCACTTGGTAGAGGTTACTGGACTTTCTGCAACTCAGTGGCAGGATTGGCTTGATACAGGTATCATTACTCTTCCGGACACCTGTTACCACTGTTTGTCGTGTATTTTGTAAACGGGGAGCAGTCCATTTGCTGATTACACTATTTGCTTGAATACACTATTTTGCCTATAACGTTTTTTTTTTGACTTCGAATTCCGTCTTACGGTTTGGATTGTTCGTACTTGGTTTTTATTTTATTATGAACCCCCATCTGAGGATAAAACCTTACTCTTTCCCTTAGAGGAGGAGGGGGGGGAGACAAACGAATTGAGAAGATGGTTGACCGGAAAATTGACAATTGCTTTATTAAATTACAGGATGTCATAAGGCAGATAGACGTTGATCTGCGCAATGAGTTCCGGACCTACTGTCGTCCAGCACCGCGTTCTTCATTGCAGGATATGGGAGCTGTTGGCGGTGAGGGGGTTCAGGCTTCTGCAGCTACCTTGCCGACGACATCCACTCCCTCCATGACAGATCCTATAATAAAAACATATTAAATACAATGCCAACAGATGGTCGGTATGGTTCCAGCCATGGTAAAGATGTTCGATCCAAATCAAAGGACCCTAAAGGTAAGCAGCTCAGAGATCATTCCATGTTTAAAAAAGAGCCTCTACAGGAAGATGACTTAACATTCAATCAAGATCAGTCTAGTGGACACTCCTCAAGGGGTCACTCACCTCGACGAGTCAAGTAAGCTTCAAAAGGCCATGAGTCTGGGAGGTCCAGACACAGACATCGCTCTACTAGCTCCAGTGACGAATCTGACCAATTCTCAAAGAATCGATCGTTCCGGGATTGGTCATCCTCGGAATCTGATTACACTATTTTGCTTGAATACACTATTTTGCCTAAAACGTTTTTAGGACTTCGAATTCTGTCTTATGATTTGGATTGTTCGTACTTGGTTTTTATTTTATTGAACAAGAGGAGATGAGGCGTAGGTTCTCTAATCGTGAGGCCCCAGTAACAATTTCCGTAGGGAGCTTCAGTCCATTAGGCAGACAGACTGAGACCCTCGAAGAGTTTGCTGAAGGGTCGAGTTTCTAACTTTGGATAGTTATTACATGACCAACAGGGAGACCATTAACCAGATAGCTGTGGAAGTGAGGAAAGGGAAGCTGCAAAAACAACCATGGAGAAATCCCCAAAAGACCTACACAAGGCCGTAAAATATACGAAGGCTTCTATGGCCAACTTGGATAGAAATCTATCTCGTTTGCGCATCGTCAAGTAGCCTTCAAGGACTCAGACTTTGACATCCGTGCAGCTTCTTCGCAGCAGGGGGATATGACAATTATAAAAGAAGTCATTCTAAATATCCAAACATTACTTCAGCAAAATAATGTTCGCTCTCATTCTCCCTTGCCGCGTGGTTCTAGGCCTTATAGTCCTCAGAGGTCTTATCCCCAAGGTAAACGCTTTTGGCCAAGGCGTAATTCTCCAGATGCAAATAACTCTAATGGAAGTTATCCAGAGCTGCATCGCCTTCATCTGCAGACTCAAAACCTAATCCATCTTTAAACTTCAAAATAAATGATTGTATGTAGTAGTTATTAGCACCCTTTCCGAGGTGTATCGGTGAATATCAGGACAGTTTTGGTCGGGGGTTCAGCCGAGGCGAAGCCGAGGCGGTCCCCGACCAAAACTGTCCTGATATTCACCGATACACCGAGGAAAGGTGCTAATAACTGACTTACATCACATTTCTATCGAGTATTGTGAAGGAAAATGTGAAAATAGTATTTATTATCGAGTCGTTTCAACCGAAACGTGTCAAATGCTCTTTCATTTATCCCTTTTTGAGCCTCACGTTACATTTCATGGTAGAATGATTGCGCAGTGGAGAGGTGACCTGAATAGTATTTACACGTGCGTATTGGTATACCGCTGGGAGTAAAACTATCACGTGTTTGTTTAGACCACTCGTCAAAACAACTTGTCTATGGCGAAGAGGACTGCGATATTAATAATATTATTATTAAATGTAGTGTAAAGGAAATGCGAAACGTGGGTCATTCCTGGTGAAAGTATGCATCAGCGAATTATTTGTAATAAAGTGTATGTCTTTCTAGGCGTTTCTTTTTCATCCTGCTTATTTTGAATGCCTGTGAAGGGTCCAGCAAGAGAACTGCGCCTTCTATCCTCACAATTGATATAATTATTTAGTATTCTAATTTATATGTTTTGCATATTAATATAAATCAAACCAAATTGTGGAATAGATGCCAATTGATATGTATAATAATTGATTTTTGTAATATGTTTTTATTTTAATTTAATAATATTGTATATATTTTTGAACTGCCAGTTTGTTCCACCCGGTTTGTGTTGTTACAGTGATTTTGACTACTTGTTTGGTGTGATTCTCAGGCTGCTTTGAATAGAGCTATCGTTATCATTGCGATCTGGGCCGGACTAAACGTCCGCTACTTATTGCTTGAATGGTATCTTAAACGGTGTAGAAGTGTTCGTTTGTCGGGAATGAACAGTACTCTTTTTAAAAAGTGTACTGTTCATTTCTGATACACGGATACTTTTAAGCCTGTATTGGAAATAAACAGGCCACTTTTATCAAAGGTTGCCACTGGCAACGAGGTATAAGTGGGATGTAATTTACTATAATCCACGCACATGAACATACATTTTTAAACTGCACATATTTCAGTCTTCATTATATTTCAAACATTATTTTTAATCCCTTTAAGATTGCTTCCGAGACGGGAGATTTTACCCCAGATTATTTTAGGATAGTGAAGACATAGATGTATCAGATACTATTACGGGTGTCCGAGGGTTCACACAATTATTTGTAGCTCTCTGCACCTCCGCGAAACAACTGTAAATAGCTGTAGATATTCCGTCATTTGAGCCCATTATCTCACACAGCTTCTCGCCTACACTGTGGATTCTTTTCTGGCGGGAGGGGAATTCTGCTAGCCGGTTACCATAATGTCTCGTTCAATGGTTTAGTGTGGCGCATTGCAATGTATAGAATTCCTTCCATTTTAATCATTATTATTAATTTTTAGTTTATTCATATGGTTTTGAAACAGTATCTAGCATATTTCCTTTAACTTGACGTCAAAGTCTTTTGGATCGGGAGGAGTGTAGTGAATGTCACGTGATTGCTCGCTGCCGATATCCCGTGACTACATCAATGGGTCACTTCTTACTACGAATCTGCAAGGTACGGTTGTTAACCACGCTACTACTAGCCTACTGTGTTTACATTTCGTTGCTATGGTTACATCGGTCATTTATATTGCTAGATCCTAAAAGTGTTTCGGTTTCGCTATAGAATGCACAGTTAACATAGAAAGATAAAATAACTGTTATATCTTGATCAACATATTATTAAAATTGCACTGGTCACATTCATAAGCAGTCCGATCAAGAATGTTAAAGAGAAGCGTATTTTGTTTATATCGCATTATTCGTTGACCGCTGTGTCCAGACTTCAGACCTTTCTGCGTCTTGTCTCGCTTGGAAATTTTTTTAAAAAAATAACACACGCTTCCCGGTTTATTGTTGGTGCTATTAGTATATCCCTTAAAAGAATAGGAAACACTTAGATAAATTGGGTAAAATCACTATTTATTACTACTCATTCATAATGTCTAATTTTAATTATTGTCCTCTGATGTGGCACTTTAGTGGAGTCCAAAATACTCAAAAAATGGAAAGAATACAGGAAAGAGCATTACGCTTTATTTATGATGATTTTAGTAGGCCCAACCATTTTTATTAGCACGATCAAAATTACCTTCACTGGCCCTCAGACGAATGCGGTTGATTGCACTAGAAGTTTTTAAAATTGTCAATAAGCAAGGTCCGACCTATCTACATGATCTCATAAATATAAAGCAAAACTTTTATTCTTTTAAATATACAAATACAGCTTCTTAACCTCAGGTCAGGACTTCTACTTTCGAACTAAAGTCTTTTCGGTGTAGTGTTGCCAAATTATGGAATGATCTACCCGATAATTATGAGGATTTAACAACTTTCAACCAATTTCGTAGTGCAATCAACAGCTGGAACGGGTCAACGTGCCAATGCTGTGCATGTAACAACACCTAATTTTTAAAAATGATATACCATAGATCTACTCTCCAAGCTTTATTATTATTGTTTTAGTTCTCCCTGTTTTTATATATGTGGTGTTATAAAATGTTTTTATTTTTTTTTAATCCCATCTGTTAGTAGTGTGTGGTCATACGACACATTGAAATAGGTACACATGATGTAATCGTATGGTGTGTGGTATGTCTGTTAATTGTATGTCTGTATATTGTATAGTCGGTTATAATAGCTCTACAGAGCTAATGTTACCTATTTATCTAAAACCGACTGTAAATAAAGTTTATCTTATCCCAAAGCAACGCAATCGACTATGTTTATGCAACCAGTTAGTCAAATTGACGGCATGTCGTGCTTCGTTTCAATAGCCTTCTATAGGGAAATTCACAAAGTCGATCGACTATTACGTCATTCATGAATAAAATCAAAACGAGGCTGCAGATATGCATAAACGTCAATTGGGTGTTTTTTGGTACATTTTTCCTTTGTAAAAATATTCAGAGTGACCTTTAAAATTCCACAGGGCGAAAAATATTAAAACAACTTATTGCGTTAGTATTCTCCTTTATGATCATTAAAAATAACGTTGCCTTCTATGTCTAACATGACCGCTAACACCTCCAAATGACCGCAAGTCCATAACTATTTAACCAAATTTGATCATCTTGATGCCTATCCCAAAGTTTTGTGGGGTAAAGAACATATTAAGACAACTTTGGATGTCAATGAGCTGTTCAATCATTACAGAATTGAATTCGTGACGTTCAACTTTCCAATATTAACTAATGCACAAACACCCCTGTCAACAGAATAAGTTTCAGAGCGTTCAGTTTTGAGTGTCCTGTTCCACCTCAGTACCGACCTATTGTCATTAGGTGAGTCTGCAGCTGCATCGAGATAATCTCTAACCCCCAAACCCGCCGAACAGTTGCAATTGGTAATTTTCATGAGTACGTCAGGCAGAGCATTGTTTTGGGTCATAATTAAAATGAGCTGATAATTTCCCGCTTTCAATCCCTATTCAGTTAGGTCACTTTCGTTTGCCATCACCGTCTATACCATAATCTGAAAGTACTCACGATGGCAATGCAATCTTATTGCAGGTGATGTTGGGGGAAGCCGCTTATGAATGTTACTAAGGAGGAGGAGAAAACTCAAAAAACCTGAACGCTCTGAAACTTATTTTATGATAGTGGACAGCTAAAGGCCATGAATTCAATTTAATAATGATTCAACAGCTCCGCGATATCCAACGTGCTCTTACTAGTATGCATTTGCAAGGTTCTTCAATTTCATATACTCCTAAATTTGACCTGTTTGTCTTATAAAATTCACGTACTAAATATGGTTGTAAATGTGGCGATATTACATAAAAAAATAAAACCAAGTACGAACAATCCAAACCATTAGACAAAATTCGAAGTCCCAAAAATCGGTATAGGCAAAAATGTGTAAAATCGCAAAATAGTGTAATCAGCATATGGACTGTTCACCGTGTACAAAATACACGACGAACAGTGGTAACAGGTGTTCTAGGAAGAGTAAGCTTACCCTGCCTGGCGCGCCATAGCTGCATCCAATCTATTAGGCGAAAACTCGGTAAAATAGCGTGATAGACCAATGAACTATCAGTATGCAAAATGCACGCGATGAACAGTGTTAACGATGTAGTACACATATATAATCAGGGAGATAGTATACCTGTCAATTAAATATGTCTAGAATAATAGTCGAGAGAGACATGTTATATTTACCGATCAAGTCAATATGACGACCATAAAACTTTTTAAAGGCTTGAATAAGTCTAGTTCGCAAGTATCCCTGTAGTTGAAGCTTAGGTGACAAATGCCTCGATCTACTCAAAAAATCAGAATAGAATGAACAAGCTGGAATATTGGAATGTTACTACTAATAAATGGAAAGTTAACAATCGTAAAATTTAACACTTAGTTTATGGCAATTGTCAAAATCGAGACGCAGATCCAAATAGGAAGCGCAATTGTCTCTGTCGGTAGTATTTTTAATTTCGAGCTCATCAGGATATATGAATTCTATATAATCACTGAATTTTGGATTATTCAGTGATAGAACATCATCGATATATCGATAAGTGAAATTAAAATGTCTAACTAAACGTTTATTAGACTTTACGAGTGCCTGCATGTACTCGGCTTCGTAGGAATAGAGAAGCAAATCAGCAAGCAAAGGTGCACAGTTGGTACCCATGGGGATACCTACCACTTGCTGATAAATTTCCCCTCCAAATTCAAGAAAGATATTATCAATTAAAAAATCCAACATCTGAATGATCTTGATGGCTGTGTATTTTTTTTTTTGAATCACTATGGTTCTTGACAAAATAAGTGGATCATACACGACCAATGCCAAGTTAACAAGATTCGACATCAATAATAATATTTATAATATGGTCTTACTTTGGAGAGTTAATGATAGTGACTAAACAACCAAGTTTTCATTTAGGATTTAAAACCCGACACATTGCCGGATATTTTCTGGAAGTGTATTCCAAAGAATTGATGCGCTGTATCGAAAATTTCTGGATCCAAAAGATTTTAAATTATAGGCAGGTACATCAAATAATGATCGATTAGGTTGATACAGACAGCAATACTAGATTTTGAAGGTAACCTGGCACGAATTTGTTTATGATTGATAGGTTAACGATAAGATTTTAAAGTTGATCCTTTTCCAACACGGAGCCAATGTAATAATCACAAATATGCCCTTTTTTATTGAAACTTTATTACCATGAACAAAGTGTTATATTAATACTTTGTATGAGTATGTTAGGAAATAGTAACAATATACATTGTGCCATTTTCATATGAAAATAAATGTCCAGCATGATAATACGCTTACACACTATTTTGCCTATAACGTTTTTAGGACTTCGAATTCTGTCTTATGATTTGGAGATTGTTCGTACTTGGTTTTTATTTTATTTACTTGCAATAATTGATGTTTTTTTGCATGAGATTTTGTGACATCAACAAAACAGTTTGAGTTTCTGATACAACAAACGTGTTTGTTTTCAAATCGCATGGTCCAGACATGTAAAAGACGATAAAACTGAGTTATTAACCAAGTAAAATGCTGTAAATAATGATGGTTAGGTCTAAGTTTAACATTGGGAAAGAGGGTGATTCTCCACTTGATTAATTGAGGCAAAACTGAGTTATTAACTAAGGAAAATGCTATAAATAATGATGTTTAGGTCTAAGTTTAATATCAGGAAACAGGGTGATTCTCAACTTGATTAATTGACATTTTGTAAGAACAAATAAGCTCTGTCATTTTTCTTAAAATTCAAAATTAACACCCAAATATCATCCTCGGTATTTTTCAATGTATTCGCCAATAAGGATGGGTAGAAATCTAAAAAAAAATGACCAATTCTGAACGGCATGGCCTTTACAGGGACAATAACACTCTTGCTGGCTTGACAGGTCCAGAAAAAAAAAATCAGCCTTATTCTAACTACTAGATGTTTAAGTGTCCTACCTGTTGTGTAAATTATCCATTACAACCTATCTTATCTGTCAAGAGGGTTCGAAAATATGTTTAAATCCAAGTTGCATATGGAAGTGCTTACGTAAGGCTTTCCAAACCATGTTCCGGCATGTAGTTGAATTTTTCCAATTTTTTAAAATTAGGTGGGTTAGGATAAAATTTGTATTGTGAAATAGTTCAATTTCTTGACCAGAATAAAGATTGGGACAAATCATTCAGTTACAACAAGAGTGTTATTGGGGCTTTAAGACATGACATATCATCCTTGAGTAGAGCTGCTCTATTACCAATGTCACTCCCCTTGAGAAGAAGAGGACGAATTTAATGATTTACTATTTTCACATTGAACTGTTGCAGACCTATCCCCTTCCCATCACCTGAAATGCTGTGGTAAAGTTGGCAAATTAAACCTGCTTAGTTCGGGGAGATAGATTTCTTGATTGATAACACCAGATATGTTTTAAATAAGTTTATATATTTCACAAATAACACATGATACAGTTAAAACAAGTCGATAGTACGCGTAGTCGATTCTGGTTACTTTACATTATATAAAAACCATGACCATAACCAATTATTAAACACCATTTCTGTTGGTACTAAACAATAACTGTAACAAAACATTTATGCTTGGCAAATATGACCCTGTTACAGAACTATCTATGTTTGGAAATCCAATTCTTTGAGAAAAATAGCAAGGTCCTATTTTATTACTCCTTCAAAAAGGTCATGACCTACACAAGGTGTGAGTCCTGGATTTAACATATGAAAACCATCCAAAATATTAAATAAGCATTCTGATTTAACTCCCATTTTGTGAATTACATTATACTCACACAATCATCATATTTTGTTTTGTTCTCGGTAATGCATTTCTGGTACAAAAAGGATCATATTCATATAGAGAATAACAGTTAGTTTGACATTTTTTAACATATTCTGTTATGATAGAAACTTGTGTAGAAGAACTCTGATGGTTATGGGTTCTTGACACATTTGAAGTAAAGGAGGATTTGACCTTAAATGTTTTGGTACAGTTTAAATAGGCACATGATACATGTTAACTCAACCAAAAATTATCATAACAAGGGAAACTAATGTTTTTTATATTAGCATGTAACCTGTAATGACCAAGATGTTTCTTCACACTTGTCAATTCTAACTCACAGTATTGGCAAATAAAAGAATTGTTTAGGAACTAACAACTAAACATGTACATCTCTTTTTTTTCAAAAATGTTAAATTCATTACTTAATTGTAACACTTTAGGATGAACTTGGTATGCTTTCCCTTGCTTTTTCTTGTTTTGTGATCCTTTCACTGGATTGATGCCCATATATGCCCTGACAAAAAAGAAAGAATCAACATAAAATCAATTTATACAGATTACAAAATCCTTTCTTTTTAAATAAAAAAAAAGCATTGCATCCATTATAACACAAGCATTGCATCCATTATAACAAAAGCATTGCGTCCATTGCAACTTTTTTTAAGAAGCCGTTTTCTACAAAAACAAATACCTTTACACCCAATAGTGCAACACAAGGGAAAATATAATATCAATAAAACATAATCCATGTTGGTAACAATGGTCGTTCGTTAATACTAATCTAGAGTCATTGCTTTATAAATAAAAAGCTGACCCGCCTGTCAGATTTCTACCACTCGGTAAATCGCGACAGATTCCGGTACCCTACATCTAGACTCGGGTGTATGACGAATACTGCCTTTTGAAACTACTTTAAAGGACCCGGATAAACAATGGCTGCCCCCATGTAGTCTCTATCATCCGGGGGTTCTGGGTGACCGAGACTAGCCCCCATGGCTGCCATTTTGGGACTTTTTTGTAAAAGCGGAACGTTTTCCCGTTAAAGTAAATCGGTAGTCGATCAGCGGCATCGCAAGTGTATGGTCGTAGGTACATATCAATTTCTATCATACATCCGAGTCTAGATGTAGGTTGCGGAGGGTACCGGAATCTGTCGAGGTTTGCCGAATGAGATTTCTACCTGATTTGGTCTGGAATAACTTGATAGCAAGTTGTCAGATATTCTAAATTCAAATATAGTGTAAAGCAAACATAACCATTACAGACTGTATGATCTATCCTCTAATACAACATGAAATATGGTTGTTGCAAAAAAAAAAACATCCTGTAAAATTAATTTTAATATAGGGGATTAAATGGACGGGATTTAACATCTTATTTTTCTTAACCAACTGGGCTTTTGATGATGTACAAACACTTATACAGTGTGGCATTTTTTTGTCCAGCATGCTTTGAAGCGCAACTGCCAAGGGGTCTATTACACTATTTTGCCTGCTTACACTATTTTGCCTATACCGTTTTTTTAGTACTTCGAATTTTGTCTAATGGTTTGGATTGTTCGTACTTGGTTTGATTTTATTTGTATGCATGTCAACGTGTACCCTAGAAGGTATTTTTGAACCCATTTAAACGACAATACATTATTCCTCACCAGGCCCCACATGTCATGCATCACCGGCTGAAACCATGCTGGAAAATCCCAATGAATTTTCAAAGTCCAAGGACCTCCGTTTACATAATTTAAGACTGGACACAATCTCTCTCTGGGGTCCGCGCCTGTGATCTCATCGAATTTGTGGTTAACTATTGAACAGTCATTTGTTAAAGCAACACTCGCCAATCTTATTCAGTATGCGTTCAATATACATATATGTCGAATCAATATAATGCTCAAAGACAACGAGGTTTTCTGAAGGATTTACACTAAGGGATAGTGACATGTTAACGTGCCTTTACAATTGAACATTTAGCTGTATGTTATAAATGTCATATAGAAGCAAATCAACATCATTGTGGTCATCATTCACCAATCTGACTCAAACGCAAATTAAGCTCATCATATCAGAAAGCTCTTCAAAAACATGTGATCTAGACCCTATACTTACACACCTATTGAAAAAACACATCAATCTATTTGTTCCTATCATATCTGAAATTATTAACCGATCCCTTTCATCAGGTCACTTTCCCACGGAACTAGCAAAAGCCCTTGTTAAACCATTGAAGAAATCAAACATGGATCCAGATATTCTGTCAAATTACCGTCCAGTCAGCAACCTGTCTTACATTTCAAAGTTACTAGACAAGTGTGTTCTACATCAATTAAATGATCATATTTACTCCAATAACCTTGAAAATCCATTACAATCTGCCTACAAACAATACCACAGGCACAGCACAGAAACTGCTTTGCTCAAAATTACCAACGATATCTACCGAGCTATAGATCAACAGAAATGTGTTATCTTGGTACTCTTAGGTCTCTCAGCCGCATTTGATACGCTCGATACCGCGGATCTCCTCGATGCATTATGGTGCGAAATTGGCTTGCGCGGTTCTGTTTTAACTGGTTTAAGTCATATCTAAGCAATCGCACCCAAGCTGTTAGAATTGGAGATTCAACATCTGACAATAATACAATGCTTTGTGGGGTACCACAATGTTCTGTACTCGGACCTGTACTTTTTATTATCTTCACAAAGCCTATCACTAAGATCGCTGAAGGTTATGGGCTATATATTCATTTGTTTGCAGACGACACTCAACTTTATATTGAATTTGACACAGACTCTCAACATTCTACGATACAAAATATAGAGCTTTGTCTCACAGAAATTCTTGCGTGGATGACAGAACATTTCATGAAGTTAAATCCAAATAAAACAGAACTGCTAGTAATTGGGACCAAGCAACAACTCCGAAAAATTGATCAAACTCTTGTTAATTTTGATAAAGAAATAATTTCAGGAACCCATAAAGCTCGAAATATTGGTGCTATATTAGACTCGAACCTATCGTTTAAAGATCACATACAGAGTATTTGTTCTACCGCCTTCTATCATATACATCAAATTGGAAAGATCCAACGCTATCTCAATTATGAAAATAAAGAAAAGCTCATTCACGCATTCATCTCAACTAAACTAGATTACCATAATGGTTTACTATACGGCTTACCAGACTATCAGATTAACAAACTACAACATGTTCAAAATTCAGCAGCTCGACTCCTCACTAAAACTAGAAAACATCAACACATCTCCCCTGTATTGCAATCTTTACATTGGCTCCCAATTCAGCAAAGAATTAAGTTCAAGTTACTACTTTTTGTCTTCAAAGCGTTAAACGGCCAAGCTCCATCTTATATAAAAAGTCTTGTAGAACCCTATATTACCAGTAGATATCTCCGCTCTCAGAAAAAACATCTTCTCAAATCTCCAGCCATTAACTTACAACTTGGAAAACGAGCCTTTTCTTATGCTGGTCCTTTTCTATGGAATAGACTACCACAGTCAATGAAACAACTACCGTGTGTGGGCCATTTTAAATCTCAACTTAAAACATTCTTATTTCTAAACCCTGATCTGTAAATAATCAGTGAATATAAAATCCAACAGCGCCTTAGAAACTGATTTCTTCAGTATTAACGCGCTTTATAAATGACGATATTATTATTATTAACTTAATATTACTCTATTGGTAAACATTTGTTTGTTTACTATAATACATAAATAATTATTTTTCATTATTTACCTGTATGATTGGCTCCAAATGCTGAGCTAGTCTAGCTTAGAGTTAAAAGGTGGGGACGTTTGGCGGGGGTACCCCACCACTGAATATGTCTGGCATCGGTGATTCATGAAACATGTGGATATGCTGAACATTTGGCAATAAGTTACACGTGGTAAGTAAATGAGCCAATTTTTGGGGTCCATTGACTCCATATTTATTTCCCCTCGTCGTGACAACACCCAGTCACCCACCACAACGGGAACGGCAGACGTTCATATCCAGTGACAGTAACCCCTAGGGAAGCTAGTGACGCATATAGAAATTGGTTAGCTTTTCAGCTAGGCTGAACACACCGGGCTCCTGGTCGATTAACAATTTAAAACAAAAATCACAACTTCATGTACACCAATATTAATAATGAAAGATGATACATATATATTATATACAATTAAAATTGTCTCTTTAAAACGTCTTGTTGAGTTGGTAATTTGATCCGATGTCCTTATTTAAGGAACGTGCGCTCAAAAACAATTGTTTTAAAAGGTATGAATTTAGTGAAACAGGCACTGAATTCACTAAGCATTCGCAGACTGAATGATTAAAATATTGTTTAATGACACGTCAGCTCCAACTAGGCTATGTTTTTAAAGACCTTACACCGTACAATTAACATACAAAATGAAATGAAATTGGGTTTAACGTTCCTACTGTTCTGCTCCTAAACTGGGCTAATGATAACGGGGCCTATGCCATACAGTGTGCCGTGAGAGACATTTTGCCCGGTTAGTTGCACTGTGGTCTACTCTTATATCGAATTCCAAATATCAATGGAACTTTTACGTGAACGCCAATGTACCTGTCGGTTCGCCCGTCCTGTATCACTGACAAGCGAAAACCACGGCGGAATATGTGGATTAACTTGCTCAGCCAATGCATGGATCGAAAACAAACTTGTGGGCCAGCGTCTTCCCAATCAGCCACCGTGCCCCCCCCCCCTCCCGTCCCGGGCATACAAACTCTTGGTACTATTATATAAAAGGTCACTCACATAAGATTAGAAAGTACAAACATTATCAAAATCGTGCCGATATACCTTACTGATAAGATAACCTAAAGCCAAATTGTACAGATTATAGCAATTGTGTCTGGTCATGCCATTCATTTTATAAGTGGATTGGCACCATGCAGGTAAGTTTTTTTTATGACTTTTACTTCCGTCTTACGGTTTGAATTGTTCGTACTTGTCTGTTTTTTTATTGTTCATGATGTTATTGTGTTTAGTACGTTCATTTTATTGTTAATGATGTTATTGTGTTTAGTACGTTTATTTTATTGTTGTTATTGTGTTTAGTACGTTCATTTTATTTTATTGTGTTTAGTACGTTCATTTTATTTTATTGTGTTTAGTACGTTCATTTTATTTTATTGTGTTTAGTACGTTCATTTTATTTTATTGTGTTTAGTACGTTCATTTTATTTTATTGTGTTTAGTACGTTCATTTTATTTTATTGTGTTTAGTACGTTCATTTTATTTTATTGTGTTTAGTACGTTCATTTTATTTTATTGTGTTTAGTACGTTCATTTTATTTTATTGTGTTTGTACGTTCATTTTATTTTATTGTGTTTAGTACGTTCATTTTATTTTATTGTGTTTAGTACGTTCATTTTATTTTATTGTGTTTTGAGGAAGGGTTGTATACATGTTAAGGACCGCAAGATTTGTTAGTTTGGTCTGAAAGTTCCGGTTAGCTCATGCGCGCTGTATTATAAGGTCTTGTCAACTGGCGTGGTTTCGAATCCCCGGTTGTACGTGATAAGGGGTAGGGTCGCCTGTCCAACCTTGGGGTTTTTTCAGGGTTCTCCCGTGTCTTTCCTCCACTGCTAAAGACCCCCTACGCGCAAGTGAATTATTGAAATAAAATTAAACCATGTATTAGTCCCGAAATGACCTAGTTTGTGTCGAATAGACGTTAAACACCATTTCCCTCTGAGACTTTGCTGCCAAGTCGGCTTTAGAGCTTCCCATATCAAAATGCCTTTTGCCATTCACCGATTTTAAATCAACCATTAATTATTTTATATATGGCCGCTTGCAACAGTCTTGGGACTTTGAAGGCACAAACAAACTTCATCACATTGGGCCTCTCCTAGGCGACTGGCCCAACTCCTATAGACCCAACAGGAGGGATGAGGTTGTGTTGTGTCGCTCTCGCATATTTTCATCTTAAAGCGAGAGCCTCAACCAGAATGGGAACACTGTTATGTTCCCTTGACAGTTAAACACCTTTTGATTGAGCGTGAGTATCTCTCTCTCTCTCTCTGAAAGTCCAGAATATTTAGGTACACTTTCGCCCTTTTCCACAGACACGTAAACAATGACCTAATCCAATCAGCGGTTACGATACAAACAAGCGAATCGACTTATGATTCAAAATGAAATGGGGTTTAGCGTCCTACTCCGATTGGGCGAATGAATATAGACATGTGGTGTACCATGAGGGACGTGTTGACCAGATAGCGCCACTAGGGCCTATTCTTATATCGAATTCCACCGACCAGGGGAGTTTCATATTCCTAAAGCAATGGCCCAATAAGTCCCTCTCTGGCCATTGTTGGATTAGTTTCTGATTTTCTGATACTTGAACTTTTGTGGGAGTGTGTCCTTTCTTCCCGTTCAATCAAATATAACACTAAAGTACAGCAACATGACAGTCCCTCGTTTAATCTGGGGTCTTCCCTAAAACTTAGGACGCTTACGGCTGGCCCCCGGATCCATTCACATGATTTGATAATTGTTTAGCTCTTGCAATGTCTATTTTCTGTCTTGTCCGCAGGTTTATCTTGTAGATTTTTTTGTTATGTTTGTTTTGCGTGTAGTGTAGTCCTCTTGCATTTACTATTACGGTATTAAAAACGGTGTCTGTTCGTCTTTATACAGTATTGTTTATTTTATGTATTTAACACTTTACGCACTTGCTAGATCACGGTGGCTAAGTGGATAAGGCGCTGGTTCGCTAGCCTGGAGGTCGGGTGTTCGATCCCTGCATTGGCCGAGAAAGTTCATCTCGATTTTCCGACGTGATTTCCCCTTGTCAGTGATGCAGAAGGAGGGCCTGACAAGGACAACTGCCTAGTCGTTCGGATGAGACGGAAAACCGAGATCCCGTGTACACATTGGAGTGCACGTAAAAGATCCCTTGGCAGTTGGAATTCGATATAAGAGTAGGCCGTAGCGCCGCTGCCCGAGCAAAATTTCCTTCATAGCACACTGTATGGCGTATGCCCGTCTTCAATTAGCTCAGGTTAAGTGCATAACAGTAGGACGTTAAACCCCATTTCATTACTTGCTAGATATATGGTGATTATTATGAAACATGCCGATATTGTTATGTTAGTTTATTATTTGACAATGATTTAATCAAATCGGGTAATAATCTTGTGATTTAGTTGGTATGCATTGTCATTTCGGGGAATTCCATTTTAGCATGCCCGTAGCCAGCTCATAAAATCTTGTTGGGCTACGGATGATAATTTTTTGAGGGGCTGAGGATGTGGCAGGCTAAGAACGGTCCTTAAAGTTGGCGAAATATGGGGGGGGGGCTACTTCGATTTATGGGGGAGCTAATCACCCCACCCCCTCCGTGGCATTTAGAGAAAATTTGAAACCCTCAGTGTACCGGTATTTCTCAATTACAGTTGTTGGCACTTACACTATTGGTGCTGGTCGGCCATCTTGTTCACGGATCCAATCCAGGAATAGACTTTATTGGGACTGGCTACAATTTATTGAAAGCTAATCCGGAAGGAGGCGGTCCAGGTGGTGTTGATCCGGGACTGGACCCCGTAAGACAAATATTCCAACTGTCTAAAGGGACTGTCCCGAAAGAAGTGAGCTATCAGAATAGACATAGCTGCAACGCGAACTCGATAAGTAAAGGACACGTGTATTATGGAACCAAATCGTACCAGTCGAGACTTGGTGTTGATATAACTGCTTCAGGTATGTTGCTAACTTTACGTGTCGTCAAAGGGGGTTGGCTAGCTGAATGGTTAATACATGCGCGCTGTATTACGGTATATTTTGCTACTTTAAGACGCTGAAATGTTGTGTTGAGCGACGTGACTCACTCCAGTAATATGTAGCCTAGGCACTTGACTAGTACTGATGCTGATCCTGTAAAAGAACTAAGCGCATCTCAACTACCCATACGTACGCGTCGCGAAAATCTGCTAAAACTCTAAAACTACCATGACGCAACGTATCACGTGACGATACGGATACGTGATACAGACAGGGAAAATTCCACTCGCAAAAAGTCTCTATTATCTATACCCTTAGCCGTATTGTATCGGTCATGCTTTTGTATATTCTCGGTCACCCACAACGTCCTAGTCTTCAACATACAGAGGGTCTGGGACCGTTCTCAATATTTGACGTAAAGCCCATTGCTCACGCGTAACCGGAAGTTTGAAGGTTTGACAGACGTGTGCAATTATTTCAATCACGGTCCTGGTTGATCGAAGCTATGTATCGCCGAACGTTTTTAAAGCCCCAATAACACTCTTGTTGTAACTGAATAATATGTCCCAATCTTTATTGTGATCAACAAATTGTACTATTTTACAATATTCCAATTAATTGATGATATAAATTTCATCTTAACACACCTAATTTTAAAAATTGGAAAAATTCAACTACATGCCGTAACATGGTTCGAAGAGCCTTACGTAAGCACTTTCAAATGCAACTTGGATTTAAACATATTTTCGAAACCTCTGGACGAGTAATATAGGTTGTAATGGATAGTTTACACACCAGGTAGGACACTTAAACATCTTGTAGTTAGAATAAGGCTAAAAAAAATTCTGGACCTGTCAAGCCAGCAAGGGTGTTATTGTCCCTTTAATCTGTTTAATATCGGAGAGTTGATCAAGGCCTGGATCAGTTAATTAATGTCTAATTAATACTTTAGAAAACATTTCAGGCCAAAGAAAGACCAGCAATAGGCAGATTTAGCTCTTGTATAATGCATGTTTAATTTTTATGTCCGATCTAGGAGAGGCAAATGGTGAAGTTGAGAAGGCAGCTTTTAGTTTAAGTGCAGGTGAGTTTGCGCGCTTTCGTTGTTGTCCTGTAAAGGGCGCCATACACGATCCAACATGTTTGATCAAATATTTTTGATCAAACATGTTTGATTGATATTTGATCGTGTATGTGTAAATTTGATGGCCAGAAATGTTTGACGTCAAATGTTTGATGGATCTGATTTCTGTTGATATTTTTCGTCAAACAGTCAAACATGTTGGATCGTGTATGGGCTTCATCAAACTTGTTTGTCCAACATTATTTTTTCAGAAGCAGCCGGATAGATAAGATCGACTGAAAACATCCTCATATGTTGGACAAACAAGTTTGATGAAGCCCATACACGATCCAACATGTTTGACTGTTTGACGAACAAACTAATGTTTGACAAACAAGTTTGAACGTGTATGGGCAACGTCAAGCTTTCAAACATGTTTGATCCAACATGTTTTATCAAACAAATTGGATCGTGTATGGGCCCTATTAGTCATCTAGTGGATTGTTACTACAATTATGGGGTGCGGGGGTGGAGGGCTGAATGGTAAGCGTGCGCGGGCTGTATCATAAAGCCGGTCATTGAGTCAACTGGCGTGGTTTCGAATCTTCGGTTGTAAGTGACAAGGAGTGGAGCTGCATGTCTAACCTCGTGGGTTTTCTCCGGGTCTTCCGGTTTCCTCCCACTGCTAAAGACCCCTACGCGCAAGCGAATTGTTGAAATAAAATTACACCATATGTTTGTCCCGAAATAAGCTAGTTTGTGTCAAGTGGATGTTAACTCTCTCTCTCTCTCTCTCTCTCTCATACAAGTATGTTCTACTTTACAGGGTATCATCGAGCAAACAGTGAAACGAATAAAGCCGGAAGCGTTGCCTTTGATAATGAAACTATTTGTAACTTCGGATCAGCCAGATTTCGAGACGAACAATCCCCCAAGCACAACCTTCATGTCACCGTTAACTTTGCAGCCACGGTCTGTTCCCTTCCTGTATTATATAACGAAGCAAAGTACATGCAGTTCCTGGATGACTGGGGAACGGTTCGTTTTATTATTATTATATCATGTATATGTCCTTCCTATATTATAAGCTGCCGTTGAGCCAAAGCTGCTGTGTGGACGTGGCTATCTTAATAATTCGCTTTCGTATCGGGGTCTTTAGCAGTGGTAGAACACCGGTGGGGGGTGCATAGGGAACACTCGAGGTCAAGTACAACCAGAGAATCGAAACCACGCAAGTTGACTCAATGTCAGACCCTATGATACAACGCGCACACCTTATGTCATATGCAAATAAAAACTACGTAAATATAAAAATACTTATTCAATAAAACCTTCTTAATATACAGTAAATTAATAACCAATCTTAATCAATTTAAATTGCCGGAAAATACAAAATATAAAAATTATAGTTTTTTTATCGCTGTACAGTGAATATAGCAAACAACTTCCTGTCTATAATAAACATTTCTGTATATATACAGTTAAAGGGGATAAATCGCTAACATTTGGGATCTGGAAATTGACAAAAGTGGGTTGCAACGCATATAATACTGTAATATGAATGAATGTATATAAACTGATTTACATTACAAAAGGCGTTCGAAAGCATTCTGGCACGCGATTCGTTTGCCAATAATAAAATGTTCATGTTGTCCCAGATATTGGATACCAGAATCCCATCTTTTCAACGCAAGACTGTGATTAAATTGAGTTAGCAAACTTGTCTCCTTTACCATTATCAACAGTAGGATCTGAGATTTTTTAGAAACTTATATTTTATGACTTCGAATTCTGTTTTTATTTTATTTTAAGTTTTATAAAAATCGGATAAAAATTGTGTGCCCTTAAGCGTGTCATAAACGTGATTTTCTGTACCATCAGGAACGATAATCCATGAAATAACGGTCGGATACATAAAATAGTCTTAACGACCACTCAACACAACTACGTCATTTCCGGGCAAAACTATAATTTGATTTGATTTTTAATGATTAGCTTGCGCGTAGGGACCTTTACTTTACCTTGCCTTTCTATTTAAATTATTAATAATAATAACGAGTTGTTCGCCATGCTCAAAGAGGGGGGGGGGTGGATTGATGAATTGTTAGCGTGCGCGCGCTGTATCATTTTGCCTGTCATTGGGTCAACTGGCGTGGTTTCGAATCCCCGGATGTACGTGGCAAGGAGTAGGGTCGCCTGTCGAGCCTCATAGTTTTCTCCGGGTCCTCCAATTTCCTCCCCATGCTAAAGACCCAAACGTGCAAGCGAATTATCGAAATAAAATTAAACCATATTTTAGTTTGTGTCGAGTGGAAGTTAAACCCCATCTCTCTCTCCCTCTCTCTCTCTCTCTCTCTCTCCATGCTCAAAACACTATAAATTACCCATTCTATATATAAATCATGTTACCTTATGTCCGCGAAGTCCTTGCCCGAACAACAAACGGTATTACTAGTGGCCTTACTTCCGGAAATACAGCATCCGTAAGAACAATACTTTGTTTTTTGTTTGGTTCAAACTTAAAGCTGAACTCCGGTTACAAAAATACCGAAGTAAAGCTTAGGCGGCTATAATATTGCAGTAGACACAGTTTATATAATTTTTTTCAGGCTTACCTTATCAGACATCTTGCAATCTTCAATAATTTGGTATACTGTCAGTAAGTCACTCACTGTTGGGGGGAAATAGAGCAATCAGTGAAGCGTGTATAAGAATAAAGCCTGATGTCTACACCTGACTGACTAGAAACGAACTGGAAGTGAGATCAGCTAACCTCTCCAGGTCATAAGCCTTCATATCCACCATCTTTGTTTCTAAAGTTTGCAACAAGTATGGCGGCTTGGGGGCGTTAACTTTTTTTATTAAATATTTCGGTATTTTTGTAACCGGAGTTCAGCTTTAAACCACCATCGTAATAGGAACAGAAATAAAAAAAACAAAATGTATCTGGGTATTATTTTATCATTAATGCGTCAGGGGTTGGGTTGTCGAAAGGTTAGCACGTGCGTGCTGTATCATAAAGCCTGTCATTGAGTCTGGCGTGGTTTCGAATCCCCGTTTTACGTGACAAGGAGTAGGGTCGCCTGTCCAGCCTCGTGGGTTTTCTCCGTGTCCTCGGGTTTCCTCGAAATGCTAAAGACCCCTACGCACAAGCGAATTTTTGAAATAAGAAACTAAACCATATAACCTAGTTTGTGTAGAGTGGACGTTAAACCCATTTCTCCCTCTCTCTCTCTCTCTCTCTCTCTCTCTCCCTCTCTCTTTCAGTCATATAACTATATCAACACATCTCGACCCAAATGTAGACATTAGACTCCCTCTTCCCTCCCCCCAATCTCCGCCTCGCTTATTTCGGGAAAAGTCTCCTAAAATGTCCGATATACGCCGGGAAACGAAATCTACGTAAAAAATACTGCCCCCCCCCCAAACACACACACACGCACCCCGTCCCCTCAATTCTCACCATCTCCACCCCGCGTATCTCAGGACCGTGTCCTTATATGTCCGATCACTGCCAAGAAACGAAATCTACGTAAAATCTGAATTAGTAAAACTTGATCCGACTAGTCGTCGTCTCTTGTGGTGATGCTTGACGAGTCGTACATGGCAAGGAGTAGGGTCGCCTGTCTAACCTCGTGGGGTTCTCCTGGTCCTCCGGTTCCCTCCCACTAGTTTGTCTCGAGTGGACGTTAAACCCCATCATTCTCTCTCCCTCTCCCTCTTCTTTTTTCTCTCTCTCTGCTTAACGAGCCACTAATTTGTGTCGAGTGGACGTTAAATCCCATCTATATCTCTCTCTCTCTCTCTGCGTAACGAGCCACCTGAATTGATTGATTTAACGTCTAACATGATGAATATCTAATTGTGGATATATTATAAGTCGAGCTAGTGTAAACATGAACTATTACCTTGTATAAGCGACCACAAACAGCACATGCACAGCGTTATATTGATAGTCATCGCGGCCATTACTAACTATCAATTAAAATAACACGGATTTAGTCTTCAATAAACTCATCAAATCTCTAGATTTTTGTATTTAATAAAACGTACAATAATCGGTCCACTGTTTTTTTTTAACTGAGCATACGTCACGTTGTCAACACATCTCTATAAATATGTAGGTTAAGGCATTCAGGTATATTACTATAAAAATATTGATCACGTGTATTTCATTTACTTCATTGCAGCAACAGGACGGATGAAGTTGTTCAGTGTCGCTCTTGCATAGGTCGTACTCTTTCTTGAAACAAGAACCTCAGCCGAAATCATGTTCCTTTACCGTTGTCAATCGCAGGCCCGTAGCCAGGGGGTGGCATGGAGGGGGGGGGCAACTGCCCTCCCAATACTGAGTCTTGCCCCCCCTCCAATATCACAAGAAAATTGGCCTTTACCGCAAAATTCATGGAGATGCCCATGCTAGTTGGCCCTCCCGAAAACATCTTTGCCCCCCCCCCCCCAAAAAACAACTTCCTGGCTACGAGCCTGCAATCAATCGTTACGCCAATATTTGTCCAATCGGGTCTGTACTTCAGAGAACTGGGGAGGGGGAGGGGGGGGTACCATGCTGAAGGGTTACCATGCGTACGCTGTATCATAAAGCCTGTCATTAAGTTAACTGGCGTGGTTTCGAATATCGGTTGTACGTGACAAAGAGTAGGGTCCAGCCTCGTGGGGTTTTCTCCCGGTCCCTCGGTTTCCTCCCTCTGCTAAAAAAAACCCACTATCCGCAAGCGAATTATTGAAATAAAATTAAACCATATGTTAGTCCTGAAATGATCTAGTTTGTGTCGAGGGGACATTAAACTCCAAAAAAAAATAGTAATCGGTGTAAACGAGGGGGTCACGGTGGCTAAGTGGGTAAGGCACTGGATCGCTAGCCTGGAGGTTGGGTGTTCGAGCCTTGCATTGGCCGTGAAAGTTCACCCAGTTGTCGGACGTGATTGCCTTGTCAGTGATGCAAGACAGAGGGTCCGACAATGACAGCTGTCTTGTCGTTTGGATGGAACAAAAACCCGGGGTCCCGTGCACTCATTGTCGTACACGTAAAAGATCCATTGGTGGTTGATATTCGATGTAAGAGTAGCCCGTGATGCCGCTGCCCGGGCAAAATTTCCTCGAAGCACACTGTATAGCGTATGCCCGTCTTCATTGGCCCAGTTTAGGAGCAAAACAGTAGGACGTTAAACCCCATTTTATTTATTGATATGAACAGAAGGCATACACACAGTAATATTGTATCTATCTTTCAGCACGTGATAACCAAAGTTGATTTTGGTAAAAAAGTTATCAGCAGATATAAATCTACCATGGCAGAATTTTTTAAACACGTAGAGAAAACTGTAAGTGAACTCAGATTCTCGTTTGTTTTTGTTATTCAATTCTTTTTTCAATTATGATATTACTGTCTTGATCGGGGAATTGAATGGCCGAATCGTTAGCATGTGTGTGCTGTATCATACGGTTTGTCATTGAGTCAACTGGCGTGGTTTAGAATCCCCGGTTGTATGTGAAAAGGACTAGGGTCGCCTGTCCAACCTCGTGGGTTTTCTCCTGGTCCTCCGGTTTCCTCCCACTGCTAAAGACCCCTACGCGCAAACAAATTATTAAAATAAAATATAACCATATAAAATGACCTGGTTTGTGTTGAGTTGGCGTTAAACCCCATTTCTCTCTCTCTCTCTCTCTCTTTTTCAGACCGGGTTTGGATTTTCGATTTTGGGGTTTCTTAGTGTGGATTTCAAAAAAGTCCAACAAAGTGATACATATAATTATAAGTTTGGAACCTATTATAAGTTTGGAACCCATTTCGCTCTCTCTCTTTTTTTCAGACCGGGTTTGGATTTTCGATTTTGGGATTTCTTAGTGTGGATTTCAAAAAATTCCAACAAAGTGATACATATAATTATAAGTTTGGAACCTATTATAAGTTTGGAACCCATTTCTCTCTCTCTCTTTTTTTTCAGACCGGGTTTGGATTTTCGATTTTGGGATTTCTTAGTTTGGATTTCAAAAAATATCAACAAAGTACTACATATAATTATAAGTTTGGAACGTTTGAGAGGTTTATTATATCTGGTAGTGACAAAGACCCACAACCAGTTGGTCTCACCGTCAAGACTATTGCAGAAGCTCTGAATTATGATTATTGGTGGGGACCTCTAGTGGCCAGTGTATGTGGTCACCCTCTCGGTGTTTTGCATTTTAAACGATACAACATAGTAAAGGCCTTAAAAGATTATGCTAAATTCAAACTGTTTACGCCACCCAAAGGTTAGTCTTAAACATTTAAACTTATCCGATCGAATTCTAACACAATATAACGTGCTATTAAAAGGTTATGCTAAATTCAAACTGTTTACGCCACCCAAAGGTTAGTCTTAAACATTTAAACTTATCCGATCGAATTCTAACACAATATAACGTGCTATTAAAAGGTTATGCTAAATTCAAACTATTTACGCCACCCAAAGGTTAGTCTTAAACATTTAAACTTATCCGATCGAATTCTAACACAATATAACGTGCTATTAAAAGGTTATGCTAAATTCAAACTATTTACGCCACCCAAAGGTAAGTCTTAAACATTTAAACTTATCCGATCGAATTCTAACACAATATAACGTGCTATTAAAAGGTTATGCTAAATTCAAACTATTTACGCCACCCAAAGGTAAGTCTTAAACATTTAAACTTATCCGATCGATTTCTAACACAATATAACGTGCTATTAAAAGGTTATGCTAAATTCAAACTATTTACGCCACCCAAAGGTTAGTCTTAAACATTTAAACTTATCCGACCGAATTCTAACACAATATAACGTGCTATTAAACGGTTATGCTAAATTCAAACTATTTACGCCACCCAAAGGTTAGTCTTAAACATTTAAACTTATCCGATCGAATTCTAACACAATATAACGTGCTATTAAACGGTTATGCTAAATTCAAACTATTTACGCCACCCAAAGGTTAGTCTTAAACATTCAAACTTATCCGATCGAATTCTAACACAATATAACGTGCTATTAAACGGTTATGCTAAATTCAAACTATTTACGCCACCCAAAGGTTAGTCTTAAACATTTAAACTTATCCGATCGAATTCTAACACAATATAACGTGCTATTAAATTAAAACCAAAGTTAAGCTGAATTAAATCAGATGACATTCCAGTAGTATACGACAGAGTTTGTATTTTCCTGAAGCAATTTCTATTCTCTTAAACCCCCCTCCCACCGTGGGTGGGGGGTGGTAAAAATATACCCTTCGTATAAAAAAGACTGCCATGGATTCCCCATTCCCACCAACTTATTTAATTCAAATAATAAAGGTCTGAGGTCTCTTCTGATTGAGAGTTCCTTTACCGACCTATCTAAAGTATATCCATTTCTGGGGCCGTATTTTTAAAAATTCTTAGAGTTTTCATAACTTTCACTCTAAGACTTCCTAAAACAACATTAAGTTAAAAGTTACTCTAAAGAAATATTTAAAAAGGGTCTTAGAGTTACTTTTAACCAAATGTAAGACTTGGGTACTAACCAAACTAAATCTGTCACAAAAAGAATCCCACCCATGTCCATTCGATATCTCCTTATCAACTCGTCATTGTTGTACTCCACTAAGAAATCTCTTTAAGGCGGCGTACACGGACGGCTATGTTGACCAAGATAAGAGTACTTTTAACAAGTTAGGAGTGCTACAAGAGGACTCCTAAATATGTGTCATAGTTAGGAGTAATTCTTAAAGTAAAATGTTTAATAAATAGGTCTTAGGAAAATCTACAAAGTTAGGAGTAATTTTTGACAGTTAAGAGTTGGTTCCAACTCTTAGAATTTTTATGAATACCGCCCCTGGTAGCTAAAGGTCATGCCGACTTAGCTGGTGAACCCTAAGCTATCAAAAAACTTTAAAAATTGATAGCTTATAAAATGGGCCAAGGAGCAGCATGTTACTCCAGTCAACGACCCTAGCAAACAGTACTATCAAAGTGTCACCACATAGGTCACTTAATTCAAGTAGAGGTGTAATTATATGTCGAGATCTCACATGTTAAAAGAATTAGTGTACGTCGAGGGGGTAGGGTAGGGTGATTCCAACAAGCACCTATACCCTTATTTTCCATCGTCCCGAGGGGGATCACGGTGGTTCGCTAGTCTGGAATGAATGAATGAATGAAATGGGGTTTAACGTCCTACGCTTAAGCACCTAACCTGCTATGAGGGAAATTTTGCCCGGGCAGCGGCGCTACGGCCTACTCTTATATCGAATTCCAACTGCCAAGGGATCTTTTACGTGCACTCCAATTTGTACACGGGACCTCGGTTTTTCGTCCCATCCGAACGACTAGGCATCTGTCCTTGTCAGGCCCTCCTTCTGCAGCACTGACAAGGGGAAATCACGCCGGAAAATCGAGATGAACTTTCTCGGCCAATGCAGGGATCGAACACTGTATGGCGTATGCCCATCTTCAATTAGCTCAGGTTAAGTACATAACAGTAGGACGTTAAACCCCATTTCATTCATTCATTCCATCGTCCCGACATTAAGATGACTATCAAGGCTAGTTGAATCGTATATTTCAAATTATCTTCTCTGCTACAAATGCTAAAGATTTAGTCACGGCAGAGGTAAAGAAAACCAGCGCTCGATTGGGTCATGGTGGCCAAGACCTGCCAGAATAATCTCTTTGCTTGTCATCGTGGGTGTCCCATTTTGAAGAATGCAGAAAGCGGTGCGAAGTCAACAGATTATGTCTGAACGAAATATATCACAATTTGCTGGAATATAGGGTTTACTTCACTCTGCTAAAATGTATTTTCTTTTGATAGTATATTATGTGAAAGGTACAATGTACAAAGTCCTAATACCGGTAATGATAAAGTCAAAGTACCTCTAAGGCAAGAGTCGAATGTAAAACTACAATGTTAAGCATCAAATGATAACTGTTTTGTTCGAAAAAAAATTTAATGACATGTCTACCTTTTACATGATGAGAGAATTATCCACTCTTGTCTGAAGAGTATTTTGTCTTTATCATTACCTACAAACTACAAATATTAAGCATCAAGTGACAATGTTGTATTGGCATGTCTACATTTTACATTCTCTCATTTAAAATGTAGACATATGGAAGCCCATAACTACCATTCATAATTTCTACTTTTCGCCCCTTCAAAACACGAAAATCGAAAGTCAAAAGTAGAAGTTACGACACAAAGCGAGGCGCCAAGATGGTATACAAGCCAAAATCAACTCGAAAATGGGAAATTAAGAAATATCACATATTTTTGTAATTAGCGACCTATCATTTTGGCTTGCTGTCGTCGAAAACATGGTCTTAAAAAAATCTACTTCTGTATTTATTTGTTTTCTGTTTGTAGATCCCCTGCTAGTGATTCCACTCACATGGCCAGTTGGAACATATGGTCTGATACAAACTACCAGTGGATGCCCCAAAGCTGGCGTCACTTGGCACGGAGGGCTGAGGTATTTTACTGGATATAAGCATATGCAAGGTCGTCCTCCTCATCGAAAAACCGTCTATAATAAAAATGCCTATTCTGTTCCTACCCATATAGGAGGTAATTTTCATCACAAATTAAGACAATTATCCTATTTTATCGATTATCCGAACAGAGACATTTATGTTAACAAATTTCCCAGCAGAGACATTTTTTGTTAACAATTTTCCCAGCAGAAACATTTTAAGTTATCAATTATCCTAGAAGAGACATTTTATGTTATCAATTTTCCCAGCAGAAACATTTTAAGTTATCAATTATCCTAGAAGAGACATTTTATGTTAACAATTTTCCCAGCAGAAACATTTTAAGTTATCAATTTTCCTAGAAGAGACATTTTATGTTATCAATTTTCCCAGCAGAAACATTTTAAGTTATCAATTATCCTAGAAGATACATTTTATGTTAACAATTTTCCCAGCAGAAACATTTTATGTTATCAATTAGGGGATCACGTGGCTAAGTTGGTAAGACGCTGGCTCTCGCTAGCCTGGAGGTCGGCTGTCCAATCCAAGCCTTGGCCGGGAAAGTTCTTCCAGATTTTCCGCCGTCCTTCCCCTTGTCAGTGATGCAGGACGGATTGGCTGACAAGGACAGCTGTCTATTCCTTCGGATGGGACGGAAACACGATATCCCATGTACAATTGGCGTGCACGTAAAAGATCACTTGACCGTTGGAATTCGATATAAGAGTTTGCCGTAGCACCGCTCATTGTATGGCTCGTTTTTCATTAGCCCAGTTTCATTAGGAGCTGAACAGTAGGAAGCTAAACCCCGTTTCATTTTGTTATCAATTATCCTAAAAGAATGAAATGAAATGGGGTTTAACGTCCTACGCTTAAGCACCTAACCTGGGCCAATTGAAGACGGGCATACGCCAACAGTGTGCTATGAGGGAAATTTAGCCCGGGCAGCGGCGCTACGGCCTACTCTTATATCGAATTCCAACTGCCAAGGGATCTTTTACGTGCACTCCAATTTGTACACGGGGCCTCGGTTTTTCGTCCCATCCGAACGACTAGGCAGCTGTCCTTGTCAGGCCCTCCTTCTGCATCACTGACAAGGGGAAATCACGCCGGAAAATCGAGATGAACTTTCTCGGCCAATGCAGGGATCGAACACTCGATCTCCAGGCTAGCGAACCAGCGCCTTATCCACTTAGCCACCGTGATCCCCCTATCCTAAAAGAGACATTTTATATGCTAATAAAAGACATTTTATATGCTAATAAAATAAACTACATTTTAATACCAACGTTTTCACCGCGATAGTGTCCCTTCGGCCATTTATTAAACAATAAATTAATTTGATGTTTGTTGTCTGTTTAAAGTCCCGTCTTGATTATCCCAGTCGGAGCAGAACAGTAGGACGTTAAACCCCATTTCATTTCATTTCGTTTGTTTGAAGTAACTAGTTCAATGTGTTTCAGGTACAATGGGCCATAATATTATCCTGAAATTCTGTATAAAGGGAGCACCTACCACCACTGGTTTTGATTCTAAGTGGCCAAAGGGAGATTATTGTATTCTAAAATATGGAAATTGTCCAGATGGTAAATTATTACGTTTTGTTGTGATAATAATAGGGCAACAGACCAACAAACCAACCCCAACACGTCATTACCTTCCAATTCACGCTTTGTCATGTGACAACGCCATTTTTGTATCAGCGCATGTGTAATATCGTTCGGCGAACCTCGACATATTCTACGCATCTAATCTCGGCTGTATGACCATTTTCGCAATATTTGAACTATTTCAAAGGTCCCGATTAAAAAATGGTTGCCCCCGTGGATATTTCTGTGGAGAGTGTATTATATCAGCAAACGTCACTTTTGACATTGGATTTGAGGAATTACCGGGGAATTTTATCAAACCAGCAGTCTTGAGACACTATCTCTGCCCATTTAGGTATATATAGACTCTACAAAAGACGCAATTTGGGGTTTTTTTTGTAAAAGCGATACGTTTTCTGTTTAAAGTAAACCGGTAGCCGCGTCGCAAATGTATGGGCGTAGGTGCATATCGCGTTCTGTCATAAGTCACGTTTACGCTTGGCCGCGATAAGCGAGCCGTACCTGGTACCGTACCTGGTACCGTACCAGGCCGGGATAGATTTCAAGAAATTGACCCGTTTACATTACTCTAAAATAACCGGTCTCAGAACCATGCCAAGCACGGCAAATGTGGAGCTTATCACAGAAAAGTTAATTTCAGTCCCTATACATATTACCCAGATGAAAACAATTATGACGTTTGATTTAGTTTGAGCAGTGATTTTGACTGAACTGATGACAGAACTGTCAAAGTATGACGGTAAAAAGGTCAAGGTTTGTTTTGCGCATGCGCAGTTATCAGTACTGAACCGTGCTCAGACCGGATAGCGTTTACACTACGAAAATTTAAAGAGAGCCGTTCATGGCACGGTGCTCAGACCACATCACTTCAGTGGGCCAGATTGGCACCGTACCAGGTACGGCGCGCTAAAGTTTGTCCCGTTTACACACCACATGATATATTCAAGCCCAATACACACTACATGATATATTTGAGCCCAATACCCACCATCTGATATATTAATGGATGTTTTACTTTCCCCACAGACTTCGAACCCGGCTCTATCTTATGGGATGATTCCGACAAGGACAATAAAGATTACTCTTCAGGTTCGCTACCAGACGGCATATACAATACAGACACAAAGATAGATTTCTGTTGTAGGTAAGAGAAAGAGAGAGGGAGAGAGAGAGAGAGAGAGAGGTAGAGAGAGAGAGAGAGAGAGCGAGAGAAATGGGGTTTAACGTCCACTCAACACAAATTAGGTCATTTTGGGGCTAACATATGGTTTAAGTTTATTTCAAAAATTCGCTTGCGCGTAGTGGGTCTTTAGCAGTGGGAGGAAACCGGAGTGCCCGGAGGAAACCCACGAGGTTGAGAAGGCGCAACTATCTCCATATCACATACGCTCACACTAGGGCTCGAAACCACAGCCACAATCTAGAGGTGACCGGCCAGCTAGAGGTCGAAGTGCGGCACTCTAGACCAGTAGGCCATCCCAACCCTCCTTGTAGGTAAGTATTTTATTATAAACACTAGTACGATACAAACACGGGACAACACCATACCAACACAGGAACCGTTGTGTGATGTTAGGCAACACCAGCTTGATACCAACACGGGACAACACCATACCAACACAGGAACCGTTGTGTGATGTTAGCCAACACCAGCTTGATACCAACACGGGACAACACCATATCAACACAGGAACCGTTGTGTGATGTTAGCCAACACCAGCTTGATACCAACACATGAGTCCAGCCTCGTGGGTTTACACCGGGGCCTCCGGTTTCCTCCCACTGCTAAAGACCCCTACGAGCAAACGAATTATTGAAATAAAATGCAACCATATGTTATTCCCGAAATGAGACCTGGGCCCGATTCCTACAAAATTCTTAAGCGCGTTCTTGTGCTTAGATTTTAGTCGACTTTGCATTTAAGTTAACTTACCTTATTTTGTGTTCCCAGAAAATTCTTAAGAACGGTCTTGTGCTTAGATTTTAAGTAGACTTCATTGTAAGCATTACAACGTTATTATGCGTTCCAAGAAAAAACTTAAGTTCAACTTCGACCTTAAACATAGCCAATCTAAGCACAAGTCCCAAGCAAGGTATAGGGCTTGCTTACCAACCTTAAGTCTGTTTCTGCTTCAAAAAGATGGCTGACCGTAGAGTTATTCGACTACATTTCCGACACCTTTTGATAACAAAGAGACAATTACAAGACAGAGAAAATCCTTCTCGAAAAGAAATTAAGAATGCTATAGAAAATTTTGCATCTAGGGCCTTATAGTATAGGCCTACCCTGAAACCAATTTATGTATTTGCCAATTAATAAACAATAGGCTACAAACACACAGGCTGATCAGGCGCTCCCACAATTATTCAGTTAGTTTGTAGGCCTATGTGTCTGCTTTTTTAAAAAAAAATATTTTGGCACATTTTTTAATTATGTAGGCCTATACAGGGGACATGTCAATCAAAATCAACCACAATGAAGCAGACGACAAATTTATGACGTAATTCGCATACCAAAGTTATTTTATGACGTTAAAGAGCATCGTAGTCTCAGTGTATGGTAAGCTTTACCAGTCACAATGTGCTTAGACTTGTACTTGACTTGTGCTTACGTAAGAATGGTCTTGAGAATTTTCTAGGGACGGTATTTTTATAAGATTCTTACGTAAGTAAAAGTGAAGTATGACTTTGTGCTTACTTTAAGAATTTTCTAGGAACCGGGCCCAGGTGTTATGACGTCATATGTGGATTGTGTGTTAGGATAAGGGTTAACCAGTGGCGGAGCCACGGGGGGGGTATGGCCATCACCCCCCCCCCCATAGCCCCCACACCCCCATAGCGAAGCCCCCACACCCCATAGCTGTTTACCAGCCCCCACCCCCACCCAGCACCGGCTGGCGCCGCCGCTGGGTTAGGCTAGACCCAGGGTTAGGGTTAGGGCTAGCCCTGTATACATCTCGAAATCTGCAGGCCACAACCCTTACCCTAACCCTTATCCTAACCCACAATCCACATATGGCGTCATAATACCTGGCTCCGGTGGCTGGAAACAAATGCTAACCTCTCCAAACAGTGTTAGTGTTTTTGTAATATTCTGCAACGTGAGTCATTACGTAAACTTATTTGAACATATTTGGTTCAAATTGGAGCTCTGTTCAAAGCGTAATGACATTGTTACACATTTCTTGACCAGTCATTATTTGGAACATAAATTTGCTTCCATTACAGCAATGTGTGAGAGAGAGAGAAAGAGAGAGAGACAAACAGAGAGAGTGAGAGAGAGAGAGGGGGGGATGGGGTTTAACATCCTCAAGACACAAACTAGGTCATTTCTGGACTAACATATGGTTTAATGTTATTTCAATAATTCGCTTGCATGTAGCAGTGGGAGGGAACGGGATGACCCGGAGAAAACCCACGAGGCTGGACAGGCGACCCTACTCCTTGTCCCGTACAATAACAACAATGTATTAAGTGGGATTAGCTCCAATCAAACGAAACATCGGGAGATGTATGATGTCCAGAGACGTTTAGACTCATTTCTATCGTTCATAATTTCAGGAAGGATGCAGTACCAACCGGAGCTATCGCACTACCAATAGACACACCCTTTATTCTGCTTAGATATAGCCGAGCATGTCAAGAAGTACAGGGTATGACAGTGACTAATGAATTCATTAAGTGGGACAATTACCCTTACCAAAATCACGACAAGGTTGAAGGAGCTCACCCTCTCGATGATGGTGATGCCCATCAGCACAAATTACATTTCTGTTATTATTCTAAAACACCAGGTCAATCGTTAATAGGATAAATCGTTTAGATGACATTAATAAATGAAATGAAATGAAATGGGGTTTAACGTCCTACTCTTCTGCACCTAATCTGGACATACGCCATACAGTGTGCTATGAGCGAATTTTTTCTCGGGCAGCGGCGCCACGGCCTACTCTTATATCGAATTCCAACTGCCAAGGGATCTTTTACGTGCAAACCCTTGTGTACTTGGGACCCCATCCGAACGACTAGGCAGCTCTCCTTGCCAAGCCCTAATGTTAAAACCTAGAATGTTAACCTGTTTGAACCATACTGTTAGCTAAATATTTCCAAATTCCAATCTGTCTCTCGGTTAACTAGTGAACTACAAGTCGCGGCGGTTATGATGCACCAGGAAAGCCTTTCCTAATTCCAATCGACAGACCGAGGGGATTGTGTGGTTATTATTTACAGCCTGTCTCTCAGTTAACTACAAGGAAGTATGTGGTTTTTCGACCCATCCGAGCGGCTAGACAGCTGTCCTTGTCAGACCCTCCGATAAGGAGAAACCAGGTTGGAACTTGGTGTAGGTTTTTATTCGGCCAGTACTGCAACATAACGATGCAAAATTCGGATATTACTTGCATGTTATTTTTATAAATAGTGAAGTATATCGCGGGAAACGCCATTACCGACGTCTGGCTGTTCTTTATACCTCCCTTTATCACCCAAAACCAGCAAATGACAACTCATTCTTATCAAATAACCTAACAACACAATATCTTCAAACAGCAACATATCAGTATAATAACTGCAACGAATATTCGATAATTTGCAGAAAATTCAAATATTTACGCAGTTATCTCCCTTTACAGTCGGTGTTTGGTCAATCGTGTGATAATCGAGCTGCAAAGTTCAAGGTTCGTCCAATGTCAAGGTTACCGTAGGGTTCGCTATGTCATGATCTCTGTAAACGTGTCTGCAGATAACGTAGCTACAATGTCGGGAGTTGTGAAGTAAACCAGCAACGGTCAGATGCTGTAAAACTCGCAGTCGTTGCTTCAGGAACATGCGGTCACCCCTGCTACATCTTGGAATGAATGAATGAATGAAAAGGGGTTTAATGTCCCACACGTCTGCACCTAACGTAGGCTAATTGAAGACGGACATACACCGTACTGTGTGCTATAAGGGAAAGTTTTGCCCGGGCGGCAACTGAATTCCAACTGCCAAAGGATCTTTTATGTGCACGCCAATGTGTACACGGGACCTCGCAACTGCCAAAGGATCTTTTATGTGCACACCAATGTGTACACGGGACCAAGGTTTTCCGTCCCATTCGTACGACTAGGCAGCTGTCCTTGTCAGGACTTCCGTCTGAATCACTGACAAGGGGAAACCACGCCGGAAAGTTGAGAAGAACTTTCTCGGCCAATGCAGGGATCGAACACTCGACCTCCAGGCTAGCGAGCCAGTGCCTTACCCACTTAGCCACGTGGTCCCCCTGATACATCTTGGAAAGGCTGAGATAAATTATAAAAAAAACAGCTTTTGTGTATGAGTTTTATATTGTGATAAATGCATTCAAAGAGAGCTGGAATGTCCGGCAGATACTCCATGAAGTAACCATCTCGGGGTTGGTATTGATGTAATAAATCTAAAGCAACAGCATTCGTCATTGAAACCTACAACCTAAGAAGACACCTCGAATCCTTATAATAAATGGTCATATGAATCCGCTCTTACAATATCTGTCTCACATAGCTAAAATAATAATTAAAAAAAAGGTTAACAGCATCGCACCATTTAGCAAAGGGATACAATTATAAAACGTGTTGTTATATGTTAACATTGATGTATAATTGACCATGTTCTTCGAGTTGCAACTTTCGGTTTCCCCAGGACTGCGCATGACAGATACATGACTACGCCTTGCAGTTACATGCTCACAGCGAAGCGAGGGCAGAAGAAATCTCGCTTCTTCTTCGCTCCGTTTCACTGTGGATAACAGCGTAAGGCATACAAGTGAAAAGTGAACAAGGCGAAGCTAAGAATTGACTGATTACTAGGATTTGGTCTTTTACAACTCATTAATGCGAAGGTAAGAACGGTACTTTTCGTCTCCCATACAAAATGAATATCACTTTATCCTTTATCCTGGGCCATTTCGGGACTAACATATGATTAGGATTCAATTTTATTTTAATAATTCACTTGCGCGCACGGTTCTATAACAGAAGGAGTAAACCGTAGGACCCGGGGAAACCCCAGAAAGGATGGACAGACGACCCTACGCCATCTTGAAAATAACACTTTTCCGGGTGTCCTACTTTAGTAAACTTTTACCATGTTATAAAGTACACTAAACCCTAACCTAATCGGTTGAGTAATCCTTTGTAGCAATCTTTGGTGGGTTGAGGGGGGGGAGGGTGTAATGTTTTTATATTGTATATATTAACCGGACTACTTTGATAGCATAGGGATCCATTTTGGTAATCCGAAAACTCAGTTGAGTAACCCTTTGTATCATTCTTTCTTGGTTTAAAGGGGGGGGGGGGGGCATTTTCTTCAATATTTTTCAACTGACTACTTCGCTAGCATAGGAATCCATTTTGGTAAACTGAAAGCTCCTTCTATTGATTCACGGGTTTTGCGGTGGCTCAGTGAGTAAGACGGTGGCTCGCTAACGGTGATCGATCCTTGTATTGACTGAGATAGTTCATCGGGTGGTGTTGCAAAGTTCAATGTATAGCTGTCCCGTGTACACATTGGCAAGCAACTGCTACTGTTGTTAAATAAAATGGGGTTTAACGTCCTACGGTTCTAACGAAGACCGCCATACACCATACAGAGTGCTAGGAGGGACATTTTTCCTGGTCAGCTGCACTATGGCCTCCAAAACCCGTATAATAATAATAATAATAATCGCGTCATTTTACAAGGGTAGCAAATTAGGCCGGAGGCCCTTTTCCAATTTGGCCCTTGGCACAGATCGTGCGAATGATTTCGATCATTACTGCAGGAAGAAACCGAAGAACTCGGGGGAAACCTGCCTGATCGGAGTGAGAGGGATATTCGGTCTCCCGTCCGATCAGGCAGGTTTCCCCCGAGTTCTTCGGTTTCTTCCTGCAGTAATAATCGAAATCATTCGCACGATCTGTGCTAAGGGCCAAATTGAAAGCAAGCCTCGGGCTTAATTGGCTAGTACTTTCATCGTTATCAAACGAATCGTCAGGCCATTTTACCCCACTCCCCTCCCGTATATCATATGAATAAATGTCTAAAGAATAATTTATATAACCTTGTTAAAAAAGAGAGAGAGAAAAATGGGTTTAACGTTCACTCAATACAACTAGGTCATTTTGGGACTAACATGCGGTTTAACTTTATTTCAATAATTCGCTTGCGCGTAGGGGTCTTTAGTAGTGGAAGGAAACCGGAGTGCCGGGGGGAAACCCACGAGGTTGAGAAGGCGCCCCTATCTCCATGCCACATACGCTCACACCAGGGCTCGAAACCACAGCCGCACTCTAGACCACTAGGCCACAGGCCCGTAGCCAGGAAGTTGTTTATGGGCGGGCAAAGATATTTTCGGGAGGGCCAACTAGCATGGGCATCTGCATGAATTTTGCGGTAAAAGCTAATTTGCTTGTGATATGGGGGGGGGGGCAAGACTCAGTATTGGGAGGGCAGTTGCCCCCCCCCCCCTGCCACCCCTGGCCACGGGCCTGCTAGACCTACCCAACCCCCTATAACGTTGTTAAGACAAAAACCTATAAATTGACGGATTTATACGTGACTCTTACAGAATGCATGTTTAATGTTGTTGCGAATATACAATTTCTACTCTTATCACTTAATAATGAATGAATGAATGAAATGGGGTTTAACGTCCTACGCTTAAGCACCTAACCTGGGCCAATTGAAGACGGGCATACGCCATACAGTGTGCTATGAGGGATATTTTGTCCAGGCAGCGGCGCTACGGCCTACTCTTACATCGAACTCCAACTGCCATGGGATCTTTTACGTGCACTCCAATTTGTACACGGGACCTCGTTTTTCGTCCAATCCGAACGACTAGGCAGCTGTCCTTGTCAGGCCCTCCTTCTGCATCACTGACAAGGGGAAATCACGCCGGAAAATCGAGATGAACTTTCTCGGCCAATGCAGGGATCGAACACTCGACCTCCAGGCTAGCGAACCAGCGCCTTATCCACTTAGCCACCGTGATCCCCTAATCACTTAATAAAGAACGCGCGAGGTGACATTAAAAGGGTTCTATCTGCATTTTCGGGAAAAGCAAAGCCATCGTGATCTTCATTAGGAAAATATCAATTGTTTTATTACAGGGTTTCTTGGTCAAGTTTAAACATAATTTCACCAAGAAACTCTGTAATAAAAGTTCTGATAGTTCCCGAACGGAGACAGTACCTTATTATCATTATGTTGCAGTACTGGGTAGTATGTGGTGATAATGGGGTGGTATAGGGGTGGTATTGGGTAGTATTGGGTAGTATTGGGGAAATCGTCCCCCCCCCCATTTGTCCTGAAAATACAGATATAACTCCTTTAATGTCACCTCACGACTGATCAACATGAATCCTAAACCACAGTACTTATTGAACACAGAATTATTGTTGTGTTCCAGCAGCTTTACTGAAAGGATTTGGTGGTTGTGGCATATTAGAGTCATGGGTGATAGACACATCAGTTGGTTGTGGGTTAGAAGGGTAGGGTGTGGTGCTCACCGATCCAGGAAGATGGGGACTGTAAGCTGGCGGTTGTTGTGGATGGTAGGGTTGTGGTTGTTGCGGATTGTAAGCTGGTGGTTGTTGCGGATTGTAAGCCAGTGGCTGTTGCGGATTGTAAGCCAGTGGTTGTTGCGGATTGTAAGCCAGTGGCTGTTGCGGATTGTAAGCCAGTGGCTGTTGTGGGTTGTACGCTAGCGGCTGTTGTGGATAAGCTGGATTGTTGTACGAAATTGTAGATATCTGGCCTGAAACATATAATCAATACACGGTGACGGGAAGATATCTTTTTATTATAACGTTGTAAAATGACGTGATTATTATTATTATTATTATAATTATTATTATTATTATAAGATATCTTTTTTTTATAACGTTGTCAAGTTGTCCGATGTAATGAAACAAAACCCAAAGTGTCATCAATTACATGCAATAAGAACCACAAGTCTCGGCCAATCAAATCAGTTATAAACCTGTTTAGCCTAGACAGACAATGGGATTTAGCAGACAATACTAAGTATAGACTTTATTCAAGTTAAGGCCAAAATAAGAAAAAAAAACCAACAAAAAACCTTGTTTAATTTGACCTTTTCTACTCGAAAATCGTTTACTATCTATTCTGTGTCTTTGTGTGCTGTAAATATATTTACCAATGTATATTTTACCGAGATTTCGCTTAATAGATTGGATGCAGCTATGGCGGGTGTGGCATGCCAGCAGGGTAAGCTTACTCTTCCGGACACCTGTTACCACTGTTTGTCGTGTATTTTGTACACAGTGAACAGTCCATATGCCGATTACACTATTTTGCCATATTACACTATTTTGCCTATACCGTTTTTTATGACTTCGAATTTTGTCTGAGGGTTTGGATTGTTCGTACTTGGTTTTATTTTATTATTACTCACCATCATGGGTAAGAGTTGTAACATTAGAGGAGACAACTCTAGGAGCAGGTTTAGCGGTATGTATACGGTAGCAAATAAATATCATCCACCCTATAAATATTATTCCAACAGGAACAAATATCGCTATGAAGATGGAGCTGTAATATAACATCAATCACACAAATATAGCATTTAAAAAGACTGACTATTTCGGACAAGGACGGGCTTGTCAATTTTAATTTTAATAAATCCCGTCCTTTATTTTGTTTTACGTGTACTTATGGATGAATGAAATGGTGTCCTATACGCTTCTGCACCTAACCTGGGCATACGCCATACAGTATGCTATGAGGGGAAATTTTGCCCGGGTAGCAACTGAATTCCAACTGCCAATGGATCTTTTACGTGCACGCCAATGTGTACACGGGACCACGTTTGTTTTTCCGTCCCATCCGAACGACTAGGTAGTTGTCTTGTCAGGCCCTCCGTCTGCATCACTGACAAGGGAAAACCACGCCGGAAAATCGAGATGAACTTTCTCGGCCAATGGAGGTATCGAACAGTCGATCTTCGGGCTAGCTAGACATCACCTTACCAACTTATCCACGTGATCCCCTTTACGTGTACAAGGCAGTAAAGTATTAACGTCTCTTTTGCTTTAACCCTTCCACTGCTAAATCCAAATTCTTCATAGAGAGATACACCACAAAGTATAGTCCATAATTAAACAAACAACATCCGTTCACTAGCAGCTTCATCGACATGACATGTACTAAAGCTCAAATTCTATTTTCTAATGAACTTTTGTAAGAATATGTGCATTCGTTGTTAACAATGATCAGAATTTTTAAAAAAAAAATTGTCAAGATCCGAACTCTTCAGGAACCATTTGGATCAAATTTGCAGTTTTTGGTAATACTTGTGATATTACAGCGGAGGGATGGGGGTGTAAAATGTCTTTCTGCGGAGCAATGAAATGTACCGGAAGTGAGATTTTCACCCCAGTCAACTTCAAGTCCCCGTAGCAAAAAATCTAAACCATGACCCCCCCCCCCTACAAGTTTATGGTGGGGAGATTGCCTAATGTGGTCCCCATTGTGCCTTAAAAGATTGGAACAAACAAAATGTTGAGCAAAAAGCTACAGCCTGTGATGTTACACCCATTTAACATTGAAGTCAATGGGCAAGTTAAATCCAAGTTAACCCAATTCCTGAAAATGTGCTAACGACCAGGCAATAAATTAACTGCACCGTAAATTCTTGCATTTTTAACAATAATCATTGGATTTTAACTGTCGATACATTTTGGCATAGATTTATTATTTATTGTTCGATTTGTATAAAACAAAGTTAATTTCCGTTGTCTCAATAGTCATTTTTATTATTACCGATAGGGTTATCTGTCGGCTACGGAAGTTGCGTAATGTTACCAAAAACTACAATTTTGAGAGAGAGAGAGAGAAAGAGAGAGAGAGAGAGAAATGGTGTTTAATTTATTTCACTAATTTGCTTGCGCGTAGGGGTCTTTAACAGTGGGAGGAAACCGGAGTGCCCGGAGGAAAACCACGAGGCTGAGAAGGCGCCCCTATCTCCATGCCACATACGCTCACGCCAGGGCTTGAAACAACAGCCGCAAGCCAGAGGTGGCCGGCCAGCTAGAGGTTGAAGCGCGGCACTCTAGACCACTAGCCCCCCCCCCCCCCAAATAGAAGCGATAAGGTATATTTACATTGATATATATATCGTATATAGCGCAATAAATACTCGAGAAGGAGTTCAAATACGCTGGGCAAAGTTATACATATTGGTTACCAGGCGCAGGTCGAGCGCCCCCCCCCCACCCCTCAGCCCGAGTGAGAAAGGTCTTCACTGTTCAGACAAGAACCTGCAGCCAGTAACGTATGCAATCGCTTTCGGAATAGGGGCCGCGAGGAAGACTCTGGGGACTACACGAAACCACTAATGCATGCGGCACTCTGATGATTACCCTTTGCTTCAATGTATGCCCACCCCCTCCTCTAGACAAACTCCTGGATCTCGGTCTTGTTTCGTTTTATCCAGTCTTGTATGAAAATATGTTTTGTTAAATACAGACGGGCTTTGATTTTTTTATATAAATTCCAGAAAGGAGATGCAGACAACTGGAAAGTACCCGTCTCCAACCTTTTCGGGACGAGCCTCTTGTGTGCCTCCCAACACACAGGCACATCCACACGACATTTGATGTTAATACAGTAAATTAAATACACAGGATACAAATACTGAAATACATTATTCTGAGTAGTGTTTACTTACCTGATAGGCATTGCTGCTTGGCAATCTGTAAAAAAGAAAAGGAAATAAAATGTGGTTTAACGTTTTACTGTTTTTTTCCTTATCCCCTACTCGTAAAGCGAATTCCGACTGGGTATTCTGGTTTAAAATGGGATTAACGTCCACTCGACATAAACTATATCATGTCGGCACTTACATAATGTTTTAGTTGTATTTCAAATATCGCTAGCGCGTAGCAGTGGGGGGAAATCGGAGGACCTGGAGGAAACCCACGAGGCTGGACAGGCGACCCTACTCATTGTCACGTACAATCGGAGAATCGACCCCGCGCCACCTGACTCAATGACACACCGCGCACGTGCTAACAATTCGGCCATCCATACCCCAACCGCTACAGTAAAGATATCTACGAAATAAGCACTCTTTTGGTTGCGTTCGATTACTAGCGGCGCTCTTACTTGATTCTTCACGCGATCGTTCGGGTTACCGATGACGTCATTTAAACGGCTTATTCGCGCTAGACCGAAGTAACATGCCCCAAGGAGACGGTTACTTCGGAAAGTGTCCCATAAACCAATTATTGAACTTGATAACAAATCAACATTTTGATCGAAGTTATATTTTCGATCAAAAAATTGATATGATTTTCCCTTGTCAGTGTTGCAGTGTTGCAGCTGTCTAGTCGTTCGGATCGGACACAAACTGGGGTCCCGTGTACGCATTACGTGCACATCCGATTGACTATACCATGTCCCTCGCAAGGCTTCTGTTCTGCACCACGATCATGGTTCAATTTTATTTCAATAAATCGCTTGCACGTGGAGGTCTTTTAACTGTGTGAGTTCACAGGGGGGACCCGAAGAAAACCCAAAAGGTTGTACAGGCGACGCTATTCCTTGTCACGTACAACCGGGGGATCGAAACCACGCCAATTGACTGAAATGACAGACACCATTAGGTGAAGGCAGACGTTAAAGACTCACAGAAGAAGAACAATCGTGATTTATATCTTCAACAAGTTATAGCAAATTCACATGAAAGCCACAACAATGGAGGCTATAGATTTTAATAACTTTTTTTTTAGAAAATTCTAAGTGTCCTAAAGATGTTCCCAGTTCCCCGTCCAACTCTTGCAAATTTTCGGCGTACCTTCCATGGCAATCGTTTGCTATTGGTTTTCAAAAAACCCAACTAACTAACCTGTAATACAACTTGATTTCTTTACTAGAGGGTATATATATACACTTCTACGACTAGTTGATTTGATTTCTTGCCTAAACTGTGCAGACGCTTCCACGACCAGTTGGTTTTGGTTCCTTGTCAAAAAGTGTAGATTTCTTGCCTAAACTGCGTAGACGCTTCAAGACCAATTGACGTATGTTTTAACTTTATCAGAAGTGACGACGACACCACTACGTAATATAATATAAATGGGCTTGTGAATTCGCAGTTACCACTATTGAGTATATTATAATAAATGTATATAACAATGCTATTCATATATTTCCACAATGATCCGCATATCTTCCTGGTAGGTAAATGACAATAATCGGCATACCTTCCTAGTAGGTGGGGAGTTGATGTCTCTTAAAATAAAATGTGGTTTAATGTTCTACTGTTCTCTTCGCTTCGACCTCTAGCTGGCCGGTCACCACTGGCTTGCGGCTGTGGTTTCGAGCCCTAGTTTGAGCGTACATGTATGTGACATGGAGATAGGGGCGCCTTCTCAACCTCGTGGGTACTCTGGTTTCCTCCCGCTGATGAAGACCCCTACGCGCAAGCGAATTATTGAAATAAAAATTGAAAACCATATGTTAGTCCCGAAATGATCTAGTTTGTGTCAAGTGGACGTTAAACCCCATCTCTCACTGTGGTAAAGACTCATACGCGCAAGCGCCATATTAAAGTAATATTTTAAATAAAAAACGAATGTTAGTAGTCCTGAGATGACCTAAATTGTGTCGAGTGGACGCTATACCCAATTATCTCTCTCTCTCTCTCTCTCTCTCTCTCTCTTTCTATCTCTCTTTCCTAGTAGGTATGCATACAACAATACTCTTTATTCCTTCCTAGTAAGTTAATTCATTCATGTATTGTACAGCTAGCTAAATAACCAGGTCGTTAAATCCGCTTTTTTTATACATTGAGTGAATGAAATATTAATTTATGGCTATATAGTGCCGAACATGGTCGTTAATTACCTTTTTTTTTATACATAGGGTGATTGAAATATAAAGCTTAAAGGGACAATAACACTCTTGCTGGCATGACAGGTCCAGAATTTTTTTTAGCCTTATTCTAACTGCAAGATATTTAAGTGTCCCACCTGTTGTGTAAATTGTCCATTACAACCTACCTTACTTGTCCAGAGGGTTCGAAAATATGTTTAAATCCAAGTTGCATTTGAAAGTACTTACGTAAGGCTTTTCAAACCATGTTACGGCATGTAGTTGAATTTTTCCAATTTTTAAAATTAGGTGTGTTAAGATGAAATATGTATCATTTTTTAATTGAAATATTGTAAAAAAAAAGTACAAATTGTTGACCGGATAAAGATTGGAACATATTATTCAGTTACAACAAGAGTGGTATTGGCCCTTTAATGGCATGAATTGAGCTATATTGCGTTGAGCCAGACATGTGGTGATTAATACGAGACAAACTATATCTAATCACAAATTGTATATATGTACATAAATAAAAAAAAATATCACAGATTATTAAATAATGAAAAAAAACCTCAAAAACTCAACTTCATGTACACAGATACTCAAAACTGAGAATCAAGTTTGACCAAACCGGTCTGTTTTGTAAATCGTTAGACATTTTAAAAAGAGACAAATTTTATCGAAAGTTTTAATTTTAATTATATGTACAAATACAGTTTCACATAAAGAAATCATCATTGTTAAAAAAAAAAAAAAAAAAAGTGTATAAATCAGGTTGGGGAAATACATTCTGTAATGATTGGCAGCCGTAGTATTTAGATCTTAAGCGCTTATTTATACTATCTGTAGTACAGACTAAAGATGCATGAAAAATATATATATATATATACACATCTATATATAACACGTGATTGTCTGCGATATTACTTCGGTGAAAGCGGACGTAAAATAAAACGACTTCTCACACACATTTATACAAGATTATAAATTGCTTTCGATAGCAATTAGTAATTGTATTGTATTGTTTATTGCCGTAAACATAAAGTTCCATGAGCATTCACATTATGTATACTATAACATAGATTCAATATTGAATGATAGGGGTTTATGGCACGTCAGCTCCAACCGGGCTATATTGCACCACACATATGGTAAATAGTACGAGATAAAGGATTGGACATATGATATATATTCTTATAAGAAAATAATAATTACTTGTACAAATTAATGGTCGCGATTACATCAGATAGATTGAATATAATGGCCATATAATATATAATAATAATTACATGAGACAGATGGAATACGGCGATAGAGAATGGATATAATATAATATTTAATAATAATTACATGAGATAGATTGAATACGGCGATAGAGAATGGATATATTATAATATTTAATAATAATAATAATTACCTCTACAAATTAATGGTCGTGATTACATAAACTTGTTTTTCTTTTCTAAAAAGATAAAGATACCGGCCTAAATTATTTAGAGTTTTGATATTGGTAGTTTTAACAGCAATGCCAATTCATAGATTAATGGTTTTAGCAGTAGTATTGATTGTTCGATATACTTTCATCTGATATATATTTAAGATGGACAAACTAGCCGAGTGTCAATTTCAGAATTGGCGTGTACATGTTGATAAACTTTACGAAGAGTTAGAAGTACAAGAATTTCTGAGATAAAAAAATTACGGAAAAAAACGAGGGTAGTGGAAAGTCCAAGTATTTAATCAGGCTGCAAATACAGACATCATCATCATGTGTATGCATTGAATTATCCTCTGTTTCGCATTCGTTTCTATAGGTACGGAGTGGGGGAAAACACGTGACACAAACATGAACTATTCTGATCGATTTTTATAGCAGGGTATCCATTGTCATTTACAATGTTTTGAGAAGGATTTTAAGCAAACTTATGATAAATTAATTAGTTTGAATCTGTTTTTAGTCCAAAAAAGTCATAAAATTACCCAGTTTGTACGCGAGAATGTATCTTTAACATTATTTACACGGGATTTATAATGAATGAATGAAATGGGGTTTAACGTCCTACGCTTAAGCACCGTACCTGGGCCAACTGAAGACGGACATATGCCATACAGTGTGCTATGAGGGGAAATTTTACCCGGGCAGCGGCACTACGGCCTACTCTTATATCGAATTCCAACTGCCAAGGGATCTTTTACGTGCACTCCAATGTGTACACGGGACCTCGGTTTTTCGTCCCATCCGACTGCATCACTGACAAGGGGAAATCACGCCGGAAAATCGAGATGAACTTTCTCGGCCATTGCAGGGATCGAACACCCGACCTCCAGGCTAGCGAACCAGCGCCTTATCAACTTAGCCACCGTGATCCCCCACGGGATTTATAACTTTTACTATTCAACAGACATTTATAACATGAATCATGTAACATTTTTTTACCTTTTCAAAATTTAAGCCAATATTTTATCATACATATTTTACTGTAAATTGGAAGTGGAAAAAGAACCGATTCGTGATATATTATTGCATGACATGTTCTTGTTTTTACTCCAAGTATTTTCTTAAAGAAAGTTAACTGTAATTCGTCTGGAATACAATTAATGCTTATTACTGAGCTCACGCTAGTTGACTCAATGGCAGACCTTATGATATGACGCGCATGCGCTAGCCCTTCGGCCGTACCCCACCGACCTGTAGATCGGATGATACAAGTCGCTATTCTGGGCTTCAGTCTTTTAGCAAGACAAAGGGTCTCGAAAATTCGACGTCTCGTTTATATCAATGGGGGGGGGGGGTACCACATGTGCGCTGTATTATGAAATCTATCATTGAGTCAACTGGCGTGGTTACAAATCCCCGGGTCGCCTGTTAAACTTCGTGGGTTTTCTCCAAGTCATCCGCCCCCCCCCCCCCACTGCCAAAGAGCCCTACGCGCAAGCGAATTATTGATATAAAATTACACCATATGTTAGTCCCCAAATGATCTAGACGTTAAACTACCTCTCTCTCTCTCTCCCTCTCTCTCTCTCTATCAATGGCGTCACGGTGGAGATTTGGATTGTGGATTTGAGGACCAAATGTAATGAGGCCATTTTAAAGGTCATTACGTGTCAGTCATGAGGTCAGTTGTGGCTCCAAATCTACAACTGATGCCGGGCGACATAAGCGCTCTTACGACTGCGATCAACTGGTTTCTCGTGGTTGTTGCCAGTCGTGGATAAATTCAGTCGTAGCGACATAAGCTGTCAGTTACCGCTAGTCGTCGACATTTTTATCGAGTCGTAGGGCGACATAAGCTGGGCTTGAGGACCCCACTCCGGTCTGACGGGGGTATTACAGAAAAGTGGGACACGTTACAATAGTCTTTAGAAAATGCACACAATCACATTCGTGTATATTGAAATCGTCAATGAAGTTTCTGAATGGCCATTATTCAGAAAATGTGTTCTTTTGTTCAGGGTGTAACGGTGGATCAGTGAATAGAAGGCGAGAAACGTCAACGCTGATTGGTTAATCAATGTCTGGCGTCATAAGGTCAAAAGTCGCTCATACGACCCCTGACACGGCCTTCCAGTACAACTTGTCAGATCTTCACGTAGTGTAGCCCATGTGATATGTTGCCCATTTGACAGGGTGCGCAAAAATTGTAAATCTACTCATCAAAGCGATCCCTGTGTTGGCCAAAGGCGTTAATCGGGTTTTCCGGTGTGGCCCCTCCTTGTCAGTGGTGCAGGACCGCGGGACTGGGAAGGGACAACGCATGTTGGCGTACACATAAAAGATCACTTGGCAGTTGTAATTCGATATAAGAGTTGGACGAAACATGGCTGTCCGGACAAGATTCCCTCATAGCACACTGTATGGCGCATGTCCGTCTGTAGTACTGCCGAAGTGCTGTTTTCTGGGCGTTGTACCTTATTCCAACACCAACGACAAAAACTCAGATAAATAGTTATAATTGTACTTTTAATAACGAGTGTGCAAAACTGGTTAACGGTCACAATAACGAAATTGGTATCGCTAGGGCGAGCCGGTCACCTGACTAAAGTTACAGTAGAATATAAAACATATATACAAGCTTAGGATTAAAATAATTATATAATAATATTTGATCAGAAATAGTAAATTGTACATAGGAAATAGATGTTTAAATACAGATGAAGAAAGGGACATAGCAAGAACGGTTAACTATAATTACGTAATACATATCGTTACATTAAGTATAAACCCAAACAGTTTAGTGCGATATAAATTGCTATTTTGACTAAAATTAAATAGTAATAAAATATATAGAAAGATCCACTATAACAGTACTATTCGATCTTTAAAGATGCATTCCCGTGGACGAACCAGGTGATTTGGTGATACAATTGGTCTAAAAACATACTCAACATAATAAATCAATCACAATTTTGCTCTAAATCGCTCTCAAAACACTGCTGCCCACAGGAAACACCAGAAGCTGTAAACAATTGAACGTCACGGAAGGAAAGCAAGTCGAGGGAAAATTCGTTGAATATATAAAGATGATGTATCGCCATTACGTTTATCAACAAGTATACTGTTACATTGAGCGACCCCTCCTACAATGACCTCATACAACATGTGCTCGCATCCCTTGACGTGACGCATGGGTGTTTCACTAATCGTCGGGTTGTCAATTTTGGATACCCTGACATTTTTGCCAAGTGCTTGTCCCGTGGGGGGGTTTCAGGATATCCAGTATTTTTCTCGTAAGATTGGATTTTCTACTTTCCATATATACCAAAATTGCCATACTTTTATTGGAAATAACCAACCGATAAATCTGGGAACCCATCTTTAAGCTTTACGTTTCCTACTAAAATTATCACTACAGTTCGGGTTATTTTTCTGTTTTTTAGTCACAAATCTCCCCTTTCACATGATATGATAGGCTATGCGAATTCTGCCACGCGCTACCCCCCCTCCCTCTCACTCTCTCCTAGTGCCTGCAGCATAATTGGTTTACGTCATAGACTGACCACGGTCCTATATTACAAATATAGATTAGATACGACCCATATCTTGTATCTTGTATTCTGGGAGAGACTTATAACTATCTATATTTGGTTAACAGACACATTGCGTTCCTGACCATGAAGATGACCTATGACATGTGTTTATTAACCTTTTAGTTCAATTCATGTTGATTTCTGTTGTTTCAGGTTTTATCTTAAATAGTAGTCACATGACCAGGGGAATTCCCCTCGATGCGTCATCACGAATATTGATGACGCATCGATTTAGGTGTTCTCGTCTTGTACAAAATTTATGTGATTATGAATGGATGAATAAAGAGTGTACGTATGTTCGGGAATATAGGCATTGTTATAATTTGTATTTGTTTAAATGTTTAATAAACATTTTTTTTTCATGAATGACGTATATTTAACAAAAGTTATATTCCCGCGTCAAACTTGGTGATTTAATAGTACATATGGACTAAAAACATATTCAAACTAATTAATTTGTCATAAGTTTGCTTCAAATCCTCTTCAAACATTGTAATTGCCAAGGAATGTCCTGCTATAAAAATTCGATCAAACCAGGTCATGTATAAGACGATGTTGTCTTTAATCGCTTACTTTTTATTACACATATCGAATGCTAATTAAATTCTCGGATTATTCACAGAAAGTGTTGTACGTCTCACTCATCATAAAGTTCATCAACTTGTAAACAAAGCGCTCAATGTTCGCGTGCAGAAATGCCTAGTCATCGGGGAACTTTTGCATTTTTATCCTATTTACGCTCCATGAGTGTTTTTCGGGGAATCCAGTATTTTTCTAGTAAGCTTAGATATCAAAATTGTCGTACTTTCATTTGAAATAACCACCCGGTAAATGCTTTTCGGGGAAATTAACCCAAGGCCATGGGAGTATTACATGTCTTCATCAGCCCAGTCGGAGCTGGACTGTAGGACGTTAAACCGCGTATCTTTTGTTCCGGGTGTCTTTAGGTTAAATGTTAGCATGGTCCGGTGGGGGGGGGTCACAGTGGTTAAGTGGGTAAAACGATGGCTGGCTAGCCTGGAGGTCGGATGTTCGATCCCTGCATTGACCGAGAACAGTCATCCAGATATTCTGGCATAGTCCCCCCTTATCATTGGTGCAGGACGGATGAAAAAACAAGGACAGCTGTCTAATCGTTCGGATGGGACAAAAACCGGGGCCCTGTGTACACATTGGCGTGCATGTAAAAGATCCTTTGACAGTTGAAATTCGCTATAAGAGTAGGTCGATGTCCGGTCAAAATTTCCCCCATACCACACGTAATGGTGTATGCCCGTCTTCATTGGCCCAGTTCGGAGCAGAACAGTAGGACAATAAATCCTATTTCATTTAGCGTAATCGATTGTGCAAACTACCTTAATTTACTAGGGAAAAATATTAACAGAACTTCTTAATTATTTGATTTGATTTGATCATTGTTTTTTTTTGCAATGTCTATTTTCTGTCTTGTCCGCAAGTTTATCTTGTAGATTTTTGTTTTGCGTGTAGTGCGGTCCTCTAGCACTTACTATTAGTTGACGTTTCGAACAGCCCCCCCCCCCCCATGGCCGTCGGAAAAAAAATCGCTGGTTAGCTATGATCGCATTTTCGCCGGGGGAGAGTTTTAGTACGAAATATCCTCTCAAATTCGGCCGAGAGATAGTTAATGTCGGCTGGAAACTGTTAATGTTCCGCCACATTCGCCACCAGCATGTCATAGAGGCGTAAATTCACTCTCACAACTTCTAATTTTCGTGGCCTCCCCTCCTCCAGCTTACGGCAGTCGGCGATGACCTTCGTTCATTGATTTTTTGTTGTCGGAAATTTTTCTTCCTCGCCCCCCTATGTCGGCTAAATTTTGGTTTCTGGCTTCGGGCCTGGTTATTAGGTTGATACAGTTATGCAAACATGTGAGGCATATCTTTACAGAAGAACAACACACCATCAAACATCAAGATTATATCCAAGGTCCCGTATACACATTGGTGTGCACATAAAAGAACCCTTGGCATGGTGTATGCCCATCTTCATTAACCCAGTCGAAGGAGAACAGCAGGGTCCGGTTGCTCAAAGCTCTGTTATCTTTTAACGATCCGTTAACTTTAACGGAGAGAAAGATTGTTGCTGGAAATAAAGGCCCGAAACATTCTGCGGTGCAAATGTTTACTACAGATTTATGCTGATATAAAAATAAAGTATTTTATTGTGTTTTCTATAGTAAATTTAACGATATTTAATAAACAACATGTTACCAAGATATGTCCGTTAAAGTTAATGGATCGTTAAAAGATAACGGAGCTTTGAGCAACCAGCCCCAGGACGTTAAATTTCATTTCAATGCATTTATTTTCGAGTGATATGATTTGTCTTAACGTGACATGACTGTTTCCTGTATTGTATCAAGAACAAGGAAATCAATTATAATACCTCGCTGGCCAGTCGTCTATATGTTGTATCATGAACTAGGAAGAAAGTTCTATAAACTATAGTTTAATCAGTTAGTGGTTCATTCATACATACATCATGGCCAGTCTTCTATATATTCTAATATGTATGTCAATTTTCAAGCTCTCCCAATGTAAAATAGGTATGTATTATTATTTGGTGTATCTTTTGGTTGTATTGAAATGTAAACTAAAACCTTTGCCTTTGGTTGCTGCTTTTTTGGGATGGGAGTGAAATGAGCGAGAGAGAGATATGGGGTTTAAAGTCCACTCGAGAACTCGGTTTATCCCAATAATTTGCTTGTGCGTAGTGGTCTTTAGCAGTGTGTGTGGGGGGGGGGGGGGGGTCTTCTCTGTATTTCTAATAGGTGAGTATTATTTGGTGTATATATTATTGGTGATATTTTTCAAAATTTATCACTGTACAGACGGTATGTATTGTTTTATCTATTTAGCTTGGTAATTGAAGGGTTACTTGTATTAGCCCGGTTGGTGTAGAACATTGAGCGAGAGAGAGGGGGGGGGAGAGAGAGAGATAAATGGTGTTTAACGTCCACTCAAACAAGGTCATTTTGGGACTAACGTATGGTTTTCATTTTTTTATTTCAATAATTCGCCTGTGCGTAGGGGTTGGCGCCCCTATCGCCATGTACCACACGCTCACACTAGGACTCGACACCATAGCCGCAAGCCAGAGGTGACCGGCCAGCTAGAGGTCAAAGCGCGGCACTCTAGACCACTAGGCCATCTCAACCCCCCTGCACAACAGTGGGAAATATAGAACCCTATTCCACCTTTAATTGATCATCTAAACGGTTAATCTATGACCACTATGAGAACAACACGGTCCACGATTCATCCCGAACACGATCCGGTGTCCTACCTCATCGATAGTAGTAGTTATATTTGGTTACCGTGGACTATACAAGATTGAAACGTAGCCGTATGAGCCGAATTTCCTTTAAAGACGGGATAATAATAATAATAATAATAATCGCGTCATTTTACAAGGGTAGCAAATTAGGCCTGAGGCCTTTTTCAAATTTGGCCCTTGGCACAGATCGTGCGAATGATTTCGAACATTACTGCAGGAAGACACCGAAGAACTCGGGGGAAACCTTCCTGATCGGACGGGAGACCGAATCTCCCTCTCACTTACAACGATAAAGTTCTTGCCCTGGGCTGGGTTTGAACCCTAGTTGTATTGGTGAGAAGCCGCCTCTCTATCAATTTTGTACGATAAATGTGCCACTATCCTGTTCGCATTCTCCGAAAACCTAGCTTTCGTCGCGGTAGGACTTGACCCTGTGATCAATTAGCTCTGAAACACTGTGTTGGTGTGTTGTTAGATCTATGTTTAAATATAAAATACAGGAAACTACAACATGTATGATATATAGTACGTTATAAGTTCTATTCTCTATCCCTTAACGCGTGTTGGCTAGTCGTACAGCTAGGAGCGCCGAATTGTGTCTTCCCGGGGAATCCCCAGTGACAGAGATAAATATCATTAACGAAATGGGGTTTAATGTCCTACTATCTTTCTCCAAAATAGGTCCATGAAGACGGGAATACGCCATACAGTGTGCTATGAAGGACATTTTGCCCGGACAGCGGCACTACGGCCAAGTCTTATATCGAATTCCAACTGTCAAGTAATCTTTTGCAGGCATCGAACATCCGACATCCAGCCTAGCAAGCGAGCGTCTTACCCACTTAGCCACCGCAACCCCCGATATCACTCAACACCCCATTTGTTATCCACTTCAACAGAATTGAAATAACCTCTGCTGACATTACATAACTTTACTACAAAATCACCAGTAATCTTGTAAGTGAGAGGGATATTCGGTCATCCGTCCGATCAGGCAGGTTTCCCCCCGAGTTCTTCGGTTTCTTCCTGCAGTAATGATCGAAATCATTCGCACGATCTGTGCCAAGGGCCAAATTGGAAAGAGATCTCAGGCCTAATTTGCTACCCTTGTAAAATGACGCGATTATTATTATTATTATTACCTACCAAAAAATAACGAGCGAGTTTTCTGGAACTGCATTTTGAGTTTGAGAAGTAGACATCTTATCAAAAAAAGGGGGGGGGGGTCGATGGCCGAATGGTTACTACGTGCGTGTTGTATCATAAAGCATGTCACTGAGTCAACCGGCGTGGTTTGGAATCCCTGGTTGTTCGTGGCAAGGCGTAGGGTCGCTTGTCCAACCTTGTGGGTTTTCTCCGGTCCTCCGGTTTCCTCCCACTGCTAAAGACCACTAAGCGCAAACGAATTATTGAAATAAAATTAAACCATATGTTCGGGTGGACGTTAAACCCCATTTCCATCTCTCTCTCTCTCTCTCCCTTTCTTTTATCAAAACATCAGCCCACACAATCCCGAATTTTGCCCCCAACCCCTGCCCCTGGCTCGTACGCCTATAGTTTGAAACTAACAAATACTAACAAATACTGATATATGTTAATGAATATATTTAATTTTCAGTACTAGTTACAAACATGTCCATCAACTTTATATCATCAAGCATAAATAGAGATGTAATTAAATGACATGTACAAGATTCCCTAATAAATTAAGTTTTTTGAAATTTTGAAAAGGGAAATATGATTTATATTTTTCCGACAATTTCTTTTTATTTTGAAATATAAAATGGTTATCTTGTAATTAAAAGATCTTCCGAATATTTTGTATTTGATTGACCCTAATGGTCTATATAGGGGGGGGGGTTGTAATTGGTTTTGGAATGTGAACCATAATGTTATTAATAAATTTATTCAATTTCCAGTACCAGTGAAAGAAATATCTATCGGTTTTATATCATCGAACACTTACAAACTTATCAACAATACACTGCAGATTGATAATGGTTCAGTTTTACAGATAGGTTGTCAACCTAATAATGACGCCTCACCAGCACCAAATATTCGTTTGTATAAAGATGGTGTTGATATACAACGTACAACAGGTCATACTCTGAAGAAATCTTTAACTGTTACCATGGAGATGGATGGATCAGAATTGTACTGTAAAGCTAATAATAGTAGACAGGTTGAGAGGTCAGCAATTATAAATTTACAAGTATTAGGTAAGTTTGTAGTGGTCGTTTGTCAAAGACTACACTGTTATTACAAGTATTAGGTAAGTCTGTAGTGGTCGTTTGTCAAGGACTCAGTAATATTATAACGATTTTCTTGCAGACAACTGTAATAGGTAAGTTTTTTGTCCTCGGATTTTTCGAGTTTTTATTGTGACGGCGCTCTCTTTGGTGAATTTCGCGGAGAGTCAAGGTAGGTGGCCTGTATCAATGTTTTTTTTGGGGGGGGGGGGGTTGCAAACTGCCTTATACCTTCAAGTATATGACGTCACACCAAGGGACGTCCATCATTGGCTCAATGGCGCGTGCGTTGTTTACAAAACATGTTGTCAAGATATACTCCGAACACCTTTATTTATTATTCCAATTTCAAACAAATTGTTTTAGAATTTAATTTGCAGATGGAAAAAAGTTAATATTGCGACTCATGTCATCTCAATGATATAGCGTCCTAGCGAATATTCACTGCTGATCACTGACGGGCTGTTTACAAGCAGTCTGTCTTCTAATTTCCTGATAAAGTTAATTTGTTTATTTTAAACGTTAGTAAATGCTTGACGGTTACGGTACAATCTGGGCCTCGATGTGCATGGATATAAGTTAGCTGTAAAACAGGCGTCGACGGGCGATTATTTCGTGACATCAGTAGAATGTAATATGAACATAGTCTGCCGGGATCCCAACAACACAACTACCCACAGTAATAAACGAGTATGGTCGATACAGTTAAATGAAATATCAGTTTAAGGAAGTAAAACAAAGTTTCCGATTGACTCAAACACGTGCTAATCGTCAAGCCCTAATTACACAAATACCCACAGTAATAAACGAGTATGGTCGATAAAGTTAAATGAAATATCAGTTTAAGGAAGTATAACAAAGTTTCTGATGACTCAAACACGTGCTAACTCTGTATATTGCATCAATAATCAAGCCCTAATTACACAACTAACCACAGTAAAAAAAACACGAGTGATCGATAAAGTTAAATGAAATATCAGTCCAATAGCAAGTGCAGGAGGACCGCACTACACGCAAAACAAAAATCTACAAGATAAACCTATCGACAAGACAGGGAATAGACATTGCAAAAAAAATAAGCAATTATCAAACCAAGTATAACAATGTTTCCGATGACTCAAACATGCAGGGCCTCGTCTAAGGATTTGGTCGTGTGCGGCAATGTTGGGCGAAGCCCCACCCGCGTGCACCGAAGTTGCGAGCCGCGCGAACACCGCAGGTATGAGCCCCCCCCCCAACCCCCCAAGAAATTTTTTGAAAATTGACTCCCTCAAACTCGATTTCAGAGCACTTAAAAATAGTTTTGGATATTTGATACACTATTAGTTTTGGCATCTTGTTAAACCATGGATTAATTAATACCATGTAAAATTGAGATCAAAACACTGCTGCGGCTAACCCCCAGACAGAATTTCAACCATGTTAAACGAGGCCCCGCAAACATGTGCTAAGTCTGTACATTGTAACAATCATTAAGCCCCAATTTTATGAATCTACTTTGATATTACAGTTGATGAATGTGAAGGAAGATGCGGTAATTATGATCCCAGTAAATCGTGTCAATGTAATATACACTGTAAAGAACATTATGATTGCTGTTTTGATTATGACTCGTTATGTAGTGGTAAGAACTTTAACTAGTTTCACTGATGGATTATAATTATCTCCCCCGTATTTCCAAGAAAAGGAGGGGACTATTAAAATTGGCATGTCCGTCAATCTGTCCGTCTGTCTGTCTGCCAGTCTGAACGAAAGACTCACCATATCTGCAGAGAAGTGACTCTGGCACAGTGAATAGCCATGCTATCCATATGACGTTATCTAAACTTCACAGGTCGCACAGAACGAAACTAAAATGACTTCGACCAACAGAAAACCTGCGTATCAGGGTAGTATGTGCAATAACACAGACACGACCCGAGATTGGATAAGAAATGCCCGAACGAAAATGGGATTTTAAGAGAATAAGCAATTTTTAACGGATATTTGACACACACAGGGACCGCCCTATTGGCACTATTTAGTGCTTCGGTAGGGTCTATTTCACATAATATACACAATCAATTCTGCTAATGTTTTTAGCGTGGGGGTTGACTAATAGTTATTTTTTTTTAGTTCTAAACCAAAATTTAACATTTAACGCAATTTTGAAAAATAGCTCAATTTTAGCTGGAATCACTGAGCACAATTGGCCATTCACTGTATACGTGCGAAAAAAAGCCAGCTACCATTTAATTTTCGTCACGTTAGTTACGTACGTCTGTTTGTCTGTCAATCTGTCCGTCTGTATGTCCGTCACGCCTATTGGGACAGAATAACTCTCCTTCTAATTGGACTACACTATTTGAAATAGGCGTTGGTGTTTATTAGGTCAGTGCTTTGTGGGGTGCGAGGATGAGCATTTTCTGCTTAGGGTAAGCAGAGATAAGCAATTTGATTGGTTGATGCTTTTGGAGAGTCTGGTGTATTGTTACATTACGTCAATACCTTGACTGCTTAGACTAGGTATAGATAATCAGTTTAATTGCTTCATACTTTTGAAAAATGATAAATGTGAAACTAATTAATATTAATTTATGTCTCATCTATTTATTTTAAGATAAAGCCTCAATGTTGGCTAGTTAAAATTAATTAATTTAAGGTGTTGTCAATTTAACACCCGTTCTCGATAGATAAAAACAAATAAATTAGGTAGTTATTTTATTTTTTTCGCTTAGGACGGTTACTAGATTCTGAATATTTTTGATGTGACTCGGCATAAATAGAAACATATTTAATAGCGATAGGGTGGATAATGGATGAATGAATGAAATGGGGTTTAACGTCCTACGCTTAAGCCCCTAACCATGAGCTAATGGAAGACGGGCATACGCCATACAGTGTGCTTTGAGAGAAATTTTGCCCGGACAGCGGCGCTTCTACCAAGGGATCTTTTACGTGCACTCAAATGTGTACACGAGACCTATTTTTGGGTCCCATCCGAACGACTAGGCAGCTGTTCTTGTCAGGCCTTCCGTCTGCATCACTGACAAGGGGAAATCACGCCGGAAAAAGTGACAGAATCAAAATTAATTACAAACACAATCTGATTAGAATACAGACCTAAATTTCGTTTCGTTTACGGTGGCCCACACAACATAAAGATCTGACAGTTTCTAGTAGAAGGTCGTATCAGGGTTCATATGAGCGGCCCTTGAACCTATGGCGTGAGACATTGGATCAACCAACCAGCTTAATGTTTTAGTGGTATACTCACAGTTCCTTGCACATTACGCCACGAACTCGGCGTAACAGACATTTTCATTGGATAATCCGTCTCATCAACCAGAACGCGGGTTACATAACAACTAATCCAGATCATATTGTAGTAAAGACAAGCAAAATAAAAAATTTAAACTATAAGAGACCAAACAAAATGGGATCTCTGTTTTAATAAGATTTCTCTCAACATTTATTTCCGGTTCATACTCGACATTTTATAGTATCAACATCCGTTTGTTTTTATTTAAGATATGACCTAGTTGTGTTGAGTGGACGTTAAACCCTATTTAAGATATGACCTAGTTGTGTTGAGTGGACGTTAAACCCTATTTAAGATATGATCTAGTTGTGTTGAGTGGACGTTAAACCCTATTTCTCTCTCTCTTTTCATTTAAGGTATTACAACAATGTCACTACACGCGAATAACGCCACTGACTATGTAATTCTACAATGTGAAGTAGATGGTCAACCGAATAACTACATATTTTCACCATGGAAACATTATTTAGATGGCGTATTGATACGAGAGGTCAAAGGTTATCTTGAAATTGATGATCATTATATCTACAACCTCAACATCTCAACCCAGTTCTATAAAAACAGAGGAGTTTATGTGTGCTCCGGAAGTTATAACAGGAAAGGACAGATTTATACTCATACAGCAAATATTACGATTATTTCAACTGGTAAACCATTTTAATTTCATAGTCTGCTCTTTAGACAATCAGGGACGGTGCATTAGATAATGAAGTCCGACGTTGAGCCGATTTCTTCCCCTGTGCCCAAGTGAATAACGAGTATTGAAATACATGTGAACCATTCGTTAGTGCCGAAATTGTCCAGTTTGTGTCGAATGGACGTTAAACCCTTCCTAGCCCTTGCTGACAATTGTAATTACTTACTGTATGTAATTGTTTTTACGGCATAAACAAGTGTTCTTGTTGGGTTTTTTTCAGTTTATGAAGACGTCAAAATATAGAAATATATAACCTAACAATTTGTTGTTTCAGCTTCATCAGAGTTCTATGAAACTGACCTTGAACCAATGACCGAGACTATCAGAGCGGGATCTGACTATAACATCAGTAAAATATTTATCACCGGAAGCAGGAGTAACATCACGTGGTTTAAAGACAGCAATAGTCTAGAACTATCCAGTCGTGTTGATGTTAGACGATTAGAGGTTGATATTCCTCACGACTACAACAAATCTGTATTAATACCATACAATCAAACATTGATAATATTTACACCTGTACACGTATCTGATGAAGGGTGGTATTATTGTTCTATATGTAACCATGACGACTGTAGTTATTCATCATTTCATCTTTTAGTTGAAGATCATGACCCGGTTACTGATACTGAGAAAGGTAACCATTTACAAACATGAAATGGGGTTTAACGTCCTACTCTTCTGCACCTAACCTGTACTAATTGAAGACGGGCATACGCGATACAGTGTGCTATATGAGGGGAATTTTTTCCCGGGCAGCGGCGCTATGGTATACTCTTATATCGAATACCAACAAGGGATCTTTTACGTGCACGCAAATGTGTACACGGGACCTCGATTTTACGTCCCATCCGAACGACTAGGCAGCTGTTCTTGTCAGTCCCTCCGTTCTACATCACTGACAAGAGGAAACCACGCCGAGATGAATTTTCTCGGCCAATGCATTGAACACCCGACATCCAGGCTAGCGAGCCAGCACCTTACCCACTTAGCCACGTGACCCCTCTCTTACTCATTCAAAATAAACTGTTTAAAGTTTGGACATTTATGGATTCACCCTCATTCCGTTCTACTTTACTTTACCCTGGGATAATCAATAGGGTTTCCAGGATTTCAAATTATCTGCCCAGGCCTTGATTGTAGAAACAGTATAGGAACCAAACAAAAAAACAGTTTACAAACCAATCGTTTTGCCTTCGTGTTTCTAAAGGTAGATAACCATATTTAGGCCTAATTTGCTACCCTTGTAAAATGACGAGATTATTATTATATTATTATTACTAAGTATTATGTCCATTTACTGAATGAATGATTTATGTAAATAATTTATATATTTCTAATTCACTCTTTCGTCTATTAGTTGAAGATAAAAACCCGATTAAAGATGTTGAGAAAGGTAATTTTTTTAAACTCCATCTAAACTTAAAATCACGGGAATGTCTTTATTTGTTTCAAAAACAAAATTTACGAATTTATATGGTTTCCTGCTGTGAATTGTTTCGTGGCACTGTGTGTAAAATGAAAAGTTTCGATATATTCATTTTCCGTTATCTGTTTTTGAAGTTTTAATAGCAAGAATGTCCGGCTATTTATATAAATCTTACATAATTCTTTAAAATAACTACATTGATTTGGTTCAAAAATAAAAAGAGAGAGAAATGGGTCTTAAACGTCCACTCGACAAAAACTAGGTCATTACGGGACGAACATATGGTTTAAGTTTTTGTTCAATATTCGCATGCGCGTAGGGGTCTTCAGAAGTGTGAGAAAACCGGAGGACCCGGAGAAAACCCACGAGATTGAACAGGCCAACCTACCCCTTGTCACGTACAACCGGTTAAGTTCAAAAATAAGATTGTCGAATTGTTCTGGTCTCCTATTTTGAATTGTTTTGTGATATGGCCCTTTGTGTTATTTAAAAACGACACGTCTGTAAATAAAACCAGTGAACAAATGATCCGATCATCCTGGTTATAGTTCGACACGTGGTGATCGAACTAAACAATAAGACACCTCCTCCCCCTCCCTCCCTTTCTCTCCCTCTCTCTCTCTCTCTCTCTCTCTCTCCCTTTGATTCAAGTTGGTACCTGTTATAAATTTCAGATTCTGTTAACAACATGAAACAGGATATTTATGTAATTATTGTTGGAGGTGTGGCGGCTGGTTTGTTTATCATCATCGTCGTCATCATCATTATTGCTGTAGTTGTCAAGAGGTCACGACGTAAACCGAAAGGTCAGATATCTACTCATTTTGTGTAAACTACAAATTGTCCTGAATGTAATTACAATTTTCACGTTTTAGTTTATTTCATTTTCATAAACTGTCACACATTTCATTCAGGACAATTTGTAATTAATTTTTAAGATTTATGATTATTTTAAAAGCTTATAACGGTATTAATTATCGAAGTTTACCTTGAGGTAAATACAACTACGTCAATGGTAGAAACCAATGTTTTGGGTGCGTTGACATGGATGAATTGGTACTTCCGGTAACTTCTAACTTCTCAGCCAATGAGCTATCCAGTTATTATGTAGATCAGTGACATAGAAGTGGAAATTATTTATATAGAACATAGTCTATGATGTGTACTAGGAAGGGAGCATACCCTGCATGTGTACTGTACCATTGGTTGGACCAGTCTATGGGATAGAATGGTAACCATAGTAATGGTTATTTATGCTTATAATAATTATTTGTAAACAAAAAAATTAGATTGGAAGAATTACAGACAAAACACAGACATGATTAGGCTTTTAGATGGCAGATCTATATTTTAATTACATTATTACATTTACATATTTGCCAAGATCTTTCGGTCTTACGGCCCGGCCCCTCCAGAACTATGAACAAAAGACAATTTCTCTCATAGCACACTGCCTTGCGTATATCCGTTATTACAATTTTATACAGTCAATGTGTACAATCAGGCAATGTGTACAATGCCTTTGTAACCATACTCCACCCCGCCCCCATACTAACCATACTCCTAATCCTAACTCTAACCCTAACGCGGCAATGTACACATTGACTGGTTATTTCAGACATTGTACATATTGTAGTTATTGTGTTTATATTATACATATGTTGATGACTATCGTATTCTTGTAGAAACGGTTTACTCCCATCATAAAATGAGGAATTTGATTGACCCCCAGGTACTGTGTTGTATTGTGAATATATTAAATGATGATCATCGTGTTGTTGTAGAAACTGTTCAAGACGATCCGCCCAAACGTGAAATGGAGATTATGGAGAATGATTTATATATTAGTGGTGATACACCGACACCCCATCAGAACAACATGGAGGTGATTTATACACCGGTAAACAAACAGTCTAGAGGAAAAGGTAAATCATCTCCATTATATTCACCAGAATCATCCACTGTACATTATATTAATCTATAGCATCCATTGAACATTATATTCACCAGTATCATCCACTGTACATTCAAAATAATGTTCTCCCTGTACAATGTAGCAACAATCTACTCCTAAAATATGTTCCTGGAGCACGGATTGCGAGTTTCAAAACATCTGGACTTTGATAGATTACTTTACAATTCCCGAACTTGTAGCTATGTTACCTGCAGAGATTAAAGATGCTTACAACGGGGTATTTCAGTTGCTTTATGTAAGATTCAAATGAAGAACTGGCCGTTCTTGTTCTAATAGTTCAAAAACATAATTCAAAATGAATATATTGAAAATCATTTTATTCAGACTAACATGTGGTTTAATTTTATTTCGAGAATTCGCTTGCACCTAGGTTTTTGTAGCACTGGTAGGAAACCGGAAGACCCGGAGAAAACCCACGAGGCTGGACAGACGACCCCTACTCCTTGTCACATTCGTCTGGGGATTCGAAACAGGCCTTATAATACAGCGCGCACATGCTAACCATTCGGCCGTTCCCCCCCCCCCCCCTCATTTTGACTGTTTAAAGATAGAGCTGTAGATCGTTGATTACCGTAGCTACAGTACTTATTGTATGACTGGGGATCACGGTGGCTAAGTGGATAAGGCGCTGGTTCGCTAGCCTGGAGGTTGAGTGTTCGATCCCTGCATTGGCCGAGAAAGTTCATCTCGATTTTCCGGCGTGATTTCCCCTTGTCAGTGATGCAGAATGAGGGCCTGACAAGGACAGTTGCCTAGTCGTTCGGATGGGACGAAAAACCGAGGTCCCGTGTACAAATTGGAGTGCACGTAAAAGATCCCTTGGCAGTTGGAATTCGATATAAGAGTAGGCCGTAGCGCCGCTGCCCGGGCAAAATTTCCCTCATTGCACACTGTGGCGTATGCCCGTCTTCAATTAGCCCAGGTACGGTGCTTAAGCGTAGGACGTTAAACCCCATTTCATTCATTCATTCATTATTGTATGACTTGTCAAAAAACATCTTCTGATTATAAACGGATTATGGAATGATAACGACATGTGGTTTAATTTTATTTCAAGAATTCGCTTGCGCGTACGTTTTTTTAGCAGTGGGAGGAAACCGGAAGACCCGGAGAAAACCCACCGGTTATGGAATGATAACGATAAACTCCGAAACCCTGATATCACTGTCAAGTGAAACCTGTGAGGCTTGTAGATATATTTAGACTGATAAGTACGATTCTGTCGCTGCCTTGGTAAGATTGTCCGATATCGTGTACTCATGAGTTCAAGTGGTCTTTGATATGGATATAATCATACTTGTTATGTTGGCTTATTTAGATTATGTTTTAATCCAGATCTTTTTGATTTATTTTAATAGATTGTACCCCGAAACCAGAAATGGAAATAATGGAGAATGATTTGTATATTAGTGCTGATTATGATACGTCACAGAATCAGACTGGCGGACAAGGAGTGAAGACGAAACCGGAAATGGAAATACTGGAGAATGATTTGTATATTAGTGCTAATTATGATACGTCACAAACTTAGAATGTTTTAAACGAAGTCATGACGCGTCATGTAAAATAATGTACCTATATATGTATATACAAATGCAATTACAAGAGTTTCGTTATTTCTAAAATTGATAAATCATTATATGTATAGAATATCTGACCTTAGCTTTTAGCATATGAGCATATGATATTTTAGCTTTTAGCATATGATATTTTAGCTTTTAGCATATGATATTTTAGCTTTTAATATATGATATTTTAGCTTTTAGTATTATGATAAAAATAAAATAAAACCAAGTACGAACAATTCAAACCATTAGACAAAATTTGAAGTAGCATATGATATTTTAGCTTTTAGCATATTAGCTTTTAGTAAATGATATTTTAGTAAATGATATTTTAGCTTTTAGTATAGGATAGTTTTCTTATACGTATATTAGCTATTTGTATATGATATTTTAAATACATGTTATTTTATTTTTTCTTTTATATCGGGTTTTAAACATTTCAATTACTGATTTTATATCATCTAAAATTGCTTTTATCACGTATAATTAGCCCATTATGAGATAAACACTTCGTGTTTCGATTTCAGTGATGTTATTGTGTAACAGACTCACCAGGAGTTCAAACATTTCAGTTATTGTAGATTTCATTTCAATTATTGTAGATTTCATTTCAATTATTGTAGATTTCATTTCAATTATTGTAGATTTCATTTCAATTATTGTAGATTTCATTTCAATTATTGTAGATTTCATTTCAATTATTGTAGATTTCATTTCAATTAAAGTATATCTGGTTGATTTACTATTTTTGAATTATTACTGTTTGTATTTCATATGATATTAAAACAAATGTATAATTTACTTCCCGGAGGGTTGAGATGGCCTAGTGGTCTAGAGTGTCGCGCTTCGACCTCTAGCTGGCCGGACACCTCTGGCTTGCGGCTGTGGTTTCGAGCCCTAGTGTGAGCGTATGTTACATGGAGATAGGGGCGCCTTCTCAACCTCGTGGGTTTCCTCCGGGCACTCCGGTTTCCTCCCACTGCTAAAGACCCCTACGCGCAAGCGAATTATTGGAATAAAATCAAACCATTTGTTACACCCGAAATGACCTAGTTGTGCTGAGTGGACATTAAACCCAATTCCTCTCTCTCACTCCCCTCAATCATAACATTCTTAATAATAATAGTACTAATAATAAAAGCAACAGAAGGTGGTAATAAAAGGCACTACAACCATTGATGTAAATTAAGCAGTTGGTGTAGTGTTAAGCAGCATATTTCTTTTAAAAATGTATGATTCACATAAAACAACAAGCGGTCTCACCCCTGAATCATACCATTCTAAATGGCCATACACTAATATCGCAGAAAAACACTATAACCATTGATGTCAATTAAAGGCCCAATACCACTCTTGTTGTAACTGAAAATATGTCCCAACCTTTATTCTATTTTACGATATTCCAATTAATTGATGATACAAATTTCATCTTAACACACTGGGGTGTTAATATTGAGTAAACAGATCTTATATTAGGTTATAAAAGCACCCCTTCTCTTTCTTTTGTAAATTCAAAAAGTATTTAAAGGGACTATCTGTGAACGTGTGAGGAATGGTGTATTTACCCTGTCTTAAAATCATAGCTCGAAATAATAGATCTTTTGGACTTAAACGCCCAAACCGCTTATTTGGGAACGTAACCCGTTGAAGATTGGGGGTCATTTGTTTTGTTGAGAGAGAGGTATATACAGTGCCTGACCCACGTGCTGTACTTGATAACGAAAGGTAAATTTCACCTACACACGTACAGCAGGGGACTCGAAACCACGCCAGTTGACTCAATGACAGCTAGACCTTATGATACAGCACGAACGTGCTAACTATTCGCCCCCCCCCCTTCTCTTCCAAGCGAAATTACACAACTTAATAAATGTATCATTGACGTCATAGATATAATATTATATGATGTCAGTATTAATAATCCCCACACACTATATAGAATTTGACATTGATTACATCCGTGTCTGGTTTTTTTCTGTATTTTATTTAATATATTTATTATTTAGCTTTGTGGTTTGAAGTCTACACTCAATTGCACATATTTTAACCGTGCATAATGGATCCGGTATTTTATGATTTTATAGAAATGTATTTGTTTAACCAATCTAATAGATCCGGTTGTGTCGGAAGTGGGGATATCGTTACTAGTATATCCGGTTGTGTCGGAAGTGGGGATATCATGACTAATATATCGTTTATATCATCTTTATAACATGCTGTAGAAAGTCGATATTCTGTTGGTATTAACGCATAGAAATAACCCTAACCACTGGTAACCATGGTAAAACATGATGACAATAAACCCAACCCTAACCCCTGGTAACCACAGTAATATAGATAATAACAACACTTACCTCTGGTAACCAACATACGCTCACAGCAGGGCTCGAAATCTCAGCCGCAAGCCAGAGGTGGCCGGCCAGCTAGAGGTCGAAGCGCGGCACTCTGGACCACTAGCCCCCCCCCCCGGCCCGTAGCCAGGGGGTGGCACGGAGGGCAACTGCCCTCCCAATACTGAGTCACCCCCCCCCCCCCCAATATCACAAGAAAATTGTCCTTTACCGCAAAGAGAAGACTGTTTGTTCATTGGCTGTTTGTGATTTTAAATTTTTTAATTCAACTGTGCAGCCTGTTTACGAAACTTTATTAAAGACAAAAGGATAACTGTAGAATTTACTACAGAAAACACTATAGAATACTTTATTTTTTTCTTTATAGCCTAATAGTGGAACAAGTGGATCCCCAGTTCTTGGGAATTAAATGCGGAACGAATGTTTGTTACATTTTTTGAACCAGTATGGGTTGTAGTATTCCAGAAAAATTCCCCCCGACAATCGGTCTTGGGGAAAAAAATTTGTGGCCGTTTGAAATTTTGGCCCCCGTTGATCTCATAAAACGAGGGATAATTTCGGTATGAATAGATTTTTCACATTTTCTGACGAATTATCATGGTAAAATCTCGCACATGATTCACAAAACGATCAGAGAATAATATTTGGCGATAATAGAATCAGAAATCATATGACGTCATCATTAAAATCCAAGATGACGGTCAAAATGCAGCTATCTAATAAGTTACCAATTTGAAGTTAAATATATCTTGTAATATGTCTATCCACAGGTTTATATATCATCTGAGTACGATTAACACTGTAAAAACTCATTTAACACGGTATTAATTCTTGGAAAATAATATTCTTGACTCACCTATTAGTCCCAATCGTCATCCGGATCAACTGCTTCTACATTCGTGCAGTTCTCTTTGCGGCAACCGCCACATACATCAAAACATTTGAGACCATTTTAACGGCACGTGCACATATTTGTGCCGCATTGGTTCCGGATAGACTTGCATATACACCTAAAAAAGTTGAGTACCGAGTCGGGAGCTTGTGGCAAATCCGTTCGGACTGGCCCATAAGGCCCCGTATCCGAAGGCTGTTCCCTTGTGGCATGTTCCCTTGCGGCGTTGTGACCTTGTTACCTGACCCTATACCCGCACGTATCCATAGACTGTTAATAAGAATAATAATAATAAAACATTTTTTTTGTAGAGCGCTTTCCATACAATTATCTCAAAGCGCTGAACAGCAATTAACAATAATTACAACTACTATATAAAAATAAAATACAAGATAATAAAAAATAAAAATGTTCCAGTCAATTATAATAAAGATTACTACTTGAAATTACGGAATAGAATTACAAATTAGAAATTACAGATTAAACTTACAAATTGAAGTTATAGATTAAAATTACAAAGTATATGCTAGTCTGAAAAGATGTGTCTTAATCGCTGATTTGAAAGCAGGAAAATCAGAGATGGCACGAATATTTTCTGGTAACGTATTCCATAAAAATGGTGCAGAAACATGGAAAGATCTATCTACATAGGATTTCTTTGTTTTCATACTCGACCGAACTAACTGTATAGCATTTTGGCCTCGTAGATGGCGTGCTGGCACCCTAACGGTGGTCAGCTCGGTGAGGTAGTACGGTGCCGTCGCGCAGTGTATAGCTTTGAAAGTGATACATAAAATTTTGAAGGAGATTCTCTGCTCAACTGACAGCCAATGGAGAGACTGTAGGACAGGTGTCATATGGCACCTGTCCTGTCGCCTGATCCGCGTAACCAGTCGAGCAGCAGTATTCTGAATGAGCTGTAGTTTCTTTATTTGATAATTACTAAGGCCGAAAAGCAGACTGTTACAGTAATCTAACCTAGACGAAACAAATGCATGGATTAATTTCTCAGTGTTGCTCTGATCCAAAAAACGCCTTGTGACGTGTGCAATATACGATGGAAAGATAGGTAAAAGAAAAGTCTACATTCGAACGTTAATGAGAAAGCAAATTAACACAAGACACAACTATCATTATGGGAACAGTTGTTTTATTGATAGCTCGACGATGAACTCGTGTACTGAAAAATCAAAAGGATGTCGCTATTTCAATTTTTTTCCTCGCTGGTGTCATGGTAATCCTTATTTCTAAAGTGCCACAGCAGCGGGTGACTTCTCACCTCCTCAATCAAATCAGCTTCTGTCAGTTAGGATATTGATGACAACGAATTTTAACAGTGTAGATGTATCTCCATACAATATCGTACTCGTAATAGCGTGTTCCCTCTTGTGCAGCTGCAAAAGAATGGACAAGTTCATGCTCTGTGTTCCCGGCCACCAGACCACATGTTCCGTGCGCGAGACCACATGTTCCCGGGTACAACCTATGGGAACAGGCACTTTAAAAGCAAAGGTTCATTGTCCGTGTGGTAAGTCACAAGGTCACAGGGGAACAAGCCACAAGGGAACAGCCTATGGATACAGGGCCTAAGATCCACTGTCATTCGCCCATACACATTCGGTTGGATCAAATGCAGAATCGTCAAATTTTTTCTCATACGACTACTTGCTAATGTACTCTTACTGCGTGGAAGTGTGCCGCTCTTTTAGTTGAGGCATATGCATGCCTTTGTCGCACAAATATTTTATTATTGACTTCCATTCCACCCATAACACTTCCAGGGTTGGGCTTGGATAATATCTCAATTGAACAGTTCACCGGATTCTGTTGGTAAAGGTGGTAGTGCCCTGTTTGGACACATTTACAGTCATACCGGAGACGGCGGACTAGCTCGCTTGTGGTTCACAAAATTTAGAACGATGATGGTTGAAAATAACCGGATTGATGTCGAGCATATGCCTTAACTGATAGAGCAGCACACTTGCACGCACTACGAGTACATTTGCACGTAGTCGTATGGGCAAAATTTGACGAATCTGCCTTCTGAATCCGAATCTGAATGTATACACTGCAGGACCTTTCGGTATAATTGCAGCGGGAGAGAGCTGTACTGAAGCTCAGAACTGACTCTGCGCGCACAATGTCACTGTCTAGTTTGTTCCACTCAATAGTTGTTTGGGGAAAAAAGAATGTTTATACTGGTCGTTTTTACAGTTTATGGGTTTAAAGCACTTGTGATGGTTACTGGCTTGTCTATCAATAATATTTCCACTAACATAATTTTCAAATTTTTTGGGTCTGATTAACCGTTTACCACGAATATGAGTCATATAGGAATCAATAGGCATTGCCGGCACCAATCGCTCAGCCACCTTGTAGAAGAATGTCAGTCGTGCCATCTTTCTTTTGTCTTGAAGTGGTGGAAGTTGGAGATACGTTAACATCTTCGTGACACAGCCCTGTTCTCGGGATTTGTAGTCTCCAGAGATGAAGCGTGCGGCACGGCGCTGGACTTGTTCCAGTTTGTCGATGTCCTTTTGGAGGTATGCTTCCCAGACAACAGAGCTGTATTCTAGGATAGATCGCACTAACGATAGGTAGGCTGTTTTCCTGCAGGTCGATGAACACTGTTTGAGGTTTCTCTTCAAGAATCCAAAGGTAAAGCTGGCTTTGTTTGAGATCCTTGTGATATGGGTGCTGAAATTTAGGTTGTCTGTAAATGTGACGCTCAGGTATGGATTTTCTTCAACTTGCTGGAGAATGTGGTTATCTAGTTGATAATAGAGACTGAATTTGTTGTTGATACTCATGATGTAACACTCTTTCGCATTAAACTTCATACCCCATGTCAGCGCCCAATCCTCTAAAGCTTGGAGGTCCGATTGAAGTTGTAGGTGGTCTCGTCATTGGATCCAACCGAATAGGAATGGGTGAATGACAGTGGATCTTATGAGCCAGTCCGAACGGACTTGTCCCCAGCTCCCAACTCAGTACTCAACTTTTAGAGGTGTAAATGCAAGTTGATCCTCAGCCAATGTGGCACAAATATGTGCATGTGCCGTCAAAATGGTCTAGAATGTGTTTTCCGCTGAGAGAACTGCACGAATGGGGAAGCAGTTGATCTGGATGACGATTGGGAATAATCGGTAAGTCACAAATATTTTTTCCCGGATTAAATACCGTGTTAAATGAGTTTTTACTATGTTAATCGTTCTCAGATGATATATAAACCTGTGGATAGACATATTACAAGATATATTTATCTTTAAATTGAGATAGCTGCATTTTAGCCGCCATTTTGGATTTCAATGATGACGTCACATGATTTCTGATTTTATCATCACCAAATATTATTCCCTGATCGTTTTGTGAATTGTGTGCGAGATTTCACCATGATAATTCGTCAGAAAATGTCAAAAATCTATTCATACCGAAATTATCCCTATTTTTATGTGATCCCCCGAGGCCAAAATTTCAACCGGCCACAAATTTTTTCCCCAAAACCAATTGATGGGGGAACTTTTCTGGAATACTACACCCTATACAGATTCAGAATATGTAACAAACATTCATTCCGCATTTAATTCCCAAGAAATATATACCACTACTAGCCTATTAGAAATTTTAGCATAAATCTGTTGAAAAAATTATGGGATTTGCACTACAGAATATTTGGGGCCATTATTTCCTACAGGCGCCCATAATTCTGAAGAATTCTATAGAAACTGGAATAGCCTCCCATCGCCCAACCCTCTAGGATGTTCTATAGAAAATTACACTGGTAATCTACATGTATGACTTTTAATGCCAACGTTCAACAGATAACGGACCCCAACACCTCCGTTAAATATAACGGAAGTTAACGACACGTTTAAGTTCACAGGGCTTCCAGCAACAATCTTTATCTCTGTTAAAGTTAAAGTTAGCTCCATTTTAACGGATTTGAGCAACCGGCCCCTGGAGATAAAGTGCAGTAGTATAAGACTGTCAATGAGGACAGCGCATGAAGTTGATTTTTTTTACGGCCAGTTGAAGGAAATATGACGACCAAATACAGACAGACGTGAAATGAAATGGGGTTTAACCAGCGCCGGATTAACCATGGTGGGGGCCCCGGGGCCTGGAACATGTGGGGGGCCCCTGATCACTGACCGCGAGCGCCGAAGGCGCGAAGCTTCGCAAGAGGGGTCTGGGGCAGGACGTATGTAGGATTGTTAAAAGTGGGGGTGTAGCAGAGTGTTGGAGACGCCAATATAATGCCCCAGTTACTAAGTGCGGACCGGTGCGTGTGTGTACGTGGGGGTGGGGGTCTGGAAGCCCCTCCGCCGAAAAGTTTGAAAATTAGACTGTCATAAACGCGTTTACCACCCACTTGGAGCTGTAATCAACGTCGCTCGCGTTTGTCAATTTCAGCAGCGCTATTTCTCATTTTGATGTCAAGCACACCAAAATGAGAAACTCCTTATCCTCTAAACTAAAAACTAGTCCGAAACACCATTAGGCGACGTGGATAGGGCGACCAGAACGAAAATCTCTAATCATGTCATTTAGTGGCGGCGCTCCCAAAGACCAACAAGGTCCTGTCAAATGTGAATAAGGGCGACCAAAACGAACCCTTTAATTTCATGTGGTGGGTCAGGCGCCGACCCATAGAGGGGTATTAGGAGAGGCCCTTCGCCTATGGGGGCGGCATCCTTGTCTGTGGTCCTCCCGCAGAAAATTTTGAAAATAACGATGCTGGAAACACGGTTTTCTGCCATTGGGATGATATCTGAGTGGCAATTTTGTATTTTATATGGCGGCAGATCTTTTTGGATAGGCATTTGCTCCTGGTGTCCGCACCTTGGGTCCGCGCCTGTGGTGGCACCCGATAGCCTCCACATAAGACATAGAAGAAAGTTTCGATCAGGTGTCGGCGCCATTAAAACCAACCGACTCATCAGTGCCTTAGAAGCATCACTATGTGATCATAATCAAGTGTATGATTTTATAATTGAAAAGTTGTCAATTTTTTGGGAGGGAGCGCCCTATTTTTCTGAAAATTTTCAGAAATTAGATAAAGAGGTTGGAAACAAGTTTTCCTGGCATTTCAGGCACTTGCGTGGAGCCATTTAGAAGTACCTCCCCCAGAAAAAAAAATTCTGCCACAAAATTAGCGCATTCTGGCGTTATTTCAGTGGACCAATCCATGCGAGTGCTATGGAATGATGGGATTTCTAGAGGAGGGCGCTGGACGCAACTAAGACTTTTTGTGGGGGACCCAATGTGGGGGGCCCTGGGGCCTGTGCACCATGGAACCCCATGGTTAATCCGGCAATGGTGATAAATGCGAGTTATATGCAATGATGGCATTTTTAGAGGAGGGGGCTGGACGCAATGGATATTTTTTTTGTGGGGGGGCCCTAATGTGGGGGGCCCTGGGGCCTGTGCCCCATGGTTAACCCGGCCCTTGGTTTAACGTCCTACGCTCAAGCACCTAACCTGGGCTAATTGAAGACGGGCATACGCCATACAGTGTGCTATGAGGGAAATTTTGCCCGGGCAGCAACTGAATTCCACATAAGACATAGAAGAAAGTTTCGATCAGGTGTGGGCGCCATTAAAACCAACCGACTCATCAGTGCCTTAGAAGCATCACTATGTGATCATAATCAAGTGTATGATTTTATAATTGAAAAGTTGTCAATTTTTTGGGAGGGAGCGCCCTATTTTTCTGAAAATTTTCAGAAATTAGATAAAGAGGTTGGAAACAAGTTTCCCTGGCATTTCAGGCACTTGCGTGGAGCCATTTAGAAGTACCTCCCCCAGAAAAAAAAATTCTGCCACAAAATTAGCGCATTCTGGCGTTATTTCAGTGGACCAATCCATGCGAGTGCTATGGAATGATGGGATTTCTAGAGGAGGGCGCTGGACGCAACTAAGACTTTTTGTGGGGGACCCAATGTGGGGGGCCCTGGGGCCTGTGCACCATGGAACCCCATGGTTAATCCGGCAATGGTGATAAATGCGAGTTATATGCAATGATGGCATTTTTAGAGGAGGGGGCTGGACGCAATGGATATTTTTTTTGTGGGGGGGCCCTAATGTGGGGGGCCTGTGCCCCATGGTGCCCCATGGTTAACCCGGCCCTGGGTTTAACGTCCTACGCTCAAGCACCTAACCTGGGCTAATTGAAGACGGGCATACGCCATACAGTGTGCTATGAGGGAAATTTTGCCCGGGCAGCAACTGAATTCCAACTGCCAAGGGTTTTTTTACGTGCACGCCAATGTGTACACGGGACCTCGGTTTTTCGTCCCATCCGAACAACTAGGCAGCTGTCCTTGTCAGGCCCTCCTTCTGCATCACTGACAAGGGGAAATCACGCCGGAAAATCGAGATGAACTTTCTCGGCCAATGCAGGGATCGAACACCCGACCTCCAGGCTAGCGGACAAATACAGACAGAATTTGTGGGTCCATGTAACCATGTAAAATTACAAATAATTTTATAACAGAAAGATTTCTTGATAGTTGACGGGTGACGCATCATTTACTACGTCACCGCCATTTCTCTTCCATAGAGGTTTCCCGCTAGAAACCTTGACGTAGGAGAAATACCCATATAATGTGCACTCGATCCCAGATCTAGTATACAGATAACATTCATTGATTTTAGAACATTCCCTAGCACATCCTGTCTTCCCAGTAGAGATAAATTTCTTCAGGTAGACACCAATGACTAAGGCTTTATCCGATACAAGATAGAACTGGTTGGTCAGATGGATTTCACCTACAAAATCAACAAAGTTTGATTATCAAATGGAAATGAATTGAAATGGGATTTAATGTCCTACTGTTCTACTCCTATCAGGGCTAATGAAGACGAGCATACGCCATACAGTTTGCTATGAGAGAGAGAGAGAGGGAGAGAGAGAGAGAGGGGGGGTAACATCACAAACTAGGTCATTTCGGGACTAACATATGTTTTTTAAATATTATTTCGCGTAGGGGTATTTTGCAGTGGGAGGAAATCGGAGGACCCGGAGAAAACCCACGATGTTGGAACCGCCTATTGCAAATCCATCTTTTATGCCTTTAATGTCATAAGTCATTAAAGGTACATCATGTGAGATTTAGATAAAGAGCCGGACATTCTTACTATAAGAGTTCTAAAATAGATTATGCACGATCAAATCTCGGTGCCAACGGGTGCTCTGGATTTCAGCATATTGAAATACAGTTGGCAGTTAATGATTTAATTTAAAAATGGATACCTAGACTTTATTTATTATCGTAACAATGATAGCAATGACAATCGCGACTACACTGTTCTGCATAGAGGCCAGTTACTGAGACATACATGATAACCTTGGTATAGCGACCAGTTAATGAGACATCAATTTCTATCTCGATATAAAGCTCAGTTGATGATAAACTAAAACCAAGTACGAACAATCTAAACCGTTAGACAAAATTTGAAGTCCTAAAAAATGTATAGACGAAATAGAGTAATCAGCATATGGACTGTTCACCGTGTACAAAATACACGACAAACAGTGGTAACAGGTTTCCAGAAGAGTAAGCTTATCCGACATATACCTCATTACCTTGATATAAGGGCCAGTTTATTACCTTGGTATAGAGACCAGTATGTTGATAAGATGCAAATAATTACCTTGCCTGCTCCTCGTCTGACAAAGAACAGGGTGATCTTTGTCTTCCACGTGAATCTCGTTATATGGAACCTCGATATGAGCCTCACTGAGATGTTTGTCTTTATCAATCCATTTGAACGTTTGAGACAATTCTTCTCCAGTCAACCATTTAAATACCTCGCCATCTTTATACAACCCTAGCCATACGTCATCAGATCTAAAAATAAACATTTAAATACCCCGCCATTTTTATACAATCCTAGCCATACGTCATCGGATCTAAAATAAACATTTAAATACCCCGCCATTTTATAAAACCCCTAGGCACACTTGAATAACACCTAAAATAGACACCATAGTGGATTTGAATACATCTCCATATTTATACACCCCTAAGTATAGTTGATTTAAAGGACCTTAGTCCGTAACTCAAAATCCTCTAAAATCTTCGACATCGAAAACACGAATTATTGGTCAATTTAAATCAACATTGATGATGTAAACTTACCTGAAAAAGATGAGCTTCTTAAATCCGATATTTAAGATAAAATACTTTTTTAAACATTGACACACGAATCATCTACCATAATGCGCTTCAGCCCCAGTTGTATTGAGAGACTCGGGGGACGAGGCTAGACACATTGCATCAAACCGAACGGAGCTATGTAGATTGGAATAACTAGACGCTAGAGATGTGCACTTGATTGAAATTTGCGGACTTATTTCGCCGGACATAACTGATTTGAAATTGGAGTAAAAACGGAAACCATTATATGCGTTGCGACCCACTTCATCAAGTGCTGTGACTTAAAGATACATTATGTTAAAGCTACATATGCCTGTTGTCGGTCTTTCTTTGGGCCTTTAGACCACAGTCAACTCAATGTCATCGGATACTCAAGATTTTAACTGGATTAGAACGATTCGCCATTTATAAATGGGAAAGGCTAAGTCTGGAATATACCAGTGTCCTGGCTACCACAATGAACACATCTTGTCAAAACTACAAATAAGTGATAACTTCGCTAAGAATGAAGGAATTTGAATGATATTTTCAATACTTGTATTTTGTGTTATCTATTTTTAAGCTATTATAGCAAGAATGGTCAGCCCTTTACATAATGAATCTGTAAAATTCCGGATGTCACTTTTACTTCGAGCAGTTCGAGTGTCTGTCAGGGGTCTTACATGAGGCATACTTTTAGATTTATGGATACCACGTTAGGTGGCAGACAAATTTTATATTTAATAAAATGTCAAAATATACATGATAATTAATATCCCCAGAATGTGAACCGATGAATACAATGGCGACGATATACGTCTATTTTAAAAATTAAAATTGTGTTGTTCATCGATTATATAATCAAGTCTAGTTAAGGAATTGGGAATACGAATAAATTTTTATTTTGATAGAGAGAAATGGGGTTTAACGTCCACTCAACACAACTAGGTCATTTCGGGTCTAACATATGGTTTATTTTTTTTTCAATAATTCGCTTGTGCGTAGGGGTCTTTAGCAGTTGGAGGAAACCGGAGTGCCCGGAGGAAAACCCACGAGGTTAAGAAGGCGCCCCTATGTCCATGTCACATACGCTCACACTAGGGCTCGAAACTACAGCCGAAAGCCAGAGGTGACCGGTCAGCTAGAGGTCGAAGCGCGGCACTCTGGACCACTAGGCCATCCCAACCCCCCAGTCTAGTCAATTAGGAAGGAATACGAATGAATTTTTAAATTTTATTTTGAACCGTGGCCCAATTGTTTTTTGAGGTCTCATCTAAAGCTGATAGTTTTATTGAGCGTATAGTGGCGTTGGTTCAGTGCGAATAACAAGGGGGTATTGGGTTCGATCCTGGTGGTGGGAAATGGGTGGCCGAGATCATAATGCCTGTCAATGAGTCAGGCGTTGTGGTTTTCGCTTCAAATATACAATGGGCCTCTGCTTTCCTCCGCCGCTAAAGACCCCTACGCACAAGCAAACTATTGAAATAAAACTGAACTATGTGTTACTCTCGAAATGACCTACTTTATGTCGGATGAACGTTAAACCCCAGGTTTTATTTCCAAATGTGGAACAGTTGGCATAACAGGTAGGACGTTAAACCCTATTTCATTTCTATAGAGCAGGTTGGTCGACTTACAGGGAAACACCATTATTATAATTCTGATCCAAAGCATACTTAGCTACCGGTTTTGTTCAGCAAGTACATGTACGTGATCCGAAGAATGGTGTAGAAATATGATACGTGCGCAAGTTGGTTGGCATAACAGGAAAACACCATTATGACAATTCTGATTCAAAGCATGGTATATAAATAATGATACTTACAGTGATAGACCGTTATAATAATTCTCATCTTGTCCAGAAATTATTACAGGTAATCTCCCGCCAATATCACTACAATGTTGATGGGCTGTATAGAAATCTACATTCTCGTTACCATCGATAATACCTGCAATATAAGTTATAATAATGGTACATGTAAAAATAATAATAATAATCTCGTCATTTTACAAGGGTAGCAAATTAGGCCTCAGGCCTGTTTTCGATTTGGCCCTTGGCACAGATCGTGCAAATGATTTCGATCATTACTGCAGGAAGAAACCGAAGAACTCGGGGGGAAACCTGTATATATATTACTCGGTGTTACCATTATGGTATACACAAGTTACATGCTGTTACCATTGATAATACCTGCAATATAATGTATATAATAGTATACACAAGTTGCATGATGTTACCATTGATAATATAATGTGTATATATAGAGAATCTCCTACGAGTGTTTTTGATATCAAAAAACATCAACACAACTTGATAAAGTAAAAAAAAACGAGGCTGTGCCGAGTTTGTTTTTTTTACTCTATCAACGAGTGTTGATATTTTTGGGTATCAAAAAACACGAGTTGGAGATTTTATTTATCACCCAATCCTTACTTACATGCACAAATAAATAAATATAATTCTTTGGTATAGATTTCACTTTTACTGAATCTAATTACATTACAGCGTAGTGATACATCATTTTTTGACAGCAGTTTAGCTATTATATATTCCTATATACTGACCCAGGTTTTTCCTTCAAGATCAATTAAATAAAAGCAGTTTCTTTTTTTAAAAAAAAGTCTATTTTTACTTAAACTAAGTGGTTGCTTTAAAATAAAAGAAAGTAGTTTCTTTTTGATTGACCAAGCAAATTTATGTAAAGCGATATCTCCACTGTGTATATATCACAGTAGATTATGTAATTTGTCACACAAGCGATATCTACTGTCAAATGTATTATTAAGTGATAAAATAGTATACACAAGTAACGTGATGTTACCATTGATAATATAATTTATAATAATGGAATATATATTACTCGGTGTTACCATTACGTGATGTTACCGTTGATAATATAATGTATATAATGGTACACACAAGTTACGTCAACGGATAACAGGTGTAGGGATACGGGGCCCGAAGAGGGATATACATTTTTTTCTAATCTGACAGATCGACCCGTCGCTCTGTAGAATTAACGAAGGCTGAGTATAGAAAACCCCAAAGCATTCGATCAGGGTGGGCCATTATGATCCCCCGTCTAGGTGAACCGTTGGCCATGTGTTATGTGTTATTTTGCCTAACGCTAAATATTTATCATCCTTGAATAAAAGTGTAACCATTGTAACGAAATGTACCTGTATCATTTCGGAGTTTAATCTTTGTAATACTGATCTATAAGTTTAAATATTGTAGTGAAATATTCAGAGGCGGATCCAGGAAATCCAGTTAAGGGAGGGGGCGTGGGGGTGCCCTGAGAAAATTTTGGAAAAAATCGGGGTGTTAGTGGTGGTTTGTGGCGCATATCTATTTTTTTATACTGTAATTAAGGGTTTGGGGGCCGGGTACCTAGCCCCCCCCCCCCTGGATCCGCCTCTGGAAATATACCTGAATCTGTCCTACACAAATACGCCATGTTGGTCGAACACGACCGTGTATACCATCTACCATCTGGTCGTACTGCTACACACGATTCAAGTCCAGGTTGACCAGACGCCCAGTTAACATTACCCAGTACTTTACCATTATACCACTGGTAGCTCTGTAGAGTTGAATTCCATCGTAGACCAATCAACATTTTATCTCTATACGATAAACACAATTAAAGTATAGATGTGATGTCATCATTAGATGTTCTATTATCGGACTAACGTCCTCGTGCTGGCTAAGTGGTTAGACGCTAGCTCGCTAGCCTGGGGGTCGGGTGTTCGATCCCTGCATTGGCCGCGAAAGATCATCCATCCAGATCTTCCGGCGTAATTCCCCCTTGCCAGTGATGCGGTGATAGATCATTTGACAGATGGACTATAAGAGTAGGCTGGGTAGAATTTCCCTCAAGTGACAATGTGACATTTTCTGTTTATTAAAGGACTACAAAAAGTTGCCAGCATCTATTGCTGCTGAGAGAATGTGTTGGAGATGAACAAATTTTACACTGTGACAAGGTCGATGTAGATAAACAAAAATTTAAAAGATGTTTATGGGCCCCATCCTTTCTTTACTTGGACCTGGCCAAAGTACGTACATTTACTGGATTTAATAGCCCGGTTATCAAAAACAGCTTTCTCCATTCAGTGTGCTATGCGGAATATTCTGAACTGTCAATGGGGCTACGATCCATGGGGGTTGTGATGGCCTAGTGGTCTAGAGGGCCGCGTTTCGACCTCTAGTTGGCCGCCTTCCTCTGGCTTGCGGCTGTGGTTTCGAGCCCTGGTGTGAGCGTATGTGGCATGGGGATGGGGGCGCCTTCTCAACCTCGTGGGTTTCCTCCGGGTACTCCGGTTTCCTCCCACTGTTAAAGACCCCTACGCGCAAGCGAATTATTGAAGTAAAATTGAACCATGTGTTAGTCACGAAATGACCTAGTGGTGTTGAGTGGACGTTAAACCCCCTCTCTCTCTCGCGCGCGCTCTCTCCCTCTCTCTCTCTGCGATCCATTCTTGTGTTGATGCCCAATCTACAGGGGATAAACAAGGTCCCATTTTTTGTTTTATCCTAACACCTAGGCGCATGTCGTGGCACCACTAACAAATCGAAACTAAGTCCGGAAGTCCTGGATCGAACCCGCTAAAGAGAGAGAGAGAGGGGGGGGAGGGGGAGAGAGCGAGAGAGATATGGTTTAACTTTTATTTCAATAATTCGCTTACGTGTAGGGATCTTTAGCAGTGGGAGGTGACCGGAAGACCCAGAGAAAAGGGAATAATAACCACGCCAATTGATTCAATGACATACCCTATGATACAGCGCGCACATGCTAACCATTCGCCCCCCCCCCATATGTACATCATAACCATCGACCGTAAATAACTTAAAACAGGCATATATAATGTGCTATGATGGATATTTTGTTTAAACAGCAGCACTACTTTCCATTCTTATATCGAAATTCAACTGTCAGTGTGTAAACCGGGCCTCGGGTTTCCGTCCCATCCGATCGATTATACGTTGTCCCTTGCCCAGTCCATCACCGTTCTGCACCAAAGGAATGCTTCAACTGCCCTTTGGTTTATAGTACAATGTAACTAACGGGGTGTGGTTTATAGTACAATGTAACTAACGGGGTGTGGTTTATAGTACAATGTAACTTACGGGGTGTGGTTTATGGTACAATGTCACTAACGGGGTGTGGTTTATAGAACAATGTAACGGGGTGTGGTTTATAGAACAATGTAATTTACGGGATGTGGTTTATAGTACAATGTAACTAACGGGGTGTGGTTTATAGTACAATGTAACTAACGGGGTGTGGTTTATAGTACAATGTAACTTACGGGGTGTGGTTTATGGTACAATGTAACTAACGGGGTGTGGTTTATACTACAATGTAACTAACGGGGTGTGGTTTATAGTACAATGTAACTTACGAGGTGAGGTTTATAGTACAATGTAACGGGGTGTGGTTTATACTACAATGTAACTAACGGGGGTGGTTTACAGTACAATGTGACTTACGGGGTGTGGTTTACAGTACAATGTAACGGGGTGTGGTTTATACTACAATGTAACTTACGGGGTGTCGTTTACAGTACAATGTAACTAACGGGGTGTGGTCTATACTACAATGTAAGTTACGGGGTGTGGTTTATAGTACAATGTAGCCTACGGGGTGTGGTTTACAGTACAATGTAACTAACGGGGGTGGTTTACAGTACAATGTGACTTACGGGGTGTGGTTTACAGTACAATGTAACTTACGGGGCGTGGTTTATAGTACAATGTAATTTACGGGGTGTGGTTTATAGTACAATGTAACTTACGAGGTGAGGTTTATAGTACAATGTAACTTACGGGGTGTGGTTTATAGTACAATGTAACGGGGTGTGGTTTATACTACAATGTAACGGGGTGTGGTTTATAGTACAATGTAACTAACGGGGTGTGGTTTATGGTACAATGTAACTAACGGGGTGTGGTTTATACTACAATGTAACTTACGGGGTGTGGTTTATGGTACAATGTAACTAACGGGGTGTGGTTTATACTACAATGTAACTTACGGGGTGTGGTTTATAGTACAATGTAACTAACGGAGTGTGGTTTATGGTACAATGTAACTTACGGGTGTGGTTTATAGTACAATGTAACTAACGGGGTATGGTTTATGGTACAATGTAACTAACGAGGTGTGGTTTATGGTACAATGTAACTAACTGGGTGTGGTTTATAGTACAATGTAACTAACGGGGTGTGGTTTATACTACAATGTAACTAACGGGGTGTGGTTTATGGTACAATGTAACTAACTGGGTGTGGTTTATAGTACAATGTAACTAACGGGGTGTGGTTTATAGTACAATGTAACTAACGAGGTGTGGTTTATAGTACAATGTAACTTACGGGGTGTGGTTTATGGTACAATGTAACTAACGGGGTGTGGTTTATGGTACAATGTAACTAACGGGGTGTGGTTTATAGTACAATGTAACTTACGGGGTGTGGTTTATGGTACAATGTAACTAACGGGGTGTGGTTTATAGTACAATGTAACGGGGTGTGGTTTATAGTACAATGTAACTTACGGGGTGTGGTTTATACTACAATGTAACGGGGTGTGGTTTATAGTACAATGTAACTAACGGGGTGTGGTTTATAGTACATTGTAACGGAATGAATGAAATGTTGTTTTATGGCACGTGAGCACCAACCGGGCCATATTGCGCCAAACATATGATGATGATATGAGACAAACTAGAAATAAATAATCACATTATCTATATATACATAAATAAAAACAAATATCACAGAGAATATCAAATAAAAATAAATATAAACTTTATGCATATATATATTTAAAACATGAGAAATACAATTAGATATATACAATTTAAAATTTTCGATAAAAATTTGTCTCTTTTAAAAAATTAAGCGCTTTACTATATAGACCCAATGTAACTAACGGGGTGTGGTTTATACTACAATGTAACTTACGGGGTGTGGTTTATACTACAATGTAACTTACGAGGTGAGGTTTATAGTACAATGTAACTAACGGGGTGTGGTTTATACTACAATGTAACTAACGGGGTGTGGTTTATAGTACAATGTAACTTACGAGGTGAGGTTTATAGTACAATGTAACTAACGGGGTGTGGTTTATACTACAATGTAACTAACGGGGTGTGGTTTATAGTACATTGTAACGGAATGAATGAAATGTTGTTTTATGGCACGTGAGCACCAACCGGGCCATATTGCGCCAAACATATGATGATGATATGAGACAAACTAGAAATAAATAATCACATTATCTATATATACATAAATAAAAACAAATATCACAGAGAATATCAAATAAAAATAAATATAAACTTTATGCATATATATATTTAAAACATGAGAAATACAATTAGATATATACAATTTAAAATTTTCGATAAAAATTTGTCTCTTTTAAAAAATTAAGCGCTTTACTATATAGACCCGGTTGGGCAAACAACTGATTAAGTGTTTGGCAACGGTAATACCGTAATCTTATATCTTTGAGATGTTTGCACTCAATCAGAATGTGCTTAACTGTCAAAGGAACATGACAGTGTTGACATTCTGGTTGAGGCTCTCGCTTTAAGATGAAAATGTGTGTTAAAAAAGTATGACCAATGCGAGAGCGACACAAAACAACCTCATCCCTCCTGTTTGTTTTGTAGGGGTTGGGCCAGTCTCCTAAGAGAGGCTTAATGTGATGAAGTTTATTTGTGCCTGCAAGATCCCAAGACCGTTGCCAGCGGCCATATATACTAGAATTTATAGTTGATTTAAAATCATGATATGGTAATAAAAACTTTGATATGGGAAGATCTAAAGCAGACTTGGCAGCCAAATCTGCTTGATCATTCCCTTTTATATCAGTATGACTGGGGAGCCAGCAAAGGACAATGTCCTTGCTGCTCAACTCGTGTGATAGTAGCAGACGATAAATGTCTGCTACTAATGGGTGTTCAAGCTGTTTATTATTAATTGCTTGAAGCGAGGACAGAGAATCAGTAAAGATGATATGTTTTAAAGATGGAGAGGATTGGATGAACTCCACGGCTTGGAGAATAGCCTGGAGCTCAGCTGTAAAAATAGAAGCAGCAGGTGGAAGGCGGACAGAAATGGTCTCGGATGGTGTCACAGTAGCCGAAGCTACCCGATCATCATCTTTCGAACCATCAGTGTAAATAGGAGCATAATCACCATACTTAGACCGTAACTCTCTAAAGAGAGACTGGAACACCGTCGAGCTAGTATCTCTCTTTTTGTGTTGAGTAAGATCGAAATCAATCTTTGGGGGAGATACAGCCCACGGTGGAGTCTCAAAGAAAGGGGTATTCGCAATACCGTCAAGGCTGATACCAGCCTCCGACAAAAGGGGTTGTATGCGAATACCGAAGGATGGAATGACTCTAGTCTTCACAAGATATAAATGTTCGTGAAGAGGTCTAAATATGGTGTTAAATGATATATGGTTTGGAAGTGATGCAATTTTCGTAGCATACTGCAGGGCCAGTTTATCACGTCTGTTGTGCAATGAGGGCTCATGCGCCTCGACGTATAAACTGTCCACTGGAGATGTACGAAATGCTCCTAAGTCCCTGGTTGTGTATGGTGTCAAGCTCTTTGAGATAAGACTCGCGGGCAGACCCATACACAATACACCCATAATCGAGTTTAGATCTTATTAATGCTCGATATAATCGGAGCAAGACCTTGCGGTCTGCTCCCCAGTCAGTATTTGATAAGACTCTCAATATGTTGAGGGCTTTCAGACATTTCTTTTTTAGGTTTTTAATGTGGGGGATAAATGATAATTTCTTATCAAATATCAGCCCCAGAAATTTGGTTTCATCCACAACTGGAAGGCGATTGCCATCCAAAAAAAGTTCTGGATCCGGATGCAAACCTCGTTTCTGACAGAAATGCATGCAGACAGTCTTGGATTTCGAAAATCGAAATCCATTTTCGGTTGCCCATTGTTGAAGTGAATTCAAACAAAGCTGCAACTTACGTTCGATTATCCGCATGTCTGTAGAACCATAGCACATCTGAAAGTCATCAACATAGAGAGCCCCGTTTGTACCTGGTTTAAGGCACGCTGGGATCGTGTTAATTTTTATGGCAAAGAGAGTAGGAGATAATATGCTTCCCTGGGGAACCCCCATTTCCTGAGGAAATGGGTCAGAGAATATTGATCCCAGTCGTACCTTAAATGACCTATCTTCCAGGAAATTTTTAATGAAGACAGGTAAGCGACCTCGTAGGCCGAGGTTATGGAGGTCGCGCATGATACCATGTTTCCACGTGGTATCATATGCTTTCTCCAGATCGAAAAATATTGCAACTAAATGTTGCTTCTGGATGAAAGCGTCCCTGACGAACGTTTCGAATCGAACGAGATGATCAAGAGTGCTCCTTTGGGACCGAAATCCACACTGGAGATCAGTAATAAGGTTGTTGGACTCAAGGTACCAAACAAGCCTTCGATTGATCAATCTCTCCATGGTTTTGCAAATACAGCTAGTTAAAGCAAAAGGACGATAGTTGGTAGGATTCGTATGATCTTTACCCGGTTTAGGGATAGGAATTATTGTGGCTTCATGCCACGAAGGAGGGAAATCCCCATCAACCCAAATCCGGTTAAAAAGATCCAGTAAAATAAGAAGTGTTGGATAAGGTAGATGTTTTAAAATCTGGTAGTGAATTTCATCTGGGCCAGTTGCAGTGTCCCGGGCTCGCTTTAACGAATCCCGGAGCTCTGCAATGGAAAAACGATCATTATAACATTCATCATTACGGGACTTGAAATTAAGTCGCCTTTTCTCCTGTTGATTCTTAATTCGCCGAAAGGCATCAGAGGAGAAATTGGATGATGAATTGAATGAAAATGTACCGGCCAGAGAATTAGCAATATCAGGAAATGTTGTTAAGGTGGTATTATCAACATTAAGATGGTTAACTGATAATGCACTACTTTTACCTTTAATCCTACGAATCCTGTCCCATACCGATTTTGAAGTGGTACGGGAATTGATCCTAGAGACGTAACCTTGCCATGAAGACTTCTTTGCTTGGCGTATGGTTCTACGGGCCTTCGCCCGGACCATCTGGTATGCCGCAATATTCTCCATGGAAGGATGGTTCTTTAGTCGTCTCAAAATACGATCATGCTCTTTTAGAGCAGATTTGCAATCGTCGTTAAACCATGGTTTGTTGAAACGTGTTGGCTCTGTCGTGGTTTTTGGAATCGCCTGCTCAGCTACGTCTTGAAGAATTGAAGTGAATAAAGCCATGGGCTCATCTGCATCTTCTAATTCTTTTGCATCAAAAGAAAAGTGACACAAAGATTCGAAAAGAGCCCAATCAGCCTTATGCAACTTCCACCTCTGAGGTCTTTCGACCGGAGAGGGACCATTGTTATTAATCAAGATAAGAAAGTGGTCACTACCACATAGATCCTCATTTACTGTCCATGTAAAATCCTGAAATAGGACCGGAGAGCAAATGGTGAGATCTAGCGAAGAAAAAGAAGCTGTGGCAGGATGTAGATAAGTAGGCGAGTCATCATTTAATAAACACAAATTATTAATGTTAATGAAGTCCGCTATTTGTTTACCTCTGTTGTTATCATCTGGACTACCCCAGAGTGAATGATGACCATTGAAATCTCCCGTCAGAATAAACGGGAGGGGAAGTTGGGCAACAAGGTCATCAAGATCTCTGGGATTAAGATGTAAACTTGGTGGAAGATAAACAGAGCAGAGTGTTATAGGAATATGCAAAGTCACTCTAACTACAACTGCCTGTAAAGGCGAGTTGATGGTAACTTGACTTTGTGGAATGTCTCCATTTAGAATAACAGAAACACCCCCATGAGCTCTACCATCACCAACTGAATGATGATGATAACCAACAAAATGTCTAAAAGACAAATTGTCAGAATCCCGTAAAAAAGTTTCCTGTAAACAAATAGCTAAAGGATTGTGCTTTTGAATTAATAATTGGACTTCATTAAAATTTGGTTTTAAACCACGACAATTCCATTGAATAATGGAATTAGCCATTGTCAGGGAATTTTATTTTTTGACGGCTTACCGACGGGGTCCATATTGACACCCGTGATGACAATACCGTCCATCAGATCATCCCCAAATCTATTATAAAGAGCGATAGGGTCTTTTGAACCCTTTTTTACTTTTTCTTTAAATTTTAATAACCTCCTCTCTTTCCTCGAGAGGACAGTTTGCTCTTGAGAAGGTGGGATACCCCTTGGCTGCGTACTTGATCCAGCAAAACTAGAATCAAGAACGACAGCATCAGCAGAAGGCGAGGGGAGCGACCCCTTGCCATTCTGGGCTGAAGTGTCGGGGATAGTCCCAACATCTTCAGGTACCGGCAAGGACGATGTGCCCTCGCCAGTTAAAGATTTAATAATTTCTGTCGAGCTCTCACTTGTTTGAGAGGAGATCGTAATTACTTTAATATGATCTGATGGTATCATAGACATTTTCCCTTTATTGGGCCAGGTTATATCTGTCTGAACAGAAATAGATGTTGTAGAGGCTTTGACTGCACTTGAGAATGTTTTCCCTTTTGGTGCAATGGGAAAAGATGCAGTAAGCTCTACCTGTTTCTTAGCATCAAAGTAAGATATCTTTCGTTCAGACATTATCTGTTGGATTCGTTTCTCTTGTTGCCAAATAGGACACTCGCGAGAGTAAGCAAAGTGCTTACCCTTGCAGTTTACACAACAAAATTCCGCCTGACAGGTAGCGCTCTCGTGGCCATCATGACCACACCTAGCGCAGGTGTCTTTACCTCTGCAGACGGTTTTGCTGTGTCCAAACTTTTGACATTTGTAACAACGAAGAGGATTTGAAATATACGAATCAACAGGTATATTTAAATAACCTGCCTTGAGAGTCTTTGGGATGTCGGGCCGATCGAAAGTGAGGATATAGGTACTTGTTGCAATTACCTTATCTCCTCGGCGTACACTAATTCGTTTAACATGTGAGACGCCTTGAGATGAAAGGTATTCTACCATTTCATCTTCACTGCTGCCTTCAAGATCGCGACATCTAATTACACCTCTACTTGAATTAAGTGACCTATGTGGTGACACTTTGATATCAATGTTTGCCAAGGACGTTGATTTGAGTAGCATGGTAGCATGCTGCTCCTTGGCACATTCTATCAAGAGTTTTCCATTTTTAAGTTTTTTAATGGCCTTGGGTTCACCGGCTAAGCCGGTTATACCTTTAGCTATTAAAAATGGTGAAACTTTAGATAGGTCTGTAGAGGGACTCTCAATTAAGAGAAACCTCGGCCATGTCTTTTGTATTTTTTTATTGTTTGTAAATAATTCAGAAACGTCCTCAGAATTTAGACGTTTCTGTTTAATATTTGCTTTTTTTGGTGTTGGGGGAATTGGAGGATCCATGAAAATAATGATGTTTGATTCACCCCTCGTCGTCCCCCAGGTTACTTCCCTGCCTACCAGGGGGAGGACTAGCACGGATAACCTGTGCGTGGCCTCAGGGCTCGACGAGGGGTATACTCAAGCCAGAAGTAAAAAATACCTTCCAACCGGATTGACCCAAGCCGCCGCTCTGTAGAATGTACTAAGGACACAAAGGTATGAATTATGCTGAGTGGTTAAACAACAGAGCATTAAACTTGGACGGGGTACATTCTACAGAGCTGAAACGACCAAAGCCGATTGATCAGAGTGGGCCACTCTGACCTCCCGTCTAGGTGAACCATGGGCCAAAGTAATGTGTTGCAGGAATAGAGCTCGCAAGCCAAATCCCCACTCAATCACCAGGATTCCACTCTCCACCGACACGGGTCGCAACGCACGGCAAACACGTTGCCCCATTACAGGGATCCTTTTAGTCGCCTTTTACGACACGCAGGAAATACGAAGGGTATATTCTTATCACCCCCTACACCCCAGGGGGGACATTGTAACGGGGTGTGGTTTATAGTACAATGTAACTTACGGATTGTGGGCCTCATACAGCGATTTAACAGCTTCATATTCCTGTTTAGTTGACATCATCGCTAATTCCATTCCTAGAATATCACAATTTATCCCGCCAGCTTCTGAAGACATTTCATCGTTTATTTTCACAAAATCACACGCTGCAAACATAAAATTCTAAGTGTACATTGAATGAACGGATCACTACTAGCAAGGCTATAAGTGCACATTACCAATAATAATAATTACAGACGTTTCCATAACTGGGATTAAGTCGGTAGGTCAAAATAAGGCAAATGGGATCGAATCGGGGCAAAGGGCTAACGGGTGCTAATAGAAATGAGTTGACAAAAGGGTTTAACGTCCTACTGTTCTGTACTGAACTGGGCTAATAAAGACGGGCATACGCCACACAGTGTGCTATGAGGGCAATTTTGCCCAGACATTGTCACTGCGGCCTACTCTCATATCGAATTCAAACTGTCAATGGATCTTTTACTGCACGGGACCTCGGGTTTTTGTCCCATCCAAAAAAGACTAGACAGTTGCCCCCAGTCCCGCATCACTATTAACATTCTTTTCGATGTTAGTTGACGGCCATCAGAGAGTGGGTTTTATATGCACACTAACATGTACACGGGACCGAGCAGTTTTCCTTGCTAAGTTCTCGTTTCTTCCCTACAGACAAGGTTTGAAACCGAGATGAAACATCGCAAGGTAGTTTCTCACACACTAACCACGATTCAGTAGCGAAACTAAACTCTCCTTGTGATAGAGAGAGAGAGAGAGAGAGAGAGAGAAATGGGGTTTAACCTCCACCATCCCAACCCCCCTCCCAGTGATAGAAGACGCAGAAATAGTTATCAATAATGTCCTTGGTTTTTAAAAAAAATATAACAGAAGAAATACTTACCACAAAGATTTAAGAAATACTTATCATAAAGATGTAGGAAATACTTACCATAAAGATGAAAGAAATACTTACCATAAAGATGAAAGAAATACTTACCATAAAGATGTAGGAAATACTTACCATAAAGATGTAGGAAATACTTACCATAAAGATGAAAGAAATACTTACCATAAAGATGTAGGAAAGAAAGAATCACCAGACATCCAACCAACTTCATCTTTATTTTAACATCAATATAGCTGTAGAAAAATAAAGCACCCATGATACAAACAAAGCCAACAATGTATTTTGACATTTATTCGCTTGTTGTTTTTGACATTTATTCGCTTGTTGTTTTTGGGTTGTTGTTTTGTTGGAGGGGGGGGGGGGTGTTTTGAGGTTGCTAACAACACTGTTGTGAAAGTTGATGTCTAAAAGAAAATAACAAATTCGCAATAGTTCGGTTTGATTCAATATTTACACACAGATGGAGAAAATTTTAAATTTGCTAATAAATGAAATTAATAAACGTCCAATCGATACAAACTGGTTTATTTTTTTTTTTAAATAATTCGCTTGCGCGTAGGGAAATGAAATGAAATGAAATGTGGTTTTATGGCACATGAGCACCGACCGGGCCATATTGCGCCAAACATAAATGATTTATGCAAGACAAGTTAAATGAATATCACAGAAAATGTATTATATGCATAAATAAAAACAATATCACAGTAAACATAATTCAAAACGAAAAAAATCTTTTATGCATATAAAAATTTAAAAATGAAATAATAAATATACAATTAAAATTTATGATAAAAGCTTGTCTCTTTTAAAAAGTCTAAAATGTTGCAATATAAACCCGGTTGGGCAAATAAATGACATAGAGACTGGCAACGGTAATATTTTGATCTTATCTTCTTGAGATGATTGCACTCAATCAAAATGTGCTTCACTGTCAAAGAAACATGACAGTGTTCACACTCCGGTTGAGGCTCTCGCTTCAAGATGAAAATGTGTGTTAAAAATGAATGACCAATGCGAGAGCGACACAAAACAACCTCATCCCTCCTGTTGGTTCTATAGGAGTTGGGCCAATCTCCTAAGAGAGGCTTAATGTGATGAAGCTTGTTTGTGTCTGCAAGATCCCAAGACCGTTGTCAGCGGCAATAAATAAATTGATTAATGGAAGTTTAAAGAAAGAAAGAAAGAAATATTGTTTAATGGCACGTCAGCTCCAACCGGGCCATATTGCGCCAAGCAGGATGAAATTTACGAGACAAATTAAATATATATCACAGGGGTTTATTCATATATGTAAGTAAAAACAAATATCACAGAAAATAAAATTAAAAATAAATATATTAAATTCTTTACATATATAAATATTTAAAACACAAAATGATCAATATATACAATTAAAATTTCAAATAAAAGTTTGTCTCTTTTAAAAATGATAACAATTTATCATGAAGCTCCGGTTGAGCGAATAGCTGACGTGCTGACTGGCAACGATAGTATTTAGTTCTAATATTCTTGAGATGCTTGCACTCAATCAAAATGTGCTTCACTGTCAAAGGAACGTGACAGTGTTGACATTCCGGTTGAGGCTCTCGCTTTAAAATGAAAATATGTGTTAAAAAAGTATGACCTATGCGAGAGCGACACAAGACAACTTCATCTCTCCTGCTCGTACGGTAGGAGCTTGGCCAATCTCCTAAGAGAGGCTTGATGTGACGAAGCTTGTTTGTGTCTGCAAGATCCCAAGACCGTTGCCAGCGGTCATAAATACAATGATTAATTGAATATTTAAAATCCTTATAAGGAATTAAAAAATGTGATTGGGGAAGATCTAAAGCAGCTTTGGCAGCAAAATCTGCTAGATCATTCCCCTTTATATCAACGTGACTGGGAAGCCAGCAGAAGACAACGTCTTTGCTGCTGAGCTCATACGATAGTAGCAGACGATAAACATCTGCTACTAATGGGTGTTCAAGCTGTTTATTGTTAATTGCTTGAAGCGAGGACAAAGAATCAGTAAAAATGATATGCTTTAAAGCTGAGGAGGACTGAATAAACTCCAAGGCCTGAAGAATGGCCTGGAGTTCAGCTGTAAATATGGAAGCAGCAGGTGGGAGACACACAGAAATGGTCTCGGATGGCGTCACTGTAGCCGAAGCTAACCGATCACCATCCTTAGAACCATCTGTGTATATTGGAGCATAATCACCATATTTAGACCTTAATTCTCCGAAGAGAGTTTGAAACACTGTGGAACTAGTATCTTTCTTCCTGTTTTTTGTAAGATCTAGATCGATCTTTGGGGGAGATATAGTCCACGATGGAGTCTCAAAGAAAGGAGTATTCGCAATACTGTCGAGGCTGATACCAGCCTCAGACATCAGGGGTTGTATGCGAATACCGAATGGTGGAATGACTTTAGTCTTCATCAGATACAAATGTTCATGAAGGGGTCTAAATATGGTGTTGAATGAAATATGATTTGGAAGTGATGCAATTTTCGTAGCATACTGCAGGGCCAATTTATCACGTCTGTTGTGCAATGAGGGCTCGTGCGCCTCGACGTATAAACTGTCCACTGGAGATGTACGAAATGCTCCTAAACTGATTTTAAGTCCTTGGCTGTGTATGGTGTCAAGCTCTTTGAGATAAGACTCGCGGGCAGACCCATACACAATACACCCATAATCGAGTTTTGATCTAATTAATGCTCGATATAATCGAAGCAAGACCTCACGGTCTGCTCCCCAGTCAGTATTTGATAGGACTCTCAATATATTGAGGGCTTTCAGACATTTCTTTTTAAGGCTTTTAATGTGGGGGATAAATGATAATTTCTTATCAAAAATCAGCCCCAGAAATTTGGTTTCATCCACCACTGGAAGGCGATTGCCATCCAAAAACAGTTCTGGATCTGGATGTAAACCTCGTTTCTGACAGAAATGCATGCAGACAGTCTTGGATTTCGACAAACGCAATCCATTTTCGATTGCCCATTGTTGAAGTGAATTCAAACAAAGCTGCAACTTACGCTCGATTATCCGCATGTCTGTAGAACCATAGCACATCTGAAAGTCATCATTATAGAGAGCCCCGTTTGTACCTGGATTAAGGCACGCTGGGATCGTGTTAATTTTTATCGCAAAGAGGGTAGGAGATAATATGCTTTCCTGGGGAACCCCCATTTCCTGAGGAAATGGGTCAGAGAATATTGATCCCAGTCGTACCTTAAATGGCCTATCTTCCAGGAAATTTTTAATGAAGATAGGTAAGCGACCTCGTAGGCCGAGGTTATGGAGGTCGCGCATGATACCATGTTTCCACGTGGTATCATATGCTTTCTCCAGATCAAAAAATATTGCAACTAAATGTTGCTTCTGGATGAAAGCGTCCCTGACGAACGTTTCGAATCGAACGAGATAATCAAGAGTGCTCCTTTGGGACCGAAATCCACATTGGAGGTCAGTAATAAGGTTGTTGGACTCAAGGTACCAAACAAGCCTTCGATTGATCAATCTCTCCATGGTTTTGCAAATACAGCTAGTTAAAGCAATCGGACGATAGTTGGTAGGATTCGTATGATCTTTACCCGGTTTAGGGATAGGAATTATTGTGGCTTCATGCCACGAAGGAGGGAAATTCCCATCAACCCAAATCCGGTTAAAAAGATCCAGTAAAATAAGAAGTGTTGGATAAGGTAGATGTTTTAAAATCTGGTAGTGAATTTCATCTGGGCCAGTTGCAGTGTCCCGGGCTCGCTTTAACGAATCCCGGAGCTCTGCAATGGAAAAACGATCATTATAACATTCATCATTACGGGACTTGAAATTAAGTCGCCCTTTCTCCTGTTGATTCTTAATTCGCCGAAAGGCATCAGAGGAGAAATTGGATGATGAATTGAATGAAAATGTACTGGCCAGAGAGTTGGCAATATCAGAAAATGTTGTTAAGGTGGTATTTTCAACATTTAGATGATGCACTGATAATGCACTACTTTTACCTTTAATCCTACGAATCCTGTCCCATACCGATTTTGAGGTGGTACGGGAATTGATCCTAGAGACATAACCTTGCCATGAAGACTTCTTTGCTTGGCGTATGGTTCTACGGGCCTTCGCCCGGACCATCTGGTATGCCGCAATATTCTCGATGGAAGGATGGTTCTTTAGTCGTCTCAGGATACGATTACGCTCTTTTAGAGCAGATTTGCAATCGTCGTTAAACCATGGTTTGTTGAAACGTTTTGGCTCTGTCGTGGTTTTTGGAATCGCCTGCTCAGCTACATCTTGAAGAATTGAAGTGAATAAAGCCATGGGCTTCATCTGCATCTTCTAACTCTTTTGCATCAAAAGAGAAGAGACACAAAGATTCAAACAGAGCCCAATCAGCCTTATGCAACTTCCACCTCTGAGGTCTTTCGACCGGAGATGGACCATTGTTATTAATCAAGATAGGAAAGTGGTCACTACCACATAGATCCTCATTTACTTTCCATGTAAAATCCTGAAATAGGACCGGAGAGCAAATGGTGAGATCCAGCGAAGAAAAAGAAGCTGTGGCAGGATGTAGATAAGTAGGCGGGCGAGTCATCATTTAATAAACACAAATTATTAATGTTTATGTGGTCCGCTATTTGATTACCTCTGTTGTTATCATCTGGACTACCCCAGAGTGAATGATGACCATTGAAATCTCCCGTAATAATAAACGGGAGAGGAAGTTGGGCAACAAGGTCATCAAGATCTCTGGGATTAAGATGTAAACTTGGTGGCAGATATAAAGAACAGAGTGTTATAGGAATATGCAAAGTCACCCTAACAGCAACTGCCTGTAAAGGCGAGTTGAGGGTGACTTTACTTTGAGGGATATCTCCATTAAGAATAATAGAAACGCCCCCATGAGCTCGACCATCACCAACTGAATGATGATGGTAACCGACAAAATGCCTAAAAGACAAAGTGTCAGAATTCCGTAAAAATGTTTCTTGCAAACAAATAGCTAAAGGATTGTGCTTTTGAATTAATAATTGGACTTCATTAAAATTGGGTTTTTAACCACGACAATTCCATTGAATAATGGAATTAGCCATTGTCAGGAAATTTTATTTTTTGGCGGCTTACCATGTGGGCCCATTTGGACCCCCTCGATGGCAATACCGTCCATCAGATCATCCCCAAATCTATTACAGAGGGAGATAGGGTTTTTTGAACCCTTATTCCCCCCCCTCTCGAAACTTTAATAATTTGTCTTTTCTTGACGATGAATTACCCTTTGACTGCGATCCAGACCCAGAAGAACTGGAATCTAGGATGACAGCTTCAAGGGGTGGCGAAGGAGGTGACTCCTTGCCATTTTGGGAGGGAGTGTCGGGAATGATCCCAACAACTTCAAATTGAGGCAAGGAAGATGAACCCTCGCCAGTCAAAGAAATAATAGTTTCGATCGAGCCCTCTTTGGTTTGAGAGGAGCTCGACACCCCGTTATTATGATCTGGTAAAATTTTAGGCATGTCCTCTTTTTCATGCCAGGTTAAATCTGTCTGAACAGAAATAGTTCTAGCAGAAACTTTAGCTGCACTGGAGTACGATGTCCCTTGTGGTGCAATGGGAAATAGTGCAGTAAGCTCTACATGTTTACGAGCATCGGAATATGACATCTTTCGTTCAGACATCACCTGTTGGATTCGTTTGTCCTTCTGCCAAACTGGACATTCGCGAGAGTAAGCAAAGTGCTTACCCTTGCAATTTATACAGCAAAATTCCGCCTGACAGGTAGCGCTCTCGTGGCCATCATGACCACAACGAGCGCAGGTGTCTTTACCTCTACAGACGGTTTAGCTGTGTCCAAATTTTTGTCATTTGTAACAGCGAAGGGGGTTAGAAATATACGAATCAACAGGTATGTTAAGATAACCTGCCTTGAGGGTCTTTGGTATTTCGGGACGATTGAAAGTGAGGATGTAGGTGCTTGTAGCAATCACCTTATCCCCTCGACGTACGCTAATTCTTTTCACGTGCGAGACGCCTTGGGATGAAAGATATTCAACCATTTCATCCTCACTGCTGCCTTCAAGATCCCGACAGCGAATAACTCCTCTACTTGAATTTAACGACCTGTGCGGCGACACCTTGATAGGAATGTCGGCTAAGGAAGTGGATTTAAGCAGCATGGTTGCATGCTGTTCCTTAGCACATTCTATCAGAAGTGTGCCATTTTTTAGTTTTTTGATAGCCTTGGGCTCACCGGCCAAGCCAGCTATGCCCTTGGTTATCAAAAATGGTGAAACTTTTGAGAGGTCGGTAGGGGGACTCTCAATTAAGAGGAACCTCGGCCATGCCTTTGAAATTTTACTTTTAGAATTAAATAACTCAGAAACGTCCTCGTTATTAAGACGTTTCTTGTTTGATTTTCTTTCTTTACTTGGTGTGGGTGGGATTGGGGGATCCATGAAATAATATTTTTTTGATTCACCCCTCGTCGTCCCCCAGGTTACTTCCCTCAGGGAGGACTAGCACGGATAACCAGTGCATGGCCTCAGGGCTCGACGAGGGGTATACTCAAGCCAGAAGTTAAAAATACTGTCCAACCTGATTGACCCAAGCCGTCGCTCTGTAGAATGTACTTAGGACACAAAGGTATGTAGAATGTACTTAGGACACAAAGGTAGGTAGAATGCTGAGTGAAAAAATAACAGAGCATTAAACTTGGAAGGGTACATTCTACAGAGCTAAAAACGACCAAAGCCGATTGATCAGAGTGGGCCACTCTGACCTCCCGTCTAGGTGAACCATGGGCCAAAGCAATGTGTTGCAGAGAAGGGGCTCGCAAGCCAAATCTCCACTCAATCACCAGGATTCCACTCTCCACCGACACGGGTCGCAACGCACGGCAAACACTTTGCCCCATTACAGGGATCCTTTTAGTCGCCTTTTACGACACGCAGGACATACGAAGGGTATATTCTTATCACCCCCTACACCCCAGGGGGGGTGCGCGTAGGGGTCTTTAGCAGTTGGAGGAAACTGAAGGACCCGTCATGAAGTCTGAGGGACATTTGGCCTGGGCAGCGACGCTTGTTGCTACTCGTCATGGAATACCAAACCCTAATGTTCTTTTACAAACAACACCCTCCTGGGTTACTGGTGTAATAATAATCAAACAATAATATTTAAAAATTCAAATTTCCATATCAGTCATTTGTGAATCCAGTGCTGTTGTGAAGGCAGTGATGTAAGGGCACATAGGTGTCACATTTGAAAATGAAATGAAATAAAATGGGTGTTTGGCGTCCTAATATTCTGCTCTGACAGGGATAATGAAGACGTGGAATATGCAATGAGTTATAACGTCCTACTGTCCTGCCCCGACTGGGCTAATGAAGGCGGGCATACGCCATACAGTTTGCTACAAGGGACACTTTACCTGGACAACGGTGCTAACCTGATAAACCCAAGCTGTTGCTCTGTGGGATGTATTACATGTAAGGACATTAAAGTGGGTATTTTATGATCGGGGACTTAACAACTGAGCATTAAACTCGACAACGGAACACTTTACAGAGCTGAAACAAGTACGGCCTACTCCTGTATCGAATTCCATCTGCCAATGTTTTTTTCCTGTGCGCCAAGCCGTACACAGGACCTAATTTTTCATCCCATCCGCCGATCGACAAGTTCCTTACCAGACACTCTGTTCGGCACCACTGACAAGGGGGAATCCCCATGAACTTTATCGGTTAACCCCACCGGGATTGAACACGGGACCTACAGGTTAAGACTGACGTTGCCTGAATATAAATTACTTACCTCTTATTAAAACACCTTCCTATACCAGTCATCAGAGCACTGGGGCTGGAATACTGGCAGGTTTTTATAAACCTGGGGACAGTTTCACGAAATTTTAACATAGATAAAATTTGATTGGATAATAGTTGATTGATTTTAGCGCTTAGCCAATCAAAATTGGAGTATCTATAAAAAAAATGGCTTTTATCTTTAGTTAAGATTTCATGAAACAGGGCCCAGACATTTTGTTATAGATAAATATTTGCATAACTCCATATATAGCATACCAACTTCAATAGATGCAAATTAAAGGGGTGTGTCAATTCCACTGAGAAAATTAAAGTAATAATAGCGTAAATAGCTGACAATTCTCGATAGTAATTTTATATCAAAGTGGATAATCGAGACTCTTCGGATTATTGTGCAATGAAAATCGATACTTATCAAAACGCCCAGTCTATGAGCAGAACAGAAAGACGTAAAACTCCTTTTCATTTCATTACATGTCGGATCCTACGACTAAAGTGGTGAGATCGCATGTCGTAGCTTTTCTCCGGGTCCTCCGGTTTCCTCCAACTGCTTAAGATCCCTACGCGCAAGCGAATTATTGAAATAAAAAAAACATGTTAGTCCCGAAATGACCTAGTTTGTGTCAAGTGGACGCTAAACCCCATTTATCTCTCTCCCTCTCTTTTAAAAAAAAACCTACAATTGTAACTAAATGAAAAACGATTGAAAAATCATTTGTCGTTTTGAAGAGTTGATTTTCAATTCCATGGGATTTTAAATTCGTCTAGCGATGGAAAAAGGCACAAAATTTATCGCCAAGGGTAAATATAAATCGCCAAATATTTTGCCAGATTACATGGCGGTTGCTGAAATCTCATTGCTAAATGACCCAAGGATTTTCACTTTGCCTTGGTTTTTGTTTTGTGTTTTCTTTTGTTTGCTCTAATATGTTTTAAGCTTTACCGGACTGGTCGCATACATTTTACAATTATTGTCCTTCAATGTGTTAATTATTTTCCTACAAGTTGACAGAGTAATAGGGTTTTCGATAATGAATTATATCTATTTATTTTCTTGTTGGACGTGAAAATGTCCCTTTAATTTCAGATCCAATGTAATTGTTGTTACAATATCGGTTCGGGAACCTATTCATAAGAACTTTTCATTGATTCGAGGGTCTGTCTATAGATACGTTATTCATTATTATTTAAGAAAAGAAATTCTTGTAATCATTTATTCTCTTTTCAAAATGTATGATTGTGACATATCTAAAATAGAACTCGAATACGTCAAAACAGAGATGGTGAGTAGATGTGGAATTTGTATTGACATTTTTTATGACATAAATAACAAGGGGGTGATATTAGTACTTATTGGTGATGTAATTAAAGGATGTAGAGCTCTATTCGTTTGAAATGAAATGAAGTGAGTTTCACGCCATACTGTTCTGCTCGGAACTTGACTAAAGTAGACGTGATATGAGGGAGAGTGTGTCCGGACAGCGGCCCTCCGGCCTACTATTATATCAAATTCAAACTGTCAAGGGATCCTTTACGTGCACACCACGGTGTACATAGGACCTCGGATTTTGTACTATCCGAGCGACTAGACCTTAAACAAACCAAAATGTTCTAAAAGCACAAAATGTAATATGAATGTATATAATGTGGTTTTACCAAATTTCGAAAAGTTGTAATTTCTAATCAATTATGATTGGCGAAATACACGAATAGTTCAAATTAACCATTTTTAATTACTTCCACAGAGTACACGAGTCGTTAGAGATTTAGGAATCGTTCATACCAGGTATTTTAAAAGATCAACTACTTCCACAGTAAGATAACATCATTAATATTGATGGACATGGACCCATATATAATTTCAATTTCCAATATTCTAATATTGAGTTAAGGGGTTTAGCTCCTTTAAACAAATGATTTCTTTATTCCATGTTTTTTATTTAATTAATTGTTGAAGAAATAGCCAAGGTTGAATTAATTCATTAATGCCCGATAATTACTACTCGCGAATGGGTGGTCAATATTGACAATCAATTAAGTCATGTATTGGTTACTCGTTAAAATAGCATATAGTATTGGTTACTGTCCTAAAATAACACATATTATTGGTTACTCGTTAAGATAGCACATATTATTGGTTACTGTCCTAAAATAACACATATTATTGGTTACTCAATAAATAACACATATTACTGGTTACTGTACTACATAACACCTAGTTGTATGTTGCTATAACCGCTTATCATGTGGTCAATATTTATAATAAAACCGCAGGTGCCCGTTTTCGTGTCATTAAACGAAATACAGAAGAATAACTCGTGTGCGGTGCATCATACGGCCTGTTATTGAGTCAAATGACGTGGTTTCGATTCTTCTTCTTACTGACTATTGTTTGGCAAAGTTATCTGCTGACTAACGTAATCCTTCTCGATTAAGATATGGAAACCCAAGAGCAGAGCCCAAGCCAGATGCCGTGTCCGAGGAAAAATAAGTTGGTTATTTTTCACTGCGACACGAGCTATCGAGCGAGGCACGATATTAGATCTTTTTACGATCTGAACATATCGTTCCGTGTTTATACCCACAATTCCAACCCTAACCCTTCAGAATAGTTTTAGCCACAATCCACCGTTGTTACAACTTCAATTTGTATGTTTGACATGTGGTTTATAAACCTAACCCGAACCCTAGAGAAAGATATTTCTCAGACCTTACAACGATCAGTATTGTGCGCTATCCAGGGGCTTACTGGAAGCGACGTGCAACCGAGCTAAGTAGTCAGCCCTGGCCTAAGTACGTGGTTTCCCCTTGGCAGTTGGAATTCGATATAAGAGTAGGCCGCAGCGCCGCTATCCGGGCAAATCTTTCCTCATACCACACTATGGCGTATGCCTGTCTTCAATTTCACTGATCAGTGAAATGTTTTAAAATAATATCAAGATACAGCAGTCACTGGGCATAGTTCTGTGGCAAAACTGACACGCTTTCAAAATCTAGCATTATAGGAAATGACTGATGTAACCATAGCAACGAAATTTAAACAACACAGCTAGGTACAGGCTTAGCCTAATAATATTAATGTAAATTTTTAACCCCCTTTTCAAAGCGTCTTCCGCGTCAGTAGTAGTAGGTGTATGCCTATATCGATGATTTTGCAGTCGATCATAGATAGTCCTAGATGTAGGATGTCCGTCAGATTTATCTAGGTATATGGGTGTGATTGAATTTTTTTCAGCGATAGGCCTTTTATACGTGACCCTTGTTTTACAATTAGAGACTTTTGGCATGCGGGATTTTTACCCATCCGTATCACGTATCCTTATCGTATACGTGATACGTTGCGTCAGTGTAGTTTTAGAGTTTTGGCAGATTTTTGCGTCGCGTACGTTTGCGCCGATGAGCTGAGCTTAGTTCTATTAAAGTAATAGCAGTTATTACCAAGCAATCTCGAACCAGAAAAAATTTGGAGAAAGAAATTTCTCTGTTGACACTGGGTAGCCATTTTCCCGGAAGGGACAAATCACACGACTGTCACGTGACATGTATTTATTTTAAGCGCTCGGATGACCGAATCACTTAAAAATATACACACGCGTAGAAAAATAGATCTTTACCAAAACTTAAATTTTTACATTTAGGATACACTTTTGTTATGTCAGCGAGTTGACTTTGACTCAAGAATCATTTCACAACAAACAAAACGACGATCCGACATCTTGTTTTCGAGAAAAAGACCCCACAAAGATTGTCCAACCAGAGGTCAGCATGGGCGGGGCTTACACGTTAAAAAATCAGAAGATAATGGACGGTCTTTGGCCCCAGAGGCCTCCGGCCCCGCGGCTGACTCTGGGAACGAGATTGATTACCAAGTTCACCATCAGTACTAGTCACGTGCCTATTATAGTGTACAGCTTACCGGAGGGGGGGGGGGGTTGTAGTCGCTCGACAGTCGCTGTGCTATTAAAAAAAATAATTATCGAATCAAGTTAAAAAAATCTCCGACTTCGACTCAACAGTAATTTTACCACAGAATAAAATCTTTTTCAGTCTTGCATGGTTCTGCCTCCCTAAATTTAGAATGTAGATCAACCATCACGGTTAAAATGACATCAAAGATATACCTTTGTGTTCTAGAGTAAACAAAGATTCATAAAAAAAACGTCAAGATACAACATTTGACCCTCTAAAAGTAGCAAAAAGACGGTAAAAAGACACGAAATTGTTATACGGACCTTTTCCGTATAAAAGCTGTTTGATACGTGCTGTCGTATCCTTGTGTCGTATCACGTATGATAAATACCCACACATTGGTGACGTCAAACGCAAAATCCAGAGATTTACGCTTGCCAAAAAGTCTCTATTGTTTCGCATAACATACCGTATTACCCTGTGGCTAGGGTAATCTTACACCTGTTACCAAAGTGTATGTTGTACACGATTAACAGTCCATTTGCTGGTTACACTATTTTGCCTATACCGTTTTTTTAGGACTTCGAATTTTGTCAAATGGTTTGGATTGTTCTTACTTAGTTTTTTATAGATGCTTCTTTCTTGCCCAGTCCGAGATAATCCATAACCTGGCAATTAATAAGTGTTTTATTTAATAATTGTTCATTGTTTATATTTTCAGGCAATAAGGCTAACCTTTACAATAAGTAAAATCCAGACTAGACCGGGAGCCCAGAGGGTCGAACCTAGACGAACGAGGTACCAATATCTAACCATAAAGTCATCTATTTACTAACCTGGGATATACATAAATGGGCGTCTGCCGGGGTCCAGTTCATGGGTGTGGCCCTGTCGTCCCCTAGAATGACCCCCAAAATGGGTTAAACTCATACATTCGAGGTACCGGTCGAAACCAATTTTAAATGAAAGAGTACATCTCACGGAGTACTAAATTGCTCATAACAGACGATTAGGCCCCTGGGATGGCCCAGACTGACACCCCAAAGCCGAGGTTGAGTGGGGTGGGGGAAAATGAGTTATACTCGCACATTCGAGGTACCGGTCAAAACCAATTTTGAATGAAAGAGTACATCTCACTGAGTACGAAATTGCCCATAACAGACGATTTCAACCCTGGGGCGTCCCAAACTGACATCCTAAATATGAACCCCGGGGCTTAAAAAAGGGTTATATTAATACATTATGAGGTACCAGTTGAAATTAATTTTAAATGAAAGAGTATATCCCGCTGAGTACGAAATTGTCCAAAACAGACGATTATGCCTTGGAATAGCACAAACTGATACATCGAAGCCGAGGGGGGGGGGGGGCAAACATGGGTTAAACTCATATATTCTAGGTACCGGTCCAAACAAATTTTAAATGAAAGACTACACCCCATGGAGTACGAAATTGCCCATAGCAGACGGTTTTGTCCATGGGACGGCGCAAACGGACACCTTAATATGCCCCCACCTCTCCCTAGGTTTGAAAAAGGTTAAATTGGCATGTTTTGAAACATTTTTTCCCGTCATTCGCCTTGAATGTGAATGTAGGTGCAGTGTATATCGTATTTGGCTAGAGTAACCATTGTAAGACTATTTGTATAAATTTTGCTCTTTAAATTATTAATAGCATTATATTGTATCTTTGACTAATTATTGGATTCACACATTCTATCGAAATCATGTCTCATGCACTCAAAAAATGAGTGACGGATTTACAGATACAGTAAACAGGCCGACATGGTCTTCAATTTGGAGGATGATGCCCACATAGAAGAGTTGGATAGAGAACAAACTAAAAAGAATGTGGGCATCATTCCCTAAATTGAAGACCATGTCAGCCTGCATACTGTATCTGTGTTGGAGTTAGTCCTTTCAGTTGCAGGTACTTGATGACTGCCCTATAGACAGTTTTGTTCTTTTTTAGTGATTTCAATGAGTGGGTTAACAAGACACTACAGTCGCAGTTCTTATGTCTATGATTCATTTAATGATTGTACATAGTGTATTTATGGACCGATAGCACAAATGGTATTGCGAGGCCTTTTGCATACCGAAATTTCATTGGCCAATCACGCTATTTTACCGACATTACGCCTAATAGTTTGAAGACAGCAAATGCGGGTGTGGCACAAGGCAGGGTAAGCTTACTCTTCCGGACACCTGTTACCACTGTTTGTCGTGTATTTTGTACAAGAGGGGCAGTCCATTTGCTGGTTACACTATTTTGCCTATGACGTTTTTAATGACTTGAATTATGTCTTTTGGTTTGGATTGTTCGTACTTGGTTTTTAATTTTAGCCTACTTCGGAAATACTTCCACAAATGGAGATGGTGTAGCACCATGGGTAGCGGGTCATCAAGCCCGATCGCCGCATCCTACGTATGGCCCATGCACTCTCTTCTTGCTACATATTTTAACTATTTTAACAGCCTTTCGATCGCCTAGCTCTCTTTCCATGCTGTGTATTTTCTTCTTACTACTATCTCAGTGGTTATGACGGTTATCTTCTCATTAGTTAAGACATTTATCTTAGTCTTACCAGGACTAACAAAGAATCAGTCCGTTTTTACATTTTATATATCAAGCACTGGTTACATATTAAAATACAAGCATAGATTACAATAAAGTCATTCTTTCAATCCCATTCCAGCGAGTCTGCTGATAGACCTTGCTACATCTTTTTCCTTCGGAATCCAGCGGCTGTCTGACTTATACCCAGAGATATGATAGCTTTTGTAGCTTTGGGTTTGGACCTTCAATTATCTAATTGGTCAAATATGACCTTATTAATGGTTGGTTAATTATCTTAATGGGGTCGAAAACCACCCTTATATAGGCAGTGGATACTTTAACACCAGAGGTGTCACGCGTGTTATTTTGGACCCAGGGACCTAATCGTCTGTTATGGACAATTTCGTACTCGATGGGATATACACTTTCATTTAAAATTATTTTCAACTGGTACCTCGAATGTATGAATACAGCCCTTTTTAAGGCCCCTGGGTCCATACTTAGGGTGTCAGTTTGGGCCATCCCAGGGCCAAAATCGTCTGTTATGAGCAATTTAGTACTCCGTGAGATGTACTCTTTCATTTAAAATTGGTTTCGATCGGTACCTCGAATGTATGAGTTTAACCTATTTTGGGGGTCATTCTAGGGGACGCCAAGGCCACACCCATGAACTGGATCCCGGCAGACGCCCATTTCTGTATATCCCAGGTTAGTATGTAGATGCCTATATGGTCAGATATTGGTACCTCATTCGTCTAGGTTCGACCCTCTGGGCTCCTGGTCTAGACTGGGCTTCTTCCCTAAAATTAGGTCCTTTAAAACCAAATGAAGAAAATGTCTCATCTTCATCAATGAAAAGATACAATCCATGTCGGCAACGCCAACAAAATCATTTCGGGACTAACATATGGTTTAATTTTATTTCAATAATTCACTTGCTCGTAGGGGTATTTACCAGTGGGAGGAAACCAGAGTGACGGAGGAAACCTACGAGGTTGAGAGGCGCCCTATCTCCATGTCACATACGCTCACACTAGGAAAGAAAGAAATGTAATTTTATGGCACGTCAGCTCCAACCGGGCTATATTGCGCCAAACATATGTTGAAAAAACCGAGACAAAACGCTCACACTAGGGCTCGAAACCACAGCCGCAAGCCAGAGGTGGCCGACCACTAGCCCCATCCCCCCTCTTGGATGAAAATGATTCAACAAAGGATGTGGGTATCATGCCAGAAGATACTAGTAAATTTGTACTAATGGGGAAACTAGAAATGAAAACAAATCAAGATGCTTCAGTTTCAAGTGATAATGCTGATCTTTTACAGAAATATAAGATAGGAATGCAAAGATTGACTGATGAAAATCGGGAATTAAAGGAATCTTTTGCAAAGCAAGGTTATTCACGCGAGTCCTTGAAATGTGACGAAACAGGGGTGAAACATTATTATACACGTTTAACCTATCCTGCCTTGGATGCTTTATATAACTTTATAGTTGACAGCATTCCAGAAACCCATAAAAGTTCTCAGACTAAAATTGAAAAACTACTGTTAACTTTAAAGACACCAAGACTTAATTTAAGATTTCAAGACTTGGCTTACCGCTTCCAGATATCTGTTAGTTGTGCTTCAAAAGTATTCAGTGGCTTGATTCACATCATGTATAATCGAATGAAATGTCCAATTTTGTGGCCCGAAAGAAAGGAATCATAAATGTCAATGCCTATGGATTTCAGGAAACATTTTGGTGTGGCTTAATGTGTGCAGAGGTCAAAATCCCAGTATTTACCAGAGGGGAAAAACAGCCACAAGAAAAAAAAGAAGCCACAAGAAATATTGCACATAACAGAAGTCATGTGGAACGTGTGGTTGGACTTGTTAGAAACAAATACACTATAATTCCTATGGATTATTTACATTGACAAAATAACAACTGTTTTTTTGTGTTTTATCCAATATGTGTGAATCTCTTGTGCCATTTTATTAGAATAATCAAGAAATCCTTAATTGACATTTTTTATTTATTTTTCTTGATTCATCGTTTTTGCACTCTGGGCAAAACGAACTGCCTTTTGGGACTCATTAAATTATTACATTTGAAGTCCAGCCAAATATAAGTGCAATTCTCATTGTCATAACCTATGACACTGTCTTCGTCCTCATCATAAACAGTCCTACGAGTGCATATCTGAACTTCTAATCCGGCTTTTGTTTGAGGAAAGTGGATTGAACCTTTCCAACAAGCTCTGGCAAAATAACACATTTAAAGAATGTTTCTGATTTTTCCACTAAATATTTTGAAGAGTCAGAATCAATCACGATTCTCTCCTTAAACAAATCATTGGAAGTCCAAACAACAAAATCCAAGTACTCTCTATCACACACCAATAGTTGAACTTGAACTTGGTAATAGTAGGCATGCGACTTCATTAATGATAATTTCCTATCTTTAGTTGAATCACCTTCACAATATGGACATTTGATTTCAACTAAAATAGGTCCACAACAATCACAACAGTCAATTGCATCAGGGGTAGCCTCCATAAAGGGATATTCCGGATTAATCACAAACCCACACTCTTTTAATTCAAAGTTGTAATGGTGTCGCATCATCTATTTTACATACTGTTGTTTGACTGTGTTCTCATGGTCACAACCCCATTTAGTAGGTTCACTGGAGAACACCTTTGATGAGGGAAAGCGTATATAATACAAGGATAGCGTACATAGTTGCCGCGAGTTGTCATACAAGATGGAGTCCACGCAATGAATTATTGGTAATTCCTTTCTACGCGGAACCATCTATTGGAATTGATAGTTTTTCTCTAATATATGTTCACTGGTGAAGCGTGAATAGCAATAAATGAATGAAGCGAAAAGTCATCGAGAATTCCTACTCCTGAAGCAATGACTGCGAGTTTTACAACATTTGGACTTTGCTAGATTACTTTACAATTGCCGAACTTGTAGCTATGTTTACCTGTAGACACGTGAACAGTGGAGTCCAATCAGGGGTTGTGACATAGCGACTTGAACAAACTGCAATTCGATTAATACATGTACACATTTTAGCTGGAAAGCGCGAAACTTGGTATTCGCGCGATGGAATTGGTTGGGCCCACAAGCTGTGTGAATACCCAATCGAACTACGCAGGGTATTACTGTGATGAGACAAGGAACTGCTGTTGCTCACATTTCTAATTGACTCGTACTGGTAGGGAGGAAATGAAATAGGGTTTAACGTCCTACTCTTTTGCACTTAACCTGGGCTGATGGAAGACGGTGGTAGGGAGGAACATTTTGGGCGAAATCAATGTTTGACTAGTCTCGGTCATCCAGAACATCCTAGTCTTCAACGCACGGAGTTGTCTTGTCACATTTTAAATATTTGACGAAAAGCTCCATTACCCATGCGTAACCGGAGGTTTGTTTTTTTATGTGGTTGCTTATCAAGTACGAGTTGCACCCCTTCTCGCAATAAATCCTTCAAGAACGGCTCAAAGAAAAAGCTCAATATACACAACATGGTGTATTGAGGAGCGTGAGGAGACATGCTTGAAATTTAAAAACACATACATACATGGCCACTACAAAGTTGCAAAGAATCCTCAGCGGCACAAGAGGGCACACCTACAAGCTGAAGAAGCGTTATTGCAAATCGTTTTCTTCAGAGTGGTTGAGAGAGAGGTGGGGTTTAACGTCCACTCGACGCAAACTGGGTCATTTCTGGACTATAGAGTGGTAGACACATGCTGTAGTTTATAAATCATCTGCACTGGGCACAAACATAAATCATAAATCAGATCTTAACTGATAAGAACAGCAGAAAGGCTATTAGCCTGAACATCACTATTATACACAAACATGAATCGTGACGACGAATTCGGGTTTATTTCTTTTTAAATAGAATATGGTCCATGAAGAGAAATTTTACAATATGTTTTTTTACGAGTGCTAGATATTGAACTGTGGCAATGCAATCGAATGGATTTATTGATGGGATTCTTAATAACCTCCCTTAGACATTATGTTTTATAATGAAAAAGACATGAAAATTATTCTCAAATGTTGACAACGCATCCAGACTAATGTGCGTAGAATATTTGTATGTGTGATAGAGACAAATGCCGGGTAGTAATAGTGTTGGGTCAGGCACATCTACACCTGTACAAGTTGATGTTTAATTGTATTAACACCACCAACATATATGGTAGTAGAGTCAATTGATCTAACCTTAGAGTGTACAGCTAATCCTGGTATTAACTATAGAAGGATATAGGTAAAGAGAAGTCAGGTGTTTATACATGTTTAGCTACTAATATCATTATACCCTCAACTGGACAACAGGAAACAGAGGATCGAATGTAACAATAGTTACTATATCACCTGGTGACATCACTACAATACTAGAAAATACTGACCATACAGTTGAATCTAATCCTCGATCAACTATCTTTACATGGTATATACCTAATGGAACTAGTAAACCTGGTAATAGAGAACTGGTTATATCTATGAAACATCAGAGCAGAAGTGGATCCAGAAGGGGGGGTTGGATGCAGAGGGGGGAGGGTCCGGACGCCCCCCCCCCGCCATGCAGTTGTAGAACAGCTCCAAAATTATGAATCAGTCTGAAGTCGGCGGTGAAAATCTGGCGCTCCGGTGGCATACCATTGACGACCCTCCCGACACCTTGATCACTGCCTTAAAGCCTGTGTTTTTTTTCCATTCGTTGGATATATTGGTTTATGTTAATACTCAGTGTTTTACATATATTTATTATTATGTTTATAGATTTATTCGTTTTTTGTTTTAGGTCTGTTTTACATTTAAGTGTCTGTTTGATAAGTCTATATAACAACTGATGTGTATATCACGTGAGACGCGTTACCACTGAAACGTGGGTGTTTTTAACACATTTAACTCACACATACATGAGAGTTATCACTGAAGCGATCGGGGCCCAGCTTCAGTGAACAAGCGAGAAATAAACTGTATCAAGCTAAACACACTTATTTGAATCCCCTCCCGGAAAGTACAGCCTGTACTAGGATGTAATAGGATGTATTATACCAGTGACGACCAGCTGTGAAGCGGGGCGGTCATTTTCGGCTGTTCGGCGTATAAAAACCAAGATCAACGTTAAGAGGGGAACGCACAAGAAGAGATTTCTTTGTGGGAGTACAAGTTGATAAGGAGATATCGAATTGACATGGGTGGGATTCTTTTTGTGACAGATTTAGTTTGGTTAGGACCCAAGTCTTACATTTAGTTAATAGTAACTCTTAGACCCCCTTATAAATATTTCTAGAGAGTAACTTTTAACTAAATGTTGTTTTAGGAAGTCTTAAGTCTTAGAGTAAAAGTTATGAAAACTCTAAGAATTTTTATAAATACGGCCCCTGGTGCTCATCAACGTTAACATTATCTACTACATTTCCTCCCACTGCTAAGTCCAGAAGTGACCTAATTTGTGTCGAGTGGACTTCATCTTTTTTCAGGTGTTTAAAGATGTTCTTGAACTACTACCTCATCCGTCAGTTGGCACGTTTATTGTAGATTTTGAATCTGGGCTCTGGCATGGTCTGCGGTCAGTATTTGACGAACCGAAGATATATGGCTGCGTCTTCCACTTTGGACAAGCATTATGGAGAAAAGTACAAGAAATGTGGTAAGAGGAAAAGGACACAATCATAAAATTAAACCGCATGGTGCAATTGTGCTCTACATGTATATTAGGGTTCGATTTGACGCATTGTAAAAGCTGGATTTTGGCACTATATAAGTTTTATAAATTATTATTATTATTATATCAAAAATTCAGAACATAGTGGGCTATATATTATCCCAAATTCTTGGTTATTTATACTGAATTGTTTTTGTTTAGACTGCCTATATCCAGAAAGACAGTATTTTTAAGAAAAGTGTTTGCCCTCCTCTTGTTACCTGCAGCAGACATACCCTCGCGTTTGATCAACAAAAGAGAAAATTGCCAGAAGACCAACCGCTGCTGCTCGACCTTTTTGATTATGTTAGAGTCAACAATATGGGCAGTTAAATCCTGGTCAGTCTATGGTCGAAGTGTCAAGACAAATAATGATGTAGAAGGGTGGCATAATAAATTGAACAAAAGAGCAAAAAAGGGATGTTTACTATTTTTTTATTTGTTAATTACCCTGTTATACCAGGAAGCAGACGGAATTCCAAGTCACTTAAAATTAGTTAAGTAGGGAAAACTACGGAGATATCAAACAACACAAACCAATGGAATTGTGGAGACCATATTGCGAAGATGAAATTACCACAAGTTGATTACTAAACAAAGCCGCGCATATACATGGCCCGCCCAACTAAATCATAGCTTGTATATATTTTGTGTTGTTATATAAAAGGTTATGAAATATGTGTTTATTCTTTTACAATTTTGTATATTTATATGAAATAATGTTGGGGTTTTTTTTATATAAAATATTGGTTCGCCGGTTTGTAAAGGAATTGAATCACTACCAAATTTCTCGTTATATGAAATAAAATGATACAAAATATTATACAAAGAACAATTTGTCTGTCATTTCAACTCCATTACAAAATATCGCAATCGTTGTAGTAATTATTCTGATGTGAGGCTATTTGATATTGGGTTACAATATGATAATACTGGCCTTTACTGGGTGGTTTTTATTGTCATGCAAACATATTAACACTCTCGTCATTGGTCCCAATCAGCCTAGAATCTGGTCCCAAGGATCTTCTCTGTGATTTAGCTAATTTGTATTGAAGCCGCCATTCACTAATTACACTATTTATTGTCATTGCATCCGAACTATTAGACGAAATCTGATAAAATAGCGTGACAGTCTACACCGGTTGTGTTCCCAAAACAAACGGTATAGGCAAAATAGTGTAATCAGGTAAAATAGTGTAATCAGCAAATGGACTGTTCACAAAATACACGACGAACAGTGGTATCAGATGTTCGGAGGGGTAAGCTTACCCTGCCTGACATGCCACACCCACCATAGCTACATCCAAACTATTAGGCAAAATCTCAGTAAAATAGCGTGATTGCCAATGAACTATAGACATGCAAAATAACAGCGGCTTCACTCTGTCTAGTGTTGATGTTCCGATTTAGTTTTCTAGTGACTATCATGGTTCTAATATGAGTAACACTAACAGTTCAGATTCTGATGAAATTGAAAATATAACTGGTCAAGCACAGCCACAACAGGTGACCCAACAAGCCCCAGTAATAAGGGGCGGTATCCGTGGGCGAGGTCGTGGGCGCGGACGCCCAAGGGTTCGAGGAAAACCAGGCCGTGGTGTTAGAAACCGCGATATTGCCCAACCAGACAGACAGTGGACCGATGTTACAGTCAATGATATAGGGCCTACGCATCATAGATTTACACCAGAAGATGAACCAGGCCCTCGAAATATTGATCATCTAATGGACAACGAACCAGAGGCCGTCGATTTTTTCAAACTCTTCTTTGACGATGAACTGATGGCTAAATTGGTTACTGAAATAAACCGCTATGCTGCAGAGAAGATACAGAATACCATTTTGAAACCTAAATCACGTTTACGGCGATGGAAGGACACTGACACGCATGAAATGTACAGATTTATAGGCATTCTGCTGAACATGGGTATTGTAAAGAAGCCATACGTAGACTCATACTGGACAGGTGAATGGACATCGGCTGTACCGTTCTTCAGGGATGCAATGGACCGTGATAGATTTTGTCTTCTTTTCCACACAATGCTACATGTGGCACACACAGATCCTAACGAACCTGTGCCTCAGAGAGGATCCAAAATACAACCGATCGTAGATGACATTGTAAAAAAATCACAGTATTATTTTGTGCCATTTCAAAATATATCGGGCGACGAAAGTATGATAGGCTTCAAAGGGCGTGTTTGTTTTAGACAATACTGTCCTAAAAAACCGACAAAGTGGGGGATACTGGCTCGAACTTTGGCAGACACTACTGGATATATGTTAAATATAAAAATGTACTACGGCCAGACTGATGATCCAGTTCCCGATGATGGATTATCGAAAACATCCCGAACAATATCACAATTAGTGGAACCCTATTGGAACCGTGGATACCATATTCATACCGATCGGTTGTATAATTCAATACCTCTAGTCGAGCATTTGGAAACAAAGAGGACGCATTTGACCGGTACTTTGCAATTAAACAGAGTCGGCATACCAGATGAAGTGAAGGCGCCATTGCAACTTCACGCCATCAAAGCAATGAGAAGTGATAACATTTTGTTACTCAACTGGAAGGCAAAATCAAATCGAAATGTAGTTATGATCTCTACATATCATGTTGGTAATAAAACACAAGACGTTGTACGGCGACAGAGAGGAGCAGCTGATAATATAGTAAAGAAACCAGTCGCAGTTATGGGATATAATTCAAGCATGGGTGGCGTCGATCTTAGTGACCAGCTGAGCGGGTACTATAGTTTCTGTCGCAAGTCGATAAAATGGTGGAAAAAGGTGTTTTTCTGGTTAATTGAAGTGACTGTTGTAAATAGCTACATTTTGTACAAGCTGAGTATGCCTGCACCAGTTACAAAACACAAACTGAGCCTTTTGACATTTCGAAAAATGCTTGTACGGGGACTTGTGAGCCAGGCTGTGGCAGTGCCTGGAGCACCCCCCAGAAAACGTGGAAGGCCTCTAGAAGCCCCAGCACTTCAAAGACTTGATAAACAATTCCATAGAATTGAAACTGGAGCTAAAAAACGCGAGTGTAAGGTATGCAGCAACAGAAAAGAAAATCGTCGCCACGAGACACATTTTTTCTGTGGGACATGCCGGGATCAACCCGCCCTCTGTGCAAATAACTGTTACAACATGTATCATACCTCAGTTGATTATAAAGCTAAAAACTAAGTGAGTAAATAAAACCAGTTTATATTGAACTAAAATGTTATTTTGTATTTTTCAGGGGGTGTTTTTTGCAGATTTTGGGGTCAGATTTTTTGACCCCTTTATTGAAAAAAACCCCTTTACCTACCCCTTACCATGAAACTTCCCTAAAATGATCAGCAAATTATTCCCTGGGCTTTTATGAACTCAGAAAACTTTACTTCATCAAGTTATCTTTCTTAGTAAGAAAGTTATGGATAATTCAGCTAAGGCGGTGGAAGCGCCAAAAATTAATTCCATGGATTCTCCTGATTTTACTTCTTATAATTACGCGGGGAAAGGGTTAAAGATAGTAAGCTTGGTCCTGTTTCACGAAAACTTAAAACAAAAATCCTTAAAATCGATTTTAACTAAAAATCAAAATGAGATTTTAAATTTTATGCGTTTAACGAAGATCGATTGTAACTTAAAATGCAATTTAAATAGATTTTAGTTAAAATCGCTTGCGCCCGCGCAGTGCAGATTTCCGCTGCGGGTACATTATCAATAGGGGGAGTTTCATACGTTGTAGAAATGTTTGCACATGGTCAGAAAGTCGTAGAGAGATGAAATAAATGAGTTTATTGCGTATTATGAGTTTCGAAATGAATTGGTGGGTCGACCTTGAACTTAGCATTTGATTTTCTCGCGGGCTTCAATGGAAATAATGTGTATCGATAAACTAAAGCGCTTGAATTTCGTAGTTTTATAGTAATTTGGAAAAGAGAAACTATTGAGAATTTTCACAAACAAATTATGATATTTGTCACTCAAACGACTAATCTAGGCTGAAATATTTTTGTCGTAGTTTAAAAATATATTAATATTGAAATTAAATTAATACGCCAAAAAGCCAATGTGTTCGATGCCTAGATTTGAAATGTCATTCTCATAGACACTTTTAATGATACTTTGAAAAGGCAGGAGAGTCTATCTATCTTACTTAATTAAATGGTTTTTTCCCCAAGATAAATTAGTTTTGGCGCCTATTTTTTTTGTATTTATGTTGTTTTATTAACGTAACTTCATTAAGAAATAATAATAAATTTATGATATTAAAATTTAATTTCAAATAGGCCTATAACATTTTTGAATAAACACATTTGAGATTATTGATTTATCTTTTTACAAATCATCATAACCCAAAAACATGAGTAAATACTACATATGGCATGTCTGGTATTATAGGCCTTTAGGCATTCTAATACCAAGAAATTGGCTATATTAAACAAGAAGATATTTTCTTCATAGATAAGAGTGCTCTTCTTTTCATGACATTGGATATAAATGTTCTTTTAGTGTGTAGTTTACTGGAGTTTTGGGTGTTTTTTTTTCTTGGAGTTCTTATATGGGGCGCCATCCAAATGCTTTTAAATTACCTTACAATAAAATAAACGGGTGGCCGTAGCTGTATATCCCATGCTATGAAAAGAAATTGAATGTAAATTGTTTTTGTGAATGATTGTATGTTAAAATTATGTGCCAAATATATCTGTTTGTCGCAATAGATCAAACAATGTAGCTCTAATCAATGTTTGTTAATGTCGTGATTTTAAGTTAGGAGAGGGTGACAGCTATCCTAAGTTACAATCGATTTTAGTTAAAATTGTCCTTAAAATAGTTTTGTGAAACGCCACTATTTTAAGTTAGGATACAATTGTAACTTACAATATTTTTTTAGTGGATTTTAGCTACAATGCTTAAAATCGTTTTGTGAAACGCTTCTATCCTAAGTTAAGATGAAATTTTAGTTTACAATGATTTTAAGGAGATTTAAGGTTTTGTGAAACAGGGCCCTGGTTATAAAGTTTCATCAAAATCGAATTAAAATTGTGACCTTAACAGGGTTCACAACTTTGATATACATATTTTTACACTATTAGCGTACAAACAGCGGCCATTTTGTCTGGCAATTATGGTCCGATTTTCTAGAAATTCGAGCTCAATCTTTCGCAGGGTGTAACGATGAGAGTTAAACGTTTTCGTTTTCTTTTTTAAATCTGATAATAATCTTGACCTCAAGGGATTTTTCGGACAATCAGGGGCCATAATTCAGGAAGTTATGATCCGATATGTTCAAATAACTAAAGGGACCAAGATCTTTGGGTTATAACCATGTATTTCAAGTTTCATCAACATTGTGACCTTTACAGGGTCCGCAACCATGATATAGCATTTTTAAACAGTATCCGCGTACAAACGGCGGCTATTTTGTCTTCTCACCTTTGGTCCGATTTTCCCGAAATTGAAATTCGAACTCAAACCTTCCTTAAGGTGCAACGGTGATATAATCAAACGTTTCTTTTTTTTTTAATCGGAAAATAATCGTGATCTCCAAAGGGACCACAAGCTAAAAAGAGGGTGTAACAATCACGGGCCATAATCCATGAAGTTTCGATCCGATACATGCAAATATCAAAAGCAGCCGAGATCGTATGGGAATTGGGTACCAATTGTGTAACCTGTAGAGAGTCCACAAACAATTGTGGACAGGCGGACGGATATGTGCGAGTATAAAAAAAATCAATATGTGAACATATTGGTGGGTTGTATGAAAATTTTCATATTTTCTGAAAAACGCAAATGACTTATCGTACTCTAACCAAATAAGCTCAATACGTTAGGAGGAGAACTATATACAGACGCTTTTCTACAGATGTTTCAACAAAGATTGAGGGATATTTATGTTCAGTCTTGGAGATATATCGAAAAGAGACAAACTGTTAAGAACTTAAATAATTGCCTTAAAACTAACACAAAAAATGATTTTTATTACAAAATTAAGACAAATTATGATACTGAAAAATATCTGGATCTACCTGATGAACAAAAACGCCAGGCACTGAGCCAGTTTAGACTCAGTGCACATAAGCTTGAAATAGAGACAGGAAGACATAAAAAACCGTTTGTCCACAGGGATAAGAGGACATGTAAAATTTGTACTAGCGGAGAAGTAGAAGATGAAACGCACGTTCCTTACATTGCTCCGCCCACAATAATATTCGGAAAAAGTTTTTAAGTCACCACATAGTTTGACTGACTCAGTGATGCATATAATGAATGATGATAAATGTATACAGGATGTTGCATCTTTTGTATATGAAATGTTTAAAAATAGACATTGAATATCATTTGCCTTATAAGGCCTATTATGTACCTTACAAGCATTATTAATATAATATAATACTTTTAGAAACTTCTGTAAACCTTATTATATGTTCCTTGATGTTTATTATTGTATTGTACTATGTATTATATGCTTTACCATACTCGTGTATGCCATGCAGTTGTCTAATAAAGCGTTATTGTTATTATTATAAAATATATTGTTTCAATGGCATTTAGTAGTCTTGATAATGACTAGAGAAGCCTAGTCGAAGCGTCGCTCAGTATTCCATATAATCGTGACCTGTATAATATATTAAATATAACGGGTATTTCAAAATAATACTTTCATTCAGAAATAATTGTAGTCAGTAATCGCATTTTTATGTAGGTCACTGCAAACGAGGTTATCTCCCTTTCTTTCCAAACGGTCGTGATTGTACTTTTATTTCAAATATAGGTCAATAAGCTTAACAGATTATATATAAGCAGATCGTTACCCATTTTAATTTCATGAAGTCATAAAATAATTATACTAATAGAATTTCGTCTTAATACAATCTGAATGTTTATATTATAAGCCGTAATGTTTTATTTAGGTCACCTAAAAAAGAGAATTACCTCCCTTTTAATGTTTATAAATCGACCTTCGCTTCACACGTTGTAATCCTACCTACTTCACAGTTAACAAGGCACGACTAAAGGTCGAATTGAAGTTTTATGGGTTAAAGAGACACATTCTTCGCCATGTCAGGGTGATGATTTATTGTCTCCGGCCAGCAAGCAATAGTCGAATCGGCATTGAAATCGGACTTAGGGTTCATTTTCGGTGCATTTACTGATACCTGCGTTTGTCACTGTCTGGATTCGAATTCTGTCTTGAGTCTTACTGGTTTTGATTGTTCGGAGTTGGTTTTTATATATTTGTATTAGACAGATTTTCTGTTTACTCAAGACCACATTCTAGAAACTGAAATTCATATTCGTTGTTTTTGTATTCCTTTAAAATTCAACATTCTGATTCATTATGCAATCGAGCTATATCTGCCTATTGCAAGTCTTTCGTTAGGTCTGAATTGTTATCTAGGTAATTTACTTGAATTAACCACCAAACAATAATGTGACCTACTGACTTGTGATCAAGTTCTAAGATCGCTATGATGATTAGAAAGTCTTGCTACTGCCTGGAGGTAGCAGTTATGCCGCCGTTAGGGTACCCTAACCCTGCTGATTCTGGCCCTGGGGAGGTTGAGTGGCGGCGGGGTCATAAATTGGGTGCATGTGCCGCTCGTACTCAACCGTCCCCCTTTCTAATTTGTGAAATTTTACCAGATGCTGCCCAACCTTCGTGATATCAGCTTCGGAAACGGGCAAGGCTTTTTGTTGCGTATGCTGGGTCTGTGGGAGGCAAAGTAGCTGGACACGTAATCGTCCGATTTGCCGTGGACATTACGCAAATGACGTGATAACCAAACTACTTGTCTCCCACAAGTTGTTGTTTATTAACCTGAAGATTGGGCAGCAGCAATTTAAAGTATTCGAAGAGGAGGAAAACCCTGGCCTAGCCTAATTAAAAAAAAATAATGCGTGTATGGTAGAGATTAGAAGAAGAGGAATACCTTAGCAAAATAAAAAAAAATGTGTGTAGCGAGGAGACTGTTTGCAAATGTGTGTATGTGTGAAAATGCGTCAATAATAAAAATAAAAGAAGTGCCGAAGTCGTTACTCCAACGGATATTGGAGCAACTGGGACGATCAGCGCACGTGGTCGACTTTTATACCCCCATTTGCACGTGACAGGAAGGCCTATGAAATAAAAATATTTTTAAGGGACGGCGGCATAGCGACACAACGATACGCTCCCGCTATTGCCATAACAGATAACAATTATTTTGAACAACAAATATATCTAATACATCTGATCAAATGGGTTCGTTGTTAAAAATGCATTTGCGATTCGACTTGGTTAAAGACCCAATACCACTCTTGTTTTAACTGAATAATATGTCCCAATCTTTATTTTGGTCAACAAATTGTACTATTTTACAATATTTCAATTAATAAATGATACAAATTTCATCCTAACACACCTAATTTTAAAAATGCGTTTGCGATTCGACTGGGTTAAGGAAATCGGGAATTCAGATTAGAGAATTGCATTGCTAATAATTCTATTAGTAAATGCAGGAGAACTGCACTACACGCAAAACAAAAAAAAAACCCAAACAATCTACAAGATAAGCCTGCGGACAAGACAGTAAATAGACATTACAAAAACTAAACAACTATCAAATCAAGTGAATGGATCCAGGGGCCAGCCGTAAGCGTCCACTGCGCTGTAGTGTGCATTGTCTGTCACTGTGATTCCTGATCATTCGCTTTTGTCTAAAGCCTGTATTGTGCACTATTCCGTGCTGTATAATGCTATTTTTTTGGCAATGTCAAATATATGCGTGTTCTTGATCTATGAAATCTCCAGCTGGATTATGACAACGTCCGAACACAGTACATAGCTCACGGTTCCGTTATCAAATCTGCAACTTACAGCAGTAGATACGATCGAAAAACAGTATTATGGTTTAACATTGTCAAAGACACAACAATTTAAATCTGATGAATCAGCGGGACAATGTTCCCTTTTGTGTCCACCACCTTGTCGGCCCTTTCCACGCCACTATTAAACTTGACCTCCCTCCAGCTGGCGAGGATTGCCGTGGCTTCCGGAGTGAGCTGTCCGGTGGCAGTGTCATCGTCCTCTTGCTCAGCCGGGGGAGGGTCAGCGGCGGCGGCGGGGTCGCTCCAACTCCACCGTCCCCCTTTCCAATTTATGGGACTTCACCACGTGCTGGGCAACCTTGGTGACCTGGGCTTCGCAGCCAGGATATGGGCAGGCCTTTTTTTGTGCTTGGTCTGTGGTAGGCCAAGTAGCTGGATACTTGTGCATCGGTAGCAAACGGCCCACTTTTTTGTCTTCGTAAGCCAGTAGGATAAAAATATACCAACATCAATTTCACTTCTAGTAGTACTTGTAACACCAGCTTAAGTAAAATATAATATAATAATTATACCGTTTGTGGGTGGGGACTTGACTATACCACCCAGTCATACAAATTTTACCTGCAGCTTCCCCCCCCCCCCGGACACTGTGGCGAGGACGTTGGATTGGATCTTCCATTGTGTTTCCCCTTCTATGTGGCGCAGGGTGGTGGTTTAGACGTACCGATAGAAAAACGAGAATGTCCCACGTATACATTGGCGTGCACGTAAATTTCGGTAGGATTAGTGCCACGGCCTGGGCAAAACTTCCCCCACAGAACCTGTATGGCGTATGCCCGTCTTCATTAGCCCAGTCGAAGAACAGCACCCCGTTTATTTATTACCAACAATCGGGCTTAGGATGCGTGACCATGGATACAATGTAAAACTTACACTAAAATAATCTTTGTCATTTCTTAGCATTTTCAAAATATCTCGTTACTTTTCAGCACGGTACTAAAGTTTAATTTAAACTGAACGTGCGGAGTAATATTATTTTGTACTCTACAAAATACCGCTGCAAATGATATCCCTGGTACCGAATAAACCGACCTCGCCAGCACAGTTAACACGAACTTGTTCTCCAAACGGGGGGGGGGGTAAATGATTTTCCATTTCTTTTATTGTGAGTTGGGTTCGGGTTAAAATGCACTTGTCCGCAGGTTCATTAGTCCACCGATATCTATTATTAGGGTTCGGGTTAAAATGCACTAGTCTGCGGGTTCATTAGTCCACCGATATCTATTATTAGGGTTCGGGTTAAAATGCACTAGTCCGCGGGTTCATTAGTCCACCGATATCTATTATTAGGGTTCGGGTTAAAATGCACTAGTCCGCGGGTTCATTAGTCCACCGATATCTATTATAAGGGTTCGGGTTAAAATGCACTAGTCCGCGGGTTCATTAGTCCACCGATATCTATTATAAGGGTTCCGGTTAAAATGCACTAGTCCGCGGGTTCATTAGTCCACCGATATCTAATATTAGGGTTCGGGTTAAAATGCACTAGTCCGCGGGTTCATTAGTCCACCGATATCTAATATTAGGGTTCGGGTTAAAATGCACTAGTCCGCGGGTTCATTAGTCCACCGATATCTATTATAAGGGTTCGGGTTAAAATGCACTAGTCCGCGGGTTCATTAGTCCACCGATATCTAATATTAGGGTTCGGGTTAAAATGCACTAGTCCGCGGGTTCATTAGTCCACCGATATCTATTATTAGGGTTCGGGTTAAAATGCACTAGTCCGCGGGTTCATTAGTCCACCGATATCTATTATTACGGTTTGGGTTAAAATGCACTAGTCCGTGGGTTACTTTGTCTATTATTCGGGTAAGGTTTTTAACCGATATTTATAGTAATTCTGGATTTCCAATGTGTACCATATTACACACGCAAAGCAACAACCACAATGAGTTCAATTGTTATTTCCCAGTCGTCCTCGTTAGCATTTCATTATACAATACAAAAAGATATCATTTTATTACAGAATACAAAAAGATTATCATTTTATAATAGAGTACAAAAAAATATCGATTCTAAGTGTATGAATAACACCGTCCATAAGTAATACACAAGTATTAATAAAAAAAGGGACCATGGCGATGAAACCCGCCACACCTTATTCCGTAACCCTGGCTGGTTTCCCTCCCTCCCCCACCCTCCACAAAAAATACACAATATAAACATATGTTCAGAGGAATGCTCACAAGTCCACCGATATCTATTGTTATCGGAAGTGTTCATTTTTACAGCACTTCCATAACAACACTTCAAATTTTCAATGACAAAAAGAAGGCAGGAATGTATTTGAAATGACAAGTCTTTTTTTAGCCTTGAACCTGTGTGTCCTGATAACAACAGTGTATTAAAGCCGTCTAATAAAATAATAACCTGAATTTTCAACCAGTTGCTTCCAACTATGGCACTGTGGTGTAACATGCCGGATCTCATTCCGTAACCCCGGGTGGTGCCCCCCCCCCACCATAATTTTTTTTTTAAATTAATAAATATACAACCATTTGTGTTATATTTGCAAATACTTATGCATTTACATTTATCATCTGCGAAAAGGGGCCATCTTGGTGTAACATGCCAGACCTCATCACCTAAATCAGGTATCATATACGTTTTTATACCGAAAACGGTTACATAGTTTACAAGCATTGTATCAGCTTACCTTCACAAAAGACCCCTACATATCCAGAAGGACAGCTGCAATTCACGCCAAATTCCGATGGATAACACGTACCATTATTTTCACAGGGGTCGTGTACAGCACACGGATTTACTGAAATTAGGTTGAAGAAATGCAGATCTCGCACATGTTGAACTCCCGTGATCGGCAGTAATTATTGGTGTTGTTACTGGCGTGGATTTAACCAATCCCCGATCAACCATCTTCTGTATGATAATTTTAGAAAGGCGGTCTTCTGCTGTGGTCATAGAAGGACTACCCACACCATCCCTTCTATTTTTGGGCCGCTTTGTGTGAACTGGACGGACATCTTCATCTGGCGAACTATCACTGCCACTCTCGTCAGTACTTGTACCACCTGTTCTTTTGCCACGTGCTCTCTTAGACATCTTGAATCTAAAAACAAAGGGACATAAGCCCAAAAAAGGTAAATAAATCGAGTTAACATTTGAAAATTGAGCCAGTCCATGGTCAAACCTGGACAAAAGGCGATACGTATTACATTAACGCTCAGCCAAACCTAGGCAATTAAATTCAGCCAAAACATGGACTAACAGTTCAACCAAGCATGGACAATTAAATAGCAGCCTGGACAATTGGCACGACTTCACTTGTGATGTGTCTGGTCTGTTTTGGTCTGAATTAAGCCCAACAGTTGTTGAACAAGAAACTTTATGTAAGGGTAGCCTAACTATTAATGGTTGTCCATTGGAATAGTAATGTTTCAGTCATTTAATATAATAAATTGACATTATGCACCACCAACTGGAGGGGTTTTTTTTGTATAAGCTTTGGGGATGCGGTAGGGGGCTGAAAACACAAATAGAGATTGCGTACGTAATCAAAATTGTGTTGATGCAATGAGGTTTACAAACGGGCATTTGACCGATATTCCAGTACACGTGGAATCTCAGCTTCCGGTAAATGCATTCCTGAGAATTATCTCAAGCAGTGAGCTACTGTGATGTGTTTTTTGTAATCGTATTATTTTCTAACGCTTTACTGTACCCATTTAAGTTTCTTTGTAATGTATTACGTATATTAAAGCCCCAATACCACTCTTGTTGTAACTGAATAATATGTTCCAATCTTTATTCTGGTCAACAATTTGTACTATTTTACAATATTTAAATTAAAAAATGATACAAATTTCATCGTAACCACCTAATTTTAAAAATTGGAAAAATCCAACTACATGCCGTAACATGGTTTGAAAAGCCTTACGTAAGCACTTTCAAATGCAACGTGGATTTAAACATATTTTCCAACCCTCTGGACAAGTAAGATAGTGGATAATTTACACAACAGGTAGAACACTTAAACATCTTGTAGTTAGAATAAGGCTAATTTTTTTTTCTGGACCTATCTAGCCAGCAAGAGTGGTATTGTTCCTTTAACACTATCGAGCTGACCATCCGCAACTGTACACAACCATTCCAGATGTTAGGTTAACCATTTCTGGCATAAACAAGTTAGATGACATTATGACCATCAGAATATGTTTGAATCAAGAATATTGTAGAAATAACTAAGTTAATATATCAATAGTCAATAAACCTTACCTGTTCATGTATCACATTTTGACTTTCCTCTCTACCGGCCACTATATTATCAATGTCTGTTCTGTCTCTGTTAATTCCTTTATTTCAGATTTATCCGTGTTCTCTTTAAAGGAAACCTGTAATATTATTGGTTAAAATGCCAAACTTAAAACTAGAGTACATCTCTCATATAATATACCCCCCCTCCCCGAAAAAAGGCACCCCACGACTTAAACATGATAAACATTGTATTGAAACTTTTACCTCTGGTGAGTTCTTGGATCCGAACATCAGAAAAAATGGTATACATTTGGTAGATTCTCGTTTCTGTATTCTCATTGAAAATGCCACTTCATCTAAAAGCTCATCCCAGCTGTTTTTATCATCATTGACCAATTTCCCCAATCTTGTCTTTAATGTTTTGTTTATACGTTCATCCAAACCATTTGTTTGTGGGTGGTAGGCACTGGTTATTGAATGTTTAATGCCAAATTATTTAAACAACTCTGCATTGATATGTGAAATATATTTAAACAATTTATTACAAAGATGGCTTGTAGATATGAAGACTGCCATCATACCTATAATTTGATTCTAGTTTGTCCAAAATAATTAATAAAGATAAAAATATACCCCCTTATTTCAACTTTGGCAAACGTAATTTTCAAATAATACATAGTCGTCTTCGTCTCTCTTGCAGTGACCTAAAGGGTCATAAATTTTTAAGGCATATTTCGGACAGCCCCGAGTGTTGTTGCGGTCATTCATTCGAAGATACCGATCATTTTCTTTTACATTGCTCCTTACATTCTGATGCGCGTAAAATATCTATAAATCTTCTACCACAGAATTTTATCAATACACATAATCTTTTCTACGGTGCAAACAACAGTCATATTTCGTCAGACATCTTTGAAAAGGTCCATATGTTTTTTGACATTAGCAGAAGGTTTTGAGATCAGTATAACATCTATATCGACCAAAATGTGAACATGAACAACTGCGTAGCCAATGTGTAAATATGTATAGATATATATCAAATGTTGTAGATTAAGTATTTATTTTATTGTTTACTCACTTATTTATTTTACATGTTTAATTATTTTATTTAGGAGAGAGGTCATATAGGCTATGCCTGTTCCTCAATCCTTTTCAGTATCTGAATAAAATATTGTTTAAAAAAAAAAATCTAGTTTGTCTCAAAAATCACCATATGTTTGGCGTAATATAGCCCGGTTTGAACAGATGAAGTTATGTACGGTTGTCTGTTCAATGTGTTATATTGCCAACATCATGTCGCACTGGTCTTTTTCGGCTTGAAAAGGGCAATATTTTTGTCATCAAATATAACCTTAAAAGAAGTAATTCTCAGCCTCCGGCATCCTAGTAATAAGACAGTGGACTTGATAGACATTGTATAGACTCCTAAACATTGTAAAAAAAAGGATTAATATACAATTTTTCAGTTGATTTCCTGCAATAATAAGATGGTACTTTGGGAGGACTGTCTAGAAATTCAACAACTGGTTTCATCTACTTGACTCCTTCGTTTGTGTCTAGTTTCCCTGTGAACAACGTGGGCTTGATCAATCCATTTATAAACAACTCTCTGGCCTAAATGTAATATCAGAAACATATTTTTACATACAGAAACTCTAAATCCGTCTTTACGAGATTATAACTGTAAGATGACCTAAAACATCTAAATATGAATTGTTTTTTTTTCAGCCAGTTCAAATGCTTCTTCTTTCCTTTCCTGTAAAAAGAACTTGTCAAGTCACATCCAGAAAAGCAATGTAATCAATAAGAGCTTTGCAAAGAATAGTACCGAGTGTTCTGGAAATTTGTGAAATGTCCATAATTCTCGTCTTTTTCCCCTACGCCCGTAAGAATATATAACTGCGCTTGTTATTCTTTGTTATCACCAATAGATAGGCACGTTCTCCATTGTTACATAATACATAACTCTTGTAGTTATTAATAAGGCATAATATATTAAAACTGGAACATATATCGAGGATAACATATTTGCAGGTACTGGATAACATATTTACAAATCTATCTGGATCTCGTCACTAGGTCTGCGAAGACCTTTTTCTGCCGGGGTCCAAGGGCGGACATCCCATGGTCTGGGAAGGGAAGCGACTTCTTTTTTTTTATTTAAATGTTCAGCATCTTCTTCATATTCTGAGATACTTAGCTGTAGAGGGTCAACAAAAGATTCTGATAACTCTTTCTGCTTTGTCCGACGTTGGTCTTTTATTTGCAGTTCTACATGTAGGCCTTCCTCTGACAACCCAGTCACATCAACTATCTGATCAGAATCACTTGATGGTTTTACAGATGCTCCAGTGAAAAGAGTCTCTGAAAACCCCACTAACGTTTGACTCTCAAAACCAATCTTAAATAACATTGAGTCATCTCTGTCGCCTGAAAACTGATTGGTTTACAGGTTACGTAAACAATTAAACTGATTGGCTAACTCATAGTCACCTTGAGTTTGATTGACAGCAAGATAATCCAACATAAACTAATTACTAGAATTCGCACCTAACGTAAAAACAATAGGTGTCAATATCTGCTGTGCTTAAATCTTATCTCCTATAGGTACTCCGTGCATACAAGTGAGTCCAATCTATCAACTGTTACATAATATTATGAAAGATTAAACTTGTAATTAATCTGTCTTTTAGAATGTCAAAATAAGGAAATAATTAAAAATTTAAAATACTGACATATATTCAAATACAATATTAAATTCTAGGTCTCAAATGATATTATATTACAATTGTTTAGGAGTTCTTTGGTCTTTACCATAAATCTTTATTTTCTCTGAACCAGTTAAAGCGCGACGATCTTGCTCAGCATTTTTAATCGATATGACAGGATATCTGTCCGTCACAAAATCCACCCGAGAACACCTACATAGCCTGCTGAAAAATACCATCCACTAGCTGAACAAATGTGGATGGTACACGAACTATTGCCTGAATTAAAACCATGCCATCTATTAACAAACAACACTTTCTTGGCATTTTTCCAGATAAGGTGTCGCAAATGGAACATACAACCTTTAAGGGTGCAGTTAAATTCTAGACGAACTGCATTATGTGATGCTACGTCGAAGTCTGTGAAGATAGTAGTTGGTTGTAGGTTTAAAATTAATGAACTGGGTTTCTCTTTCAGTTTCTGGAAACGTTTTGGGTATGTTGACTTGTCTTTTATCTGGCATAAAGGTGTATACCAACGGAAATATCTTAGTACCAATAAAAGCATGGATAGTATATAGTTTGTAATAAAGCGTTGGACAAATAGCGAAGGTTCCGTCGCAGAATAGGATATCGGCTGCTGCTAGTTGGTAAAGATTTTCTTGGTTGCAGAATACTAACATCTCATTCTGGTTTTCTTAATGAAGGTTTCGCCATTTTTTGTTTCTTTCTAACATTGAGGCAGTTCTACATCACATCGGTTCTTTGGTGTAGTTGGTACATTTTGGGATCTGCACAAATAACGCTTCTTTATACATGATTTAAGGGTATAATTACGTACTTCTTTTTAAATGGAAGCATAACATATTTGTTATTTATTACATTTGATTTTTTGGATAAAAAATTTGCACAAAACTCAGATACAACATAAATACCTATTTCTGAAGAGTTAATGGGATATTCGAAAAAATTATATTGTTGGTTAAATTTCTGATAGATCAAAACTATTGCATCTCTTTCATCTCCTGAACAAACAATAATTCTAATCAAGCAAGTGTCACCCCCGATGTTAGCAAAATTGTTCGGCTCATTAATTGATAGCATAAAGCCATTTAACTTCAAGGGGTTTGGATGGCCGAATGGTTAGCACATGCACGCTGTATCATCAAGACTGTCATTTAGTCAACTGGCGTCGTTTCGAATCCCCAATTCGCAAACGAATTATCGAAATAAAATTTTAAAAAACATGTTATTCCCGAAATGACCTTTTGTTTGTGTCGAGTGGAAGTTAAACCCCATTTCTCTTTCCCTCCCTCCCCTCATTTAACTTCACTCTCCTAAAATGCTTCTGGACATGCATATTTAATGGTGTGAATCCATTTCGATAGTCTTTACATAGTTATGGGGACGATGATGTTGGTGTAGGTCTTTTAGCATAGTTTTGTTTTCATCTAGCCTTCGAACAATTTGTTCAAGAACATTTGGCGGTTTTCGCCCTAATTTTACCAAGCTGCCTAAATAATTTTGAAATGTAAAGGCTGATGTGTTACTTAACGAACCATAATAGCATTATCCGGTAAGTGTATCAAATTGTGAACATTGTATACAACTAAATTCTTATTAGAGATTCATCTTTCAGATTATTGTGGTTTACAAGTGATTCGAATAGTGGTAACATGACGCATCGAGACTTTAAGTAAATAAATGAAAATTACAGCAAGAACAGTTTATTTAGGTTATTGGTCAGTTTCCAAAATGGGTTTAGTTTTGTTTTTTAAATGAATTTATATTAATTTGGATATAGTTATTACATTGATTTAACAATTCATGTGTTGATGGCTATATCTGTTTATTATGGGGATCACGGTGGCTAAGTGGATAAGGCGCTGGTTCGCTAGCCTGGAGGTCGGGTGTTCGATCCCTGCATTGGCCGAGAAAGTTGATCTCGATTTTCCGACGTGATTTCCTCTTGTCAGTGATGCAGGAGGGCCTGCCAAGGACAGCTGCCTAGTCGTTCGGATGGGACGAAAAACCAAGGTCCCGTGTACACATTTGAGTGCACGTAAAAGATCCCTTGGAATTTGATATAAGAGTAGGCCGTAGCGCCGCTGCCCGGGCAAAATTTCCCTCATAGCACACTGTATGGCGTATGCCAGTCTTCAATTAGCTCCGGTTAAGTGCATAACAGTAGGACGTTAAACCCCATTTCATTCATTCATTATTATGTCTTCAATATCGTTGTATATCAATTATATTGACAGTAGCCTCTACAGTAAATATATTGTCGTAAATAAAACCCTGTAGTTTATTCCAGTCTAGTGATTTACTCTCATCATTGATATTTACCAGTTTTAATCTGTAACTAGCTGTAACAGTTTTAATAGTTTTATCTTCTACTTTATTCAAGTCCAGGAAAATATAGAATGTTTAGGATATACGTCTTACACCCACACACCATGGTAATCCTTGTATCATTACATCATCACTATAGTACTAGATGTAGTGCACGTACAAATTGGAGTGCACGTAAAAAATCCCTTGGCAGTTGGAATTCGATATAAGAGTAGGCCGTAGCGCCGCTGCCCGGGCAAAATTTCCCTCATTGCACACTGTGGCGTATGCCCGTCTTCAATTAGCCCAGGTTAGGTGCTTAAGCGTAGGACGTTAAACCCCATTTTATTCATTCATTATATCTGTTTATGAAGAAATATAACACATGTCTTGGCTTTATACATCTGAAAACAGACAAATAAAGACAAGTAGGTAAAATATATAAAAATATTTAAATGTAGTATTTGTTTTTGCAAATTCTTGTTTTAAAATGACAAACTATTGTCTATATACCAGTGGTTATTATCTATATACGAGTAGTTATTATTTATTTACTAGTATATATCAGTGGTTACTTGTGTACAAATATAATACAACATTTCATACCTCAGGTTAAAACCAGTATATGTCTCGGTGGAATCTGATGTAAATAGCACGGTGGTATTTTCACCAGGTGGTACTATGATAGGAGTCGGCGGTACCCTATCACAATATCTATAATATAAAAAACAGATCACTTCAGTTATTGGTATATGTGACGTTAAAAATAACTATTAATTCGGCAAAATAAAGTTCTTGGTCTGAACTGTCTGAAGCCATTCAGTTTTAAACAGGGTTAAAGACCTTTGGCAATACCAAAATGATGATAAGAACCACTTGATACAGAATTGAATAATTGGGATATTTTGTTCGTTGGTAAAGTTTGAAATAGTGTTCTTGAATCTTTGGGTAGATTATCGAAAGAGTTTTCAACAAAGCAGAATGTGTGATGTTGTGTGGCATAGCCCAATTAACAATTAAATCTTCAATATCATTGTCAGAATCCCTACATGTACTTGTACAAGATATATTAAAAACTTTCAATTTCACCACTAGAGTCGGCATTATTATTATTATCTGCTAAAGCGCTTCATTATATCCGGTGATATTTCTAAGCGCTTAACAAATGTCACATCACAGTTTGTAATAATACTTTAACAAGTGCGTTTTTAACTCCGATTTGAATTTAACAAAAGTTGAACTTTCTCTAATTGATCTTGGTAGCTTATTCCACATATGGGCACCATTTACAGGGAAAGATAATTTTCCTCTGAGTCTCTTGTAGGTTCACTCTCAAAGTTTTATAATTTAACCTGTCTCAAAATAATCATCATATGTTTGGCGCAATATGGCCCGGTTGGTTCTGACTTGCCATAAAATCACATTTCTTTCTTTCTCTCAAAGTTTGTTTCTCTGCAGTCACGTAATTGGGTATATACATACACTTTTTCATCGGCTGTAATTTCAGGGTTTAATTCAACTGTGGTTATGTGTCTGTTAATATTCTCATTGAGACGTCAACGCTTTGTCCAATATAACACGGTGAACAGTCCATATGCCGATTCCCCCCCTGGGGCGTAGGGGGTGACAAGAATATACCCTTCGTATGTCCTGCGTGTCGTAAAAGGCGACTAAAAGGGTCCCTGTGATGGGGCAACGTGTTGGCCGTGCTTTGCGACCTGTGTCGGTGGAGAGTGGAATCCTGGTAATTGAGTGGGGATTTGGTCTGTGGGCTCTTTCTTTACAACACATTACTTCGGCCCACAATTCACCTAGACAGGAGGTCAGAGAGACCCACTCTGATCAATCGGCTTTGGTCGTGTTTAGCTGACGAGTAGGCGCATTTTTTCCCATTAATCTGTAATATATTATTTGTTGCAGTTCTACCTTTGTGTCTAGAGTGCCTACTCTAAAGCAGCGGCCTGGGTCAACCAGGTAGAGTAACTGATAATTTCTTTACTTTGTCTGGGTATATCCCTGCCTGTCCTCGTAAGGCGTATACGCTGGATATCCGCGTAGCAGCCCGCATAGAGATTGCAGCCCTTGGTGGCTGGAGAGCAGACAGGGATGAACCTTTTATAAACTTTCATGGCTTCCCAAACCAAGAAGACTCGTACTTTAAAACGAACGTCGACCGAGGATTTGGAAACAAATCACGTACCAAATAAAACATCCCGAACTTGGCCTAGGTTTCTGGTGATACAGAGTACCAATGATGTTAATTTAAGTAAAACCTCTCCTTTTCTTCCCCCCTGGGGTGTAGGGGGTGATAAGAATATACCCTTCGTATTTCCTGCGTGTCGTAAAAGGCGACTAAAAGGATCCCTGTAATGGGGCAACGTGTTTGCCGTGCGTTGCGGCCCGTGTCGGTGGAGAGTGGAATCCTGGTGATTGAGTGGGGATTTGGCTTGCGAGCCCTGTTTCTGCAACACATTGCTTCGGCCCACAATTCACCTAGACGGGAGGTCAGAGTGGCCCACTCTGATCAATCGGCTTTGGTCGTGTTAAGTCGACGAGTAGGCGCATCTTTCCCATAAATCTGTGATATTATATTTGTTGCAGTTCTACCTTTGTGTCCTACGTGCCTACTCTAAAACAGCGGCTTGGGTCAACTAGGTAGAGTAAAATTTTAAACGTTTACTTTGTCTAGGTATATCCCTGTCTGTCCTCTTAGGGCGTATGCGCTGGATATCCGCGCAGTAGCCTGCATGGATATTGCAACCCGTTGGTGGTTGGAGAGCAGGCAGGGACGAATCTTTAATATATTACTCATGGCTTCTCAAACAAAGAAGACTCGTACAACAAAACGTCAGTCGACCGAGGATTTGGAACCAAATAATATACCAACAAAAACTTCCCGAACCTGGCCTAGGTTTCTGGTTATACAGAGTACCAACGAAATAAATCTTAGTAAAACATCTCCTTTTTTGATTGCTAAAGGTCTTGCTGGCTTAGCCGGTGAACCCAAAAGCGTCAAAAAAATGAGAAATGGTACTCTGTTAGTGGAATGTGCTAAAGAATCACATGCTACTGCATTATTGAAATCAACAACTTTAGCCAACATTCCGATCAAAGTTACACCGCATAACTCTCTTAATTCTTCAAGAGGTGTTATTCGGTCTCAGGATCTAGAAGGCAGCTGTGAGGAAGAGATGCTTGAAAATCTCGCCTCACAAGGTGTTACCTACGTCAAACGCATTTCCATCAAACGTAATGGTAATATTATCCACACCAACACCTATATCCTGACCTTTGATAAACCAGAACTTCCTAGGACGATCAAAGCTGGTTTTCTTTCCATACCAGTTACCCCTTACATCCCAAATCCATTGCGTTGCTTTCACTGTCAACGCTTTGGACACAGTAAAAACGTTTGTAAGGGGAAAGCTGTGTGTGCTCGATGTGGACAAGATGGTCACGAAAGTACCTCTTGTCAGCTCGAACACCACTGCATTAACTGCAAAGGGCCCCATTTTGCATATTCTAGAGAGTGCCCAATATGGAAGAAAGAAAAACAAGTTCAGCAGGTGAAAACAGAAAAAAACATTCCATATCCTGAAGCGAGGAAGCTGGTTGAGGCTGCAACCCCATCATTTGCAATGAATTTTGCAAATGCAGTCAAGCCGAAGGCCACTTCTATTGCTTGTCAAACACCTGATGAATTTCCAGCTGATACAGACGATTCCTCGTCACAAGCTGAACCTCCAATTCCTCTTAAACCTAAAATTCCTCCAAAACCGGTCATTGCAAATCTCAGCACTCGGACTGCTAATAAGTCTGGGGAGTCTGAGATAGAGGAGATTGTGCCCCCCACTCCTCAACCAACTGGTGGAAATCCACCCAAAACAGATTACATCAAGGAACGCTCTGATAAAGGCGTTCCTAGAGGTTCAAAATTGTATACCTTCCGCAGTAGGAAGGGTGACGAGGATCCTGTCGGAACCTTTAACAGGTTCGGGATACAGGACAATCTAATGGATGTTGTTGTTGAAGTACATGACCCCAAACAACATCATAGAAGTCCTGTTAAACCACCCTGAAAATGGCTAATTCCATAATTCAATGGAATTGTCGTGGTCTTAAACCAAATTTTAATGAAGTTCAAATCTTAATTCAAAAATGTAACCCCTTAGCTATTTGTTTACAAGAAACCTTTTTAAAGAATTCAGATGTTTTAACTCTCAGACATTTTGTTGCCTATCACTATTTTGCTAATGGTGATGGTAGAGCACATGGTGGTGTTTCCATTTTCCTTAATGGAGACATTCCGCAGAGTAAAGTCGCCCTTAACTCGCCTTTACAGGCAGTTGCAGTGAGGGTGACTCTACATATTCCTATCACACTCTGCTCTGTATATTTACCACCTAGTTTACGTCTGAACCCAAGAGATCTTGATGACCTTGTTGCTCAACTTCCCCTTCCGTTTATAATTACGGGAGATTTCAATGGTCATCACTCACTCTGGGGTAGCCCAGATGAAAACAACAGAGGTAAACAAATAGCGGACTTCATTAACATTAATAATTTGTGTTTATTAAATGATAACTCGCCTACTTATCTACATCCTGCCACAGCTTCTTTTTCTTCTCTTGATCTAACCATTTGCTCCCCGGTCCTGTTTCAGGATTTTACATGGAGAGTGAATGAAGATCTGTGTGGCAGTGACCACTTTCCGATTTTGATAGAAAATAATGGACCCTCTCCGGTTGAAAGGCCGCAGAGGTGGAAGTTGCATAAGGCTGATTGGGCGCTTTTTGAATCTTTGTGTCTCTTCTCTTTTGATACAAAGGAGTTAGAAGATGCAGATGAGCCCATGACCTTATTCACTTCAATTCTTCAAGATGTAGCTGAGCAGGCGATTCCAAAGACCACGACTGAGCCCAAACGTTTCAATAAACCATGGTTTAATAACGATTGCAAATCCGCTCTGAAAGAGCGTGATCGTATTTTAAGACGCCTTAAAAATCACCCTACCATGGAGAATGTTGCAGCATACCAAATGGTCCGGGCGAAAGCCCGTAGAACCATACGGCAGGCAAAGAAGTCTTCATGGCAGGGTTATGTCTCAAGGATAAATTCCCGTACGACTTCCAAATCGGTATGGGATAGGATTCGTAGGATTAAAGGTAAAAGTAGTGCATTATCAGTTAACCATCTAAATGTTGATAATACCACCTTAACAACATTTCCCGATATTGCTAATTCTCTGGCCAGTACTTTCTCATTTAATTCATCATCCAAATTCTCTTCTGATGCCTTTAGAGGCATTAAACAACAACAGGAGAAAAGGCGACTTAACTTCAAGTCCCGCAATGATGAATGCTATAATGATATCTTTTCCATTGCAGAACTTCGGGATTCGCTGAAGCGAGCCAGGGACACTGCAACTGGTCCAGATGAAATTCACTACCAGATTTTAAAACACCTACCTTTTTCTACACTTTTAATATTATTAGATCTTTATAACCGGATTTGGGTTGATGGGGATTTTCCTCCTTCGTGGCACGAAGCCACAATAATTCCCATCCCTAAACCGGGTAAAGATCGTACGAATCCTACCAACTATCGTCCGATCGCTTTAACTAGCTGTATTTGCAAAACCATGGAGAGATTGATCAATCGAAGGCTTGTTTGGTACCTAGAGTCCAACAACCTTATTACAGACCTCCAATGTGGATTTCGGTCCCAAAGGAGCACTCTTGATCATCTCGTTAGATTCGAAACGTTTGTCAGGGATGCTTTCATCCAGAAACAACATTTAGTTGCTATATTTTTTGATCTGGAGAAGGCATATGATACCACATGGAAATATGGTATCATGCGCGACCTGCATAACCTCGGTCTGCGAGGTCGCTTACCTATCTTCATTAAAAACTTCTTAGGAGATAGGTCGTTTAAGGTACGTTTGGGATCAATTTTCTCTGACCCATTTCCTCAGGAAATGGGGGTTCCTCAGGGAAGTATATTATCCCCCACTCTTTTTTCTATCAAAATTAATACCATACCAACGTGCCTTAAACGTGGGGTCGACGGCTCTCTATATGTTGATGACTTTCAGATGTGTTACGGATCGACAAGTATGCAGACAATCGAACGCCAGTTGCAGCTTTGCTTGAATTCTATTCAACGATGGGCAACTGACAATGGATTTCGATTTTCAAAATCAAAGACTGTCTGCATGCACTTTTGTCAAAGACGAGGTTTACACCCTGATCCGGAACTTACACTGGATGGTAGTCCCATTCCAGTTGTAGATGAAACCAAATTCTTAGGTTTGATATTTGATAAGAAATTATCATTTATCCCACATATCAAAAACCTCAAGAAAAAATGTCTGAAAGCCCTCAACATATTGAGAGTCTTATCAAACACTGACTGGGGAGCAGACCGTAAGGTCTTGCTCCGATTATATCGAGCACTTATAAGATCAAAACTCGATTATGGGTGTATTGTGTATGGGTCTGCCCGCGAGTCTTATCTCAAAGAGCTTGACACCATACACAACCAGGGACTTAGAATCAGTTTAGGAGCATTCCGAACATCTCCAGTGCAGAGTTTATACGTCGAGGCACACGAGCCCTCATTGCACGACAGACGTGATAAACTTGCACTGCAGTATGCTACAAAAATTGCATCTCTGCCTCATCACATTTCATTTAACACCATATTTAGACCCTATCATGAACATCTATACTTAGTGAAAACTAATGTTATTCCATCATTTGGTATTCGCATTCAACCCCTTTTGTCAGAGGCTGGCATCAGCCATGACAGTATTGCGAATACCCCTTTGTTTAGTACTCCACCCTGGACTATATCGCCCCCAAAGATCGATTTAGATCTAACAAAATACAAAAAGAAAGATACTAGTTCCACGGTGTTCCAGTCTCTCTTTCGAGAACTGAGGTCTAAATATGGTGATTATGCTCCCATTTACACAGATGGTTCCAAAGATGGTGATCGGGTAGCTTCGGCTACCGTTACACCATCTGAAATCATTTCTGTCAGACTTCCATCTGCTGCTTCCATATTTACTGCTGAACTCCAGGCTATATTTCAAGCATTGGAGTTCATTCAGTCATCTTCAAATTCAAAACATGTTATATTTACTGATTCTTTGTCCTCTTTACAAGCTATAAACAATAAACAGCTTGTACACCCATTAGTAGCAGACATTTATCGTCTGCTACTATCACATGAGTTTATCGGCAAGGACACAGTCCTTTGCTGGCTCCCCAGTCACGTTGATATTAAAGGGAATGATCAGGCAGACTTAGCTGCCAAGTCTGCTCTGGATCTTCCCATATCAAAATTCCTTTTATCATTCACCGATTTTAAATGCTCCATTAATTCCTTTATATATGACCGCTGGCAACGGTCTTGGGATACTGCAGACACAAACAAACTTCATCACATTAAGCCTCTCTTAGGAGATTGGCCCAACTCCTACAGAACCAACAGGAGGGATGAGGTTGTTTTGTGTCGCTCTCGCATCGGTCATACTTTTTTAACACATATTTTCATCTTAAAGCGAGAGCCTCAGCCAGAATGTGAACACTGTCATGTTCCCTTGACAGTTAAGCACATTTTGATTGAGTGCGAGTATCTCAAAAATATAAGGAAAACACACTACCGTTGCCAGACTTTGCATAATCTGTTTGCCCAACCGGGTTTATATAATAAAGTGTTAGACTTTTTAAAAGAGACAGGATTTTATCATAAATTTTAACTGTATATAGTATCATTTCATTTTTGTATTTTAAATATTGTATGCATAAAACGAGTTATTTACTTTTAATCTTAATTACTACTGTGATATTGTTTTTATTTGTGCATATAATTTTTTGTTGTGATATAATTTAGCCTGTCAATAATCATCATAAATTTGGCACAATATGGCCCGGTTGGTGCTGACGTGCCATAAAACCATATTTCATTCATTATTCTCCTTTTCTTATTGCTAAAGGCCTTGCCGGCTTAGCTGGTGAGCCTAAAAGCGTGTTGTACGGTCTCAGGATTTAGAAGGCAGCTGTGAGGAAGAGATGCTTGAAAATCTCGCCTCACGAGGTGTTACCTACGTCAAACGTATTTCTATCAGACGTAATGGTATTATTATTCAAACAAACACCTATATCCTGACCTTTGATAAACCAGATCTTCCTAGGACGATCAAAGCTGGTTTTCTTTCCATACCAGTTACCCCTTACATCCCAAATCCATTGCGTTGCTTTCATTGTCAACGCTTTGGACACAGCAAAAACGCGTGTAAGGGGAAAGCAATATGTGCTCGATGTGGACAAGATGGTCACGAAAGTACATCTTGTCAGCTCGATCACCATTGCATTAACTGCAAAGGACCTCATTTTGCATATTCCAGAGAGTGTCCGATATGGAAGAAGGAAAAACAAGTACAACAGGTGAAAACAGAGAAAAATATTTCATATCCTGAAGCAAGGAAGTTGGTCGAGGCTGTAACCCCAACGTTTGCAACGTCCTTTGCAGACGCAGTCAAACCGAAGACCGCTTCCATTGCTTGCCAAACCCCTGTTGTCTGGCCAGCTGAGACAGAATCCTCATCACAAGACAAACCTCCAATTCCTCCTAAACCCGTCAAAAATTCTCTCAGCACTCAGACTAATAAAAAGCCTGAGGAGTCTGAGATAGAGGAGATTGTGCCCCCTACTCCTCCAGCAAAAGGTGGAAATCCACCAAAAACCACTAAGGAACGTCCTGATAAAGGCGTTCCTCAAAATTCAAAATTATATTCCTTCCGAAGTCGGAAGGGTGATGAGGATCCTGTCCAAACCTTTAATAGGTTCGGGATACAGGACAACCTAATGGATGTTGTTGTTGAAGTACATGACCCCAAACAACATCATAGGAGTCCTGTTAAACCTCCCTGAAAATGGCTAATTCCATCATTCAATGGAATTGTCGTGGTCTTAAACCAAATTTTAATGAAGTTCAAATCTTATTTCAAAAATTTAATCCTTTAGCTATTTGTTTACAAGAAACATTTTTAAAGAATTCAGATGTCTTAACACTCAGACACTTTGTTGCCTATCACCATTTTGCTAATGGTGATGGTAGAGCACATGGTGGTGTTTCCATTTTCCTTAATGGAGATCCCCCCTGGGGTGTAGGGGGTGATAAGAATATACCCTTCGTATGTCCTGCGTGTCGTAAAAGGCGACTAAAAGGATCCCTGTAATGGGGCGACGTGTTTGCCGTGCGTTGCGACCCGTGTCGGTGGAGAGTGGAATCCTGGTAATTGAGTGGGGAATTGGCTTGCGAGCCCTTTCTCTGCAACACATTACTTTGGCCCATGGTTCACCTAGACGGGAGATCAGAGTGGCCCACTCTGATTAATCGGCTTTGGTCGTTTATAGCTCTGTAGGATGTACCCTTCCAAGTTTAATGCTCTGTTATTTTTTTACTCAGCATAGTACCTACCTTTGTGTCCTAAGTACATTCTACAGAGCGGCGGCTTGGGTCAATCAGGTTAGACAAGTATTTTTTACTTTCTGGCTTGAGTATACCCTGAGGCCATGCGCAGGTTATCCGCGCTAGTCTTCCCCCTAGTAGGCAGGGCAGTAACCTGGGGGACGTCAAGGGGTGAAACTTTAAATAATACTTTCATGGATTCCTTAATCCCCCCCAACCCAACAATAAAAGATAAAAATAAACAGAAACGTCTGAATACAGAGGACGTTTCGGAGTTATTTACAACAAAAAACAAAGTATCAAAGTCTTGGCCGAGGTTTCTCTTAATTGAGAGTCCCTCTCGAGACCTATCAAAGGTATCACCTTTTTTAATAACCAAGGGCATAGCTGGCTTGGCCGGCGAGCCCAAGGCTATTAAAAAACTAAAGAACGGAGCACTCTTAATAGAATGTGCCAAAGAACAGCATGCTACCATGCTTCTTAAATCTTCATCTTTGGCAGACATTCCTATTAAGGTGTCTCCTCATAGGTCTTTAAACAGTAGTAGAGGTGTAATACGTTGCCGGGACCTCGAAGGCAGCAGTGAGGAAGAAATGGTAGAATACCTTTCTTCTCAAGGTGTACAACACGTCAAAAGAATTAGTGTTCGTCGAGGAGATAAGGTGATTCCAACAAGCACCTACATCCTCACTTTCGACCGTCCCGACATACCAAAGACTCTCAAGGCAGGTTATTTAAGTATACCTGTGGATTCTTACATATCCAATCCTCTTCGTTGCTACAAGTGTCAAAAATTTGGACACAGCAAAACTGTCTGCAGGGGTAAAGACACCTGCGCTCGTTGTGGCCATGATGGCCACGAGAGCGCTGCCTGCCAGGCTGAGTTTTGTTGCGTGAACTGTAAGGGAAAGCATTTTGCTTATTCCCGTGAATGTCCAATATGGCAAAAAGAGAAAAGAATCCAACAGATCATGTCTGAGCGGAAGATACCATACTTCGATGCTCGAAAACCGGTAGATTTATCTGCACCGTTTCCCATTGCACCACAAGGGAAATCTTTTGCTAGTGCAGTTAAAGTTTCAACCACATCTATCTCCGTTCAGACAGAAATAACCTGGCCAGATAGACAGAAAATGAAGACTTTGATAATACCAGATTATGTAAAAGGGGTCCCGAGTTCTTCTCAACCATCTGAGAGCTCGGTCCAAACATCTTTACCCTTGCCTGATGAGGGTTCATCTTCCTTGCCCCCAACTGAAGTTATTGGGATTATTCCCAATACTTCCTCCCAGCACGGCAAGGAAAAATCCCAATTGGATAAACCAAAAGCTGCAACTCCTGATCCCAGGTCCACTGGGTCAGCCCCCCTGGGGTGTAGGGGGTGATAAGAATATACCCTTCGTATGTCCTGCGTGTCGTAAAAGGCGACTAAAAGGATCCCTGTAATGGGGCGACGTGTTTGCCGTGCGTTGCGACCCGTGTCGGTGGAGAGTGGAATCCTGGTAATTGAGTGGGGATCTGGCTTGCGAGCTCTTTTCCTGCAACACATTACTTTGGCCCATGGTTCACCCAGACGGGAGATCAGAGTGGCCCACTCTGATCAATCGGCTTTGGTCGTTTTAAGCTCTGTAGAGTGTACGTTTTTCTCATATCAATGCTTTGTTGTTTTTTTCACTCAGCAAGTTTACCTTTGTGTCCTGAGTACATTCTACGGAGCGGCGGCTTGGGTCAATCTGGTTGGAAAGTATTTTTTTACTTCTGGCTTGAGTATACCCCTCGTTGAGCCCTGAGGCCATGCGCTGCTTATCCGTGCTAGTCCTCCCCCTGGTAGGCAGGAAAGTAACCTGAGGGACAACGAGGGGTGAATAATAAAAAATATATACATGGATCCCCCAATCCCCCCCACACCAACAATTAATAAAAGACAGAAACGTCCTAATACAGAGGACGTTTCTAATTTATTTAAAAATAAAATGGCAAAGTCATGGCCGAGGTTTCTCTTGATTGAGAGCCCCTCTACTGACTTATCCAAAGTCTCACCTTTTTTAATAGATAAGGGCATTGTCGGCTTGGCCGGTGAACCCAAATCTATTAAGAAATTAAAAAATGGAACACTCTTGATAGAATGTGCGAAGGAGCAGCATGCCACCATGCTTCTCAAGTCAACAACTTTGGCAGACATTCCTATCAAGGTGTCTCCACATAGATTTTTAAATTCCAGTAGAGGTGTTATTCGATGTCGAGACCTTGAAGGCAGCAGTGAGGATGAAATGGTTGAATACCTTTCTTCTCAAGGCGTCCAACAAGTTAAACGTATTAGTGTACGCCGAGGAGATAAGGTGATTCCTACAAGCACCTATATCCTCACTTTTAATCGTCCCGACATACCGAAATCAATCAAGGCAGGTTATTTAAATATACCTGTTGATCCTTATATTTCCAATCCTCTTCGCTGCTATAAATGCCAGAGATTTGGACACAGCAAGACCGTCTGCAGGGGCAAAGACACCTGCGTTAATTGCAAGGGTAAGCATTTTGCTTATTCTCGCGAATGTCCAGTATGGCAGAAAGAGAAAAGAATTCAACAGGTAATGTCTGAACGGAAGATTCCGTATTTCGACGCTAGGAAACAAGTAGAACTGACTTCACTCATTGCACCAGAAGGGAAATCCTTTTCGAGTGTAGTTAAAGTTTCTACAACATCCATATCTGTTCAGACAGACATAACTTGGCCTCGTAAAGAGAAAAAACCTAAGACTTTGCCACCATCAGATCATGTAAGAGTGGTCTCGATCCCCATTGAGAGATCGAGTCAAAGCACTAACTCTCTCCCTGAGAAGATTGTATCCCTCTTGCCTCCATCTGGAGATATTGAGATAATTCCCAATACTCCAATCCAAAATGGCAAGAAGGATCCTCCCTTGCGCGCCTCTAAAGCTGACACTGCTGATTCCAGTACCACTCCCCCCTGAGGTGTAGGGGGTGATAAGAATATACCCTTCGCATTTCCTGCGTGTCGTAAAAGGCGACAAAAAGGATCCCTGTAATGGGGCAACGTGTTTGCCGTGCGTTGCGACCCGTGTCGGTGGAGAGTGGAATCCTGGTGATTGAGTGGGGATTTGGCTTGCGAGCTTTTTTCCTGCAACACATTACTTTGGCCCATGGTTCACCTAGACGGGAGGTCAGAGTGACCCACTCTGATCAATCGGCTTTGGTCGTTTCAGCTCTGTAGAATGTACCCTTTCCACGTCTAATGCTCTGTTGTTTATTCACTCTGCATTCTACCTACCTTTGTGTCCTATGTACATTCTACAGGGCGGCGGCTTGGGTCAATCAGGTTAGACAAGTATTTCTTTTACTTTCTGGCTTGAGTATACCCCTCGTCGAGCCCTGAGGCCATGCGCAGGTTATCCGCGCTAGTCCTCCCCCTAGTAGGCAGGGCAGTAACCTGGGGGACGACGAGGGGTGAACTTTTAATATATTTTTTCATGGATTCCGTAATCCCCCCCACCCCAATTATTAAGGAAAAAAATAAACAGAAACGTCTGAATACAGAGGACGTTTCTGCATTATTTACAACTAAAAATAAAATGTCAAAGTCTTGGCCGAGGTTTCTCTTAATTGAGAGTCCCTCTCGAGACCTATCAAAAGTGTCACCTTTTTTAATAACCAAGGGCATAGCTGGCTTGGCCGGCGAGCCCAAGGCTATTAAAAAATTAAAGAACGGAGCACTCCTAATAGAATGTGCCAAAGAACAGCATGCTACCATGCTTCTTAAATCTTCATCTTTGGCAGACATTCCTATTAAGGTGTCTCCGCATAGGTCTTTAAACTCTAGTAGAGGTGTAATACGTTGCCGGGACCTTGAAGGCAGCAGTGAGGAAGAAATGGTAGAATACCTTTCTTCTCAAGGCGTGTCACATGTTAAAAGAATTAGTGTACGCCGAGGAGAAAAGGTGATTCCCACAAGCACCTATATCCTCACGTTCAATCGTCCCGACATTCCTAAGACTCTCAAGGCAGGTTATCTTAACATACCTGTTGATTCTTACATCAGTAACCCACTTAGATGTTACAAATGTCAGAAATTTGGACATAGCAAGACCGTCTGTAGAGATAAGGATACCTGCGCTCGTTGTGGTCATGATGGCCATGAGAGCGCTACCTGCCAGGCGGAATTGTGTTGTATCAATTGCAAGGGTAAGCACTTTGCTTATTCCCGTGAATGTCCAATATGGCAAAAAGAGAAAAGAATCCAACAGGTCATGTCTGAGCGAAAGATACCATATTTCGATGCTCGAAAACAGGTAGATTTATCTGCACAATTTCCCATTGCACCACAAGGGAAATCTTTTGCTAGTGCAGTTAAAGTTTCAACCACCTCCATCTCCGTTCAGACAGCAATAACCTGGCCAGATAGAAAGGAAATGAAGACTTTGATAATACCCGATTATGTAAAAGGGGTCTCGAGCTCTTCTCAGTCATCTGAGAGCTCGGTCCAAACATCTTTGCCCTTGCCTGATGAGGGTTCATCTTCCTTGCCCCCAACTGAAGTTATTGGGATTATTCCCAATACTTCCTCCCAGCACGGCAAGGAAAAATCCCAATTGGATAAACCAAAAGCTGCAACTCCTGATCCCAGGTCCACTGGGTCAGCATCGCAGCTATCGGTTATCCCACCCTCACAGGATAAAGTATATATTTCTTCTAGACAACGAAAGTTGGCAAAGTTGCGTGATAAGGGTAAGAAAGGTTCACAAGACCCTATTGTCCATTTTAAAAAATATGGTGAAGATCTAATGGACGGTATTACCGTAGAGGGGGCCAGTAATGACCCAATCGGCGGTAAGATACCACCAATAAATTATCCCTGACGATGGCTAATTCCATTATTCAATGGAATTGTCGTGGTTTAAAACCAAATTTTAATGAAGTCCAATTATTAATTCAAAAGCACAATCCTTTAGCTATTTGTTTGCAAGAAACATTTTTAAGGAATTCTGACACTTTGTCTTTTAGGCATTTTGTCGGTTACCATCATCATTCAGTTGATGATGGTCGAGCTCATGGGGGTGTTTCTATTATTCTTAATGGAGATATCCCTCAAAGTAAAATAACTCTCAACTCGCCTTTACAGGCAGTTGCTGTTAGGGTGACTTTACATATTCCTATAACACTCTGCTCTGTATATCTTCCACCAAGTTTACATCTTAATCCCAGAGATCTTGATGACCTTGTTGCCCAACTTCCCCTCCCGTTTATTCTGACGGGAGATTTCAATGGTCATCATTCACTCTGGGGTAGTCCAGATGATAACAACAGAGGTAAACAAATAGCGGACTTCATTAACATTAATAATTTGTGTTTATTAAATGATGATTCGCCTACTTATCTACATCCTGCCACAGCATCATTTTCTTCTCTCGATCTCACCATTTGCTCTCCGGTCCTGTTTCAGGATTTTACATGGAGAGTAAATGAAGATCTGTGTGGTAGTGACCACTTTCCTATCTTGATTGTTAATAATGGTCCCTCTCCGGTCGAAAGACCCCAGAGGTGGAAGTTGCATAAGGCTGATTGGGCTCTTTTTGAATCTTTGTGTCTCTTCTCTTTTGATGCAAAAGAGTTAGAAGATGCAGATGAGCCCATGGCCTTATTCACTTCAATTCTTCAAGATGTAGCTGAGCAGGCGAATTCAAAAACCACGACAGAACCAAAACGTTTCAATAAACCATGGTTTAACGACGATTGCAAATCCGCTCTTAAAGAGCGTGATCGTATCCTAAGACGACTAAAGAACCATCCTTCCATGGAGAATATTGCGGCATACCAGATGGTCCGGGCGAAGGCCCGTAGAACCATACGCCAAGCAAAGAAGTCTTCATGGCAAGGTTACGTCTCTAGGATCAATTCCCGTACCACTTCAAAATCGGTATGGGACAGGATTCGTAGGATTAAAGGTAAAAGTAGTGCATTATCAGTTAACCATCTTAATGTTGATAATACCACATTAACAACTTTTCCCGATATTGCCAATTCTCTGGCCAGTACATTTTCATTCAATTCATCATCCAATTTCTCCTCTGATGCCTTTCGGCGAATTAAGAATCAACAGGAGAAACGGCGACTTAATTTCAAGTCCCGTAATGATGAATGCTATAATGATCGTTTTTCCATTGCAGAGCTCCGGGATTCGTTAAAGCGAGCCCGGGACACTGCAACTGGTCCAGATGAAATACACTACCAGATTTTAAAACATTTACCTTTTTCAACTCTTCTAATTTTACTGGATCTTTATAACCGGATTTGGGTTGATGGGAATTTCCCTCCTTCGTGGCACGAAGCCACAATAATTCCCATTCCTAAACCGGGCAAAGATCATACGAATCCTACCAACTATCGTCCGATCGCTTTAACTAGCTGTATTTGCAAAACCATGGAGAGATTGATCAATCGAAGGCTTGTTTGGTACCTTGAGTCCAACAACCTCATTACAGACCTCCAATGTGGATTTCGGTCCCAAAGGAGCACTCTTGATCATCTCGTCCGATTCGAAACGTTCGTCAGGGACGCTTTCATCCAGAAACAACATTTAGTTGCAATATTTTTTGATCTGGAGAAAGCTTATGATACAACATGGAAACATGGTATCATGCGCGACCTCCATAACCTCGGCCTACGAGGTCGCTTACCTATCTTTATTAAAAATTTCCTGGAAGATAGGTCATTTAAGGTACGACTGGGATCAATCTTCTCTGACCCATTTCCCCAGGAAATGGGGGTTCCCCAGGGAAGTATTTTATCTCCAACATTATTTGCCATAAAAATTAACACGATCCCAGCGTGCCTTAAACCAGGTACAAATGGGGCTCTCTATGTTGATGACTTTCAGATGTGCTATGGTTCTACAGACATGCGGATAATCGAACGTAAGTTGCAGCTTTGTTTGAATTCACTTCAACAATGGGCAACCGAAAATGGATTTCGTTTTTCGAAATCCAAGACTGTCTGCATGCATTTCTGTCAGAAACGAGGTTTACATCCAGATCCAGAACTTTTCTTGGATGGCAACCGCCTTCCAGTTGTGGATGAAACCAAATTTCTGGGGCTGATATTTGATAAGAAATTATCATTTATCCCCCACATTAAAAACCTAAAAAAGAAATGTCTGAAAGCCCTCAACATATTGAGAGTCTTATCAAATACTGACTGGGGAGCAGACCGTAAGGTCTTGCTCAGATTATATCGAGCTTTAATAAGATCTAAACTCGATTATGGGTGTATTGTGTATGGATCTGCCCGCGAGTCTTATCTCAAAGAGCTTGACACCATACACAACCAAGGACTTAGAATCAGTTTAGGAGCATTTCGTACATCTCCAGTGGACAGTTTATACGTCGAGGCGCACGAGCCCTCATTGCACAACAGACGTGATAAACTGGCCCTGCAGTATGCTACGAAAATAGCATCATTACCAAATCATATTTCATTTAACACCATATTTAGACCCTATCATGAGCATTTGTATTTTGTGAAGACTAGAGTTATTCCATCATTTGGTATTCGCATACAACCTCTTTTGTCTGAGGCTGGTATCAGCCTTGACAGTATAGCGAATACCCCTTTCTTTAGAACTCCACCGTGGGCTATATCTCCCCCAAAGATCGATTTCGATCTTACTCAACATAAAAAAAGAGACACTAGCTCCACGGTGTTCCAATCTCTCTTTAGAGAGTTAAGGTCTAAGTATGGTGATTATGCTCCTATTTACACAGATGGTTCGAAAGATGGTGATCGGGTTGCTTCGGCTACCGTGACGCCATCCGAGACTATTTCTGTTCGCCTACCCCCTGCTGCATCTATTTTTACAGCTGAGCTCCAGGCTATTCTTCAAGCCCTGGAATTCATTAAATCCTCTTCATCTTTAAAGCATATCATCTATACTGATTCTCTGTCTTCGCTTCAAGCAATTAACAATAAACAGCTTGAACACCCATTAGTAGCAGATGTCTATCATCTGCTACTATCTAACGAGTTTAACAGCAAAGACGTCGTCTTTTGCTGGCTCCCCAGTCACGTTGACATAAGGGGGAATGATCTAGCAGATTTTGCTGCCAAAGCTGCTTTAGATCTTCCCCAATCAACTTTTTTAATTCCATATAATGATTTTAAATGTACAATAAATCATTGTATATATGACCGCTGGCAACGGTCTTGGGATCTTGCAGGTACAAACAAACTTCATCACATAAAGCCTCTCCTTGGAGACTGGCCAAACTCCTACAGATCTAATAGGAGAGATGAAGTTGTTTTGTGTCGCTCTCGTATAGGTCATACTTTTTTAACTCATATTTTCATCCTGAAGCGAGAGCCTCAACCGGAATGTGAACACTGTCATGTTCCTTTGACAGTGAAGCACATTTTGATTGAGTGCAAGTATCTCAAAGATATAAGATTACGGCATTACCGTTGCCAATCACTCAATCAATTGTTTGCCCAACCGGGTCTATATAATAAAGCGCTGGACTTTTTAAAAGAGACAAATTTTTATCGAAAATTTTAATTGTAAATATCTGAATTATCGTTTAATGTTTTAAATATATTTACATAAAGTTTATGTTTATTTTTATTAAAATTTACTGTGATATTTGTTTTTATTTATGTGAATATAGTTATTAATGTGATTATATATTTCTAGTTTGTCTCGAGAAATCATATTTGTTTGGCGCAATATGGCCCGGTTGGAGCTCAAGTGCCATTAAACAATATTTCATTCATTCATTCATTCATTCCAGTACCACTGGATCAGGGGTGCAGTTTCAGGGTATTCCATCCGCAAAGGAGAAAAAAGTGCAAACTTAAAAACATCAAAAAAAATTAGACAATTTTAGAGAGAAAGAATCTAAGGGTTCAAAAAACCCTATCACTCTCTTTAATAAATATGGGGATGATCTGATGGACGACATTACTGTAGTGGATGTCCATGAGGACCCACTCAGTAAGCCGCCAAAATTTAAATTTCCCTGACAATGGCTAATTCCATTATTCAATGGAATTGTCGTGGTTTAAAACCAAATTTTAATGAAGTTCAACTTTTAATTCAAAAGTATAATCCTTTAGCTATTTGTTTACAGGAAACTTTTTTGAGGAATTCTGACACATTGTCTTTTAGACAATTTGTTGGTTATCATCACCACGCTGTTGGTGATGGTAGAGCTCATGGGGGTGTTTCCATTATTCTTAATGGAGACATTCCTCAGAGTAAAGTCACTCTCAACTCGCCTTTACAGGCAGTTGCAGTCCGGGTGACTTTGCATATTCCTATAACAATCTGCTCTGTATATCTTCCACCAAGTTTACATCTTAATCCCAGAGATCTTGATGACCTTGTTGCACAACTCCCTCTCCCGTTTATAATTACGGGAGATTTCAATGGTCACCATTCACTCTGGGGTAGTCCAGATGATAACAACAGAGGTAAACAAATAGCGGACTTCATTAATCTTAATAATTTGTGTTTATTAAATGATGACTCGCCTACTTATCTACATCCTGCCACAGCTTCTTTTTCTTCTCTTGATCTCACCATTTGCTCTCCGGTCCTGTTTCAGGATTTTACATGGAGAGTAAATGAAGATCTATGTGGCAGTGACCACTTTCCAATCTTGATTGAAAATAATGGTCCCTCTCCGGTCGAAAGACCTCAGAGGTGGAAGTTGCATAAGGCTGATTGGGCTCTGTTTGAATCTTTGTGTCTCTTCTCTTTTGATGCAAAAGAGTTAGAAGATGCAGATGAGCCCATGGCCTTATTCACTTCAATTCTTCAAGATGTAGCTGAGCAGGCGATTCCAAAAACCACGACAGAACCAAAACGTTTCAATAAACCATGGTTTAACGACGATTGCAAATCCGCTCTTAAAGAGCGTGATCGTATCCTAAGACGACTAAAGAACCATCCTTCCATGGAGAATATTGCGGCATACCAGATGGTCCGGGCGAAGGCCCGTAGAACCATACGCCAAGCAAAGAAGTCTTCATGGCAAGGTTACGTCTCTAGGATCAATTCCCGTACCACTTCCAAATCGGTATGGGATAGGATTCGTAGGATTAAAGGTAAAAGTAGTGCATTATCAGTTAACCACCTCAATGTTGATAATACCACCCTAACAACATTTCCTGATATTGCTAATTCTCTGGCCAGTACATTTTCATACAATTCATCATCCAATTTCTCCTCTGATGCCTTTCGAGACATTAAACAACAACAGGAGAAAAGGCGACTTAATTTCAAGTCCCGCAATGATGAATGTTATAATGATCGTTTTTCCGTTGCAGAGCTCCGTGACTCATTAAAGCGAGCTCGGGACACTGCAACTGGTCCAGATGAAATACACTACCAAATTTTAAAACATTTACCTTTTCCCACACTCTTAATCTTACTGGATCTTTTCAACCGGATTTGGGTTGATGGGAATTTCCCTTCTTCGTGGCATGAAGCCATAATAATTCCCATCCCTAAACCCGGCAAAGATCATACGAATCCTACCAACTATCGTCCGATCGCTTTAACTAGCTGTATTTGCAAAACCATGGAGAGATTGATCAATCGAAGGCTTGTTTGGTACCTTGAGTCCAACAACCTTATTACTGACCTCCAATGTGGATTTCGGTCCCAAAGGAGCACTCTTGATCATCTCGTTCGATTTGAAACGTTTGTCAGGGACGCTTTCATCCAGAAGCAACATTTAGTTGCAATATTTTTTGATCTGGAGAAAGCTTATGATACAACATGGAAACATGGTATCATGCGCGACCTCCATAACCTCGGCCTACGAGGTCGCTTACCTATCTTCATTAAAAATTTCCTGGAAGATAGGTCATTTAAGGTACGACTGGGATCAATCTTCTCTGACCCATTTCCTCAGGAAATGGGAGTTCCCCAGGGAAGTATTTTATCTCCAACTCTTTTTTCAATAAAAATTAACACGATCCCAGCGTGCCTTAAACCAGGTACAAACGGGGCTCTCTATGTTGATGACTTTCAGATGTGCTATGGTTCTACAGACATGCGGATAATCGAACGTAAGTTGCAGCTTTGTTTGAATTCACTTCAACAATGGGCAACCGAAAATGGATTTCGTTTTTCGAAATCCAAGACTGTCTGCATGCATTTCTGTCAGAAACGAGGTTTACATCCAGATCCAGAACTGTTCTTGGATGGCAATCGCCTTCCAGTTGTGGATGAAACCAAATTTCTGGGGCTGATATTTGATAAGAAATTATCATTTATCCCCCACATTAAAAACCTAAAAAAGAAATGTCTGAAAGCCCTCAACATATTGAGAGTCCTATCAAATACTGACTGGGGAGCAGACCGTAAGGTCTTGCTCAGATTATATCGAGCGTTAATACGATCAAAACTCGATTATGGGTGTATTGTGTATGGGTCTGCCCGCGAGTCTTATCTCAAAGAGCTCGACACCATACACAACCAAGGACTAAGAATCAGTTTAGGAGCATTCCGTACATCTCCAGTGGACAGTTTATACGTCGAGGCGCATGAGCCCTCACTGCACAACAGACGTGATAAACTGGCCCTGCAGTATGCTACGAAAATTGCATCACTTCCAAATCACATTTCATTTAACACCATATTTAGACCTCTTCATGAGCATTTGTATTTTGTGAAGACTAAAGTTATTCCATCATTCGGTATTCGCATTCAACCCCTTTTGTCGGAGGCTGGTATCAGCATTGACAGTATTGCGAATACCCCTTTCTTTAAGACTCCACCGTGGGCTATATCTCCCCCAAAGATCGATTTCGATCTTACTCAACATAAAAAGAGAGATACTAGCTCGTCGGTGTTTCAGTCCCTCTTTCGAGAGCTAAGGTCTAAGTATGGTGATTATGCTCCAATATATACAGATGGTTCAAAGGATGGTGATCGGGTAGCTTCGGCCACTGTGATGCCATCTCAGACCATTTCTGTTCGTCTCCCCCCTGCTGCTTCTATATTTACAGCTGAGCTCCAAGCCATTCTTCAAGCTTTAGAGTTCATTCAATCGTCAACCATATGTAAGCACATCATCTTTACTGATTCTCTGTCCTCGCTTCAAGCATTGCACAATAAACAGCTTGAGCACCCACTAGTAACAGATATTTATTATCTGTTACTATCTTATGAGTTTATCAGCAAAGACATCGTCTTTTGCTGGCTCCCCAGTCACGTTGATATAAAGGGGAATGATCAAGCAGATTTTGCTGCCAAAGCTGCTTTAGATCTTCCCCGATCACCGTTTTTAATACCATATCAAGATTTTAAGTCATCAATAAATCATTTCATTTATGGCCGCTGGCAGCGGTCATGGGATCTTGCAGGCACAAATAAACTCCATCACATCAAACCTCTCCTTGGGGATTGGCCAAGCTCCTATAGTTCCAACAGGAGAGATGAAGTTGTTTTGTGTCGCTCTCGTATAGGTCATACTTTTTTAACACATTTTTTCATCTTAAAACGAGAGCCTCAACCGGAATGTGAACACTGTCAAGTATCTTTGACTGTGAAGCACATTTTGATTGAGTGCAAGCATCTCAGTAATATTAGATCAAAATATTACCGTTGCCAGACATTACATCATTTATTTGCTCAACCGGAGCTATATTGTAAAATGCTGAACTTTTTAAAAGAGACAAAATTTTATTATAAGTTTTAAATTGTATATATTATGTATATCCGTTTTCTTTTAAATGTTTATATTCATAAAGTATTTGATATTTATTTTTAATTTCATACATTATCTGTGATATTTGTTTTTATTTATGGATATAAATATATTTCTGTGATTTCGTTTATTTTGTCTCGGTTTTTCAACATATGTTTGGCGCAATATAGCCCGGTTGGAGCTGACGTGCCATAAAATCACATTTCTTTCTTTCTTTCTTTCCACTGGGTCAGCATCGCAGCTATCGGTTATCCCACCCTCACAGGATAAAGTATATATTTCTTCTAGACAACGAAAGTTGGCAAAGTTGCGTGATAAGGGTAAGAAAGGTTCACAAGACCCTATTGTCCATTTTAAAAAATATGGTGAAGATCTAATGGACGGTATTACCGTAGAGGGGGCCAGTAATGACCCAATCGGCGGTAAGATACCACCAATAAATTATCCCTGACGATGGCTAATTCCATTATTCAATGGAATTGTCGTGGTTTAAAACCAAATTTTAATGAAGTCCAATTATTAATTCAAAAGCACAATCCTTTAGCTATTTGTTTGCAAGAAACATTTTTACGGAATTCTGACACTTTGTCTTTTAGGCATTTTGTCGGTTACCATCATCATTCAGTTGGTGATGGTCGAGCTCATGGGGGTGTTTCTATTATTCTTAATGGAGATATCCCTCAAAGTAAAATCACTCTCAACTCGCCTTTACAGGCAGTTGCAGTTAGGGTGACTCTACATATTCCTATAACACTCTGCTCTGTATATCTTCCACCGAGTTTACATCTTAATCCCAGAGATCTTGATAACCTTGTTGCCCAACTTCCCCTCCCGTTTCCATAACACTTTGCTGTGTATATCTTCCACCAAGTTTACATCTGAACCCCAGAGATCTTAATGACCTTGTTGCTCAACTTCCTCCCCCGTTTATAATTACGGGAGATTTCAATGGTCATCATTCACTCTGGGGAAGTCCAGATGAGAACAACAGGGGTAAACAAATAGCGGACTTCATTAACATTAATAATTTGTGTTTATTAAATGACGACTCGCCTACTTATCTACATCCTGCCACTGCTTCTCTTTCTTCTCTTGATCTAACCATTTGCTCCCCGGTCCTGTTTCAGGATTTTACTTGGAGAGTGAATGAAGATCTGTGTGGCAGTGACCACTTTCCGATTTTGATAGAAAATAATGGACCCTCTCCGGTTGAAAGGCCGCAGAGGTGGAAGTTGCATAAGGCTGATTGGGCTCTTTTTGAATCTTTAGGTCTCTTCTCTTTTGATACAAAGGAGTTAGAAGATGCAGATGAGCCCATGGCCTTATTCACTTCAATTCTTCACGATGTAGCTGAGCAGGCGATTCCAAAGACCACGACTGAGCCCAAACGTTTCAATAAACCATGGTTTAATAACGATTGCAAATCCGCTCTGAAAGAGCGTGATCGAATTTTAAGACGCCTTAAAAATCACCCTACCATGGAGAATGTTGCAGCATACCAAATGGTCCGGGCGAAAGCCCGCAGAACCATACGGCAGGCAAAGAAGTCTTCATGGCAGGGTTATGTCTCAAGGATAAATTCCCGTACGACTTCCAAATCGGTATGGGATAGGATTCGTAGGATTAAAGGTAAAAGTAGTGCATTATCAGTTAACCATCTCAATGTTGATAATACCACCTTAACAACTCCCGTACCACTTCCAAATCGGTATGGGATAGGATTCGTAGGATTAAAGGTAAAAGTAGTGCATTATCAGTTAACCATCTCAATGTTGATAATACCACCTTAACAACATTTCCCGATATTGCTAATTCTCTGGCCAGTACTTTCTCATTTAATTCATCATCCAATTTCTCCTCTGATGCCTTTCGAGGCATTAAACAACAACAGGAGAAAAGGCGACTTAACTTCAAGTCCCGCAATGATGAATGCTATAATGATACCTTTTCCATTGCAGAGCTTCGTGATTCGCTAAAGCGAGCCAGGGACACTGCAACTGGTCCAGATAAAATTCACTACCAGATTTTAAAACACCTACCTTTTTCTACACTTTTAATATTATTAGATCTTTATAACCGGATTTGGGTTGATGGGGATTTTCCTCCTTCGTGGCACGAAGCCACAATAATTCCCATCCCAAAACCGGGTAAAGATCATACGAATCCTACCAACTATCGTCCGATCGCTTTAACTAGCTGTATTTGCAAAACCATGGAGAGATTGATCAATCGAAGGCTTGTTTGGTACCTTGAGTCCAACAACCTCATTACAGACCTCCAATGTGGATTTCGGTCCCAAAGGAGCACTCTTGATCATCTCGTTAGATTTGAAACGTTTGTCAGGGATGCTTTCATCCAGAAACAACATTTAGTTGCTATATTCTTTGATCTGGAGAAAGCATATGATACCACTTGGAAATATGGTATCATGCGCGACCTGCATAACCTCGGTCTGCGAGGTCGCTTACCTATCTTCATTAAAAACTTCTTAGAAGATAGGTCGTTTAAGGTACGTTTGGGATCAATATTCTCTGACCCATTTCCTCAGGAAATGGGGGTTCCTCAGGGAAGTATATTATCCCCCACTCTTTTTTCTATCAAAATTAATACCATACCAACGTGCCTTAAACGTGGGGTCGACGGCTCTTTATATGTTGATGACTTTCAGATGTGTTACGGATCGACAAGTATGCAGACAATCGAACGTCAGTTGCAGCTTTGCTTGAATTCTATTCAACGATGGGCAACTGACAATGGCTTTCGATTTTCAAAATCAAAGACTGTCTGCATGCACTTTTGTCAAAGACGAGGTTTACATCCTGATCCGGAACTTACACTGGATGGTAGTCCCATTCCAGTTGTAGATGAAACCAAATTCTTAGGTTTGATATTTGATAAGAAATTATCATTTATCCCACATATAAAAAACCTCAAGAAAAAATGTCTGAAAGCCCTCAACATATTGAGAGTCTTATCAAATACTGACTGGGGAGCAGACCGTAAGGTCTTGCTCAGATTATATCGAGCACTTATAAGATCCAAACTCGATTATGGGTGTATTGTGTATGGGTCTGCCCGCGAGTCTTATCTCAAAGAGCTCGACACCATACACAACCAGGGACTTAGAATCAGTCTAGGAGCATTCCGAACATCTCCAGTGCAGAGTTTATACGTCGAGGCACACGAGCCCTCATTGCACGACAGACGTGATAAACTTGCACTGCAGTATGCTACAAAAATTGCATCTCTGCCTAATCATATTTCATATAACACCATATTTAGACCATACCATGAACACCTGTATTTACTGAAAACTAATGCTATTCCATCATTCGGTATTCGCATCCAACCCCTTTTGTCAGAGGCTGGCATCAGTCATGACAGTATTGCGAATACCCCTTTGCTTAGTACTCCACCCTGGACTATATCGCCTCCAAAGATCGATTTAGATCTAACGAAAAACAAAAAGAAAGATACTAGTTCAACGGTGTTTCAAACTCTCTTCGGAGAAGTAAGGTCTAAATATGGTGATTATGCTCCTATATACACAGATGGTTCTAAGGATGGTGATCGGGTAGCTTCGGCTACAGTGACGCCATCCGAGACCATTTCTGTGTGTCTCCCACCTGCTGCTTCCATATTTACAGCTGAACTCCAGGCCATTCTTCAGGCCTTGGAGTTCATTCAGTCCTCTTCAGCTTTAAAGCATATCATTTTTACTGATTCTTTGTCCTCGCTTCAAGCAATTAACAATAAACAGCTTGAACATCCATTAGTAGCAGATGTTTATCGTCTGTTACTATCGTACGAGCTCAGCAGCAAAGATGTCGTCTTCTGCTGGCTTCCCAGTCACGTTGATATAAAGGGGAATGATCTAGCAGATTTTGCTGCCAAAGCTGCTTTAGATCTTCCCCAATCACATTTTTATACGCCCACATTTTCATGTGGACGTATTATGTCGTCGCCCCTGTCCGTCTGTCCGTCCGTCCGTCCGTCCGTCCGTCCGTCCGTCCGGACGTCCGTCCGTCCACAATTGTTTGTGGACTCTCTATAGGTCACAATTCTTGTCGGATTTTAACGAAACTTAAAATATAGGTTTATCCCCAAAAGATCTCGGCTGCTTTCGATATTGGCATGTATCGGATCAAAACTTCATGGATTATGGCCCCTGATTGTACGAAAAATCACGTTTTTAGCTTGTGGACCCTATAGAGGTCACAATTTTGAACCGATTGTGATGAAACTTGACATGCATGTTTATAACCCAAAGATCTTGGTTCCTTTCGATATTTGCGCCTATCGAAACGTAATTTCCTGAATTATGGCCCCTGATTGTCCGAAAAATCACCTATTTTAGCTCGTGGTACCTCTGGAGGTCAAAATTATTATCCGATTTGTAAAACCGTTCGACTATATCACCGTTACACCCTAAAGAGGGTTGAGTTCAAATTTCGGAAAAATCGGACCAAAATTACCATACAAAATGGCCGCCGTTCGTACGCGTATACTGTTAAAAAATGGTATATCAAGGTTGTGGACCCTGTAGAGATCACAATTTTAATTCGATTTTGATGAAACTTAAAATGCATGGTTATAACCCAAAGATCTTGGTTCCTTTCGATATTTGCGCATATCGGATCGTAACTTCCTGAATTATGGTCCCTGATTATACGCAAAATCACCTTGGTTTAGCTTGTGGTCCCTCTGGAGGTAACAATAATTATCCGATTTAAAAAATCGTTTGATTATATCATCGTTACACCCTAAGGAAGGTTGAGTTCGAATTTCGGTAAAATTGGACCAAAATTGCCATACAAAATGGCCGCCATTCGTACGCGAATACGGTTAAAAAATGGTATATCAAGGTTGTGGACCCTGTAGAGGTCACAATTTTAATTCGATTTTAATGAAACTTGAAATGCATGGTTATAACCCAAAGATCTTGGTTCCTTTCGATATTTGTGCCTATCGGAACGTAATTTCCTGAATTATGTCCCCCGATTGTCCGAAAAATCACCTATTTTAGCTTGTGGTACCTCTGGAGGTCACAATTATTATCCAATTTGAAAAACCGTTCTATTACGTCAACGTTACACCCTAAGGAGGGTTGAGTTCAAATTTCGGAAAAATCGGACTAAAATGACCATACAAAATGGCCGCCGTTCGTACGCGAATCCTGTTAAAAAATGGTATATCAAGGTTGTGGACCCTGTAGAGATCACAATTTTAATTCGATTTTGATGAAACTTGAAATGCATGGTTATAACCCAAAGATCTTGGTTCCTTTCGATATTTGCGCATATCGGATCGTAACTCCCTGAATTATGGCTCCTGATTATTCGCAAAATCGTCTTTGTTTCGCTTGTGGTCCCTCTGGAGGTCACAATTATTATCCGATTTAAAAAACATTTGATTATATCATCGTTACATTGTAATGAAGGTTGAGTTTGAATTTTGTGAAATCGGACCACAACTGCCGGACAAAATGGCCGCCACTTGTATGCGAATATTGTGTAAAAATATGGTTTATCAAGGTTGTGAACCCTGTAGAGGTCATAATTTTAATCTGATTTTGAAGTACCTTGAAATGCATGTTCATAACCCATTCAAAGATCTTGGTTCCATTCAATATATGCGCATATCGATTTGTAACTTCATGAGTTATTGTCCTTGATTGTAGGAAAAATCACTTTCTTTTTAGCTTGTTCTCTATCCAACTCTTGTATGTGGGCGTATCCTGCCTGGCAGCCGCTGGTTTAATTCCTTATAAGGATTTTAAACATTCAATTAATCTTTTTATTTATGACCGCTGGCAACGGTCTTGGGATCTTGCAGACACAAACAAGCTTCGTCACATCAAGCCTCTCTTAGGAGATTGGCCAAGCTCCTACCGTACGAGCAGGAGAGATGAAGTTGTCTTGTGTCGCTCTCGCATAGGTCATACTTTTTTAACACATATTTTCATTTTAAAACGAGAGCCTCAACCGGAATGTCAACACTGTCACGTTCCTTTGACAGTGAAGCACATTTTGATTGAGTGCAAGCATCTCAAGAATATTAGAACTAAGTACTACCGTTGCCAGTCAGCACGTCAGCTATTTGCTCAACCGGAGCTTCATGATAAATTGTTATCATTTTTAAAAGAGACAAACTTTTATAAGAAATTTTAATTGTATATATTGATCATTTTGTGTTTTAAATATTTATATATGTAAAGAATTTAATATATTTATTTTTAATTTTATTTTCTGTGATATTTGTTTTTACTTATATATATGAATAAACCCCTGTGATATATATTTAATTTGTCTCATAAATGTCATCATGCTTGGCGCAATATGGCCCGGTTGGAGCTGACGTGCCATTAAACAATATTTCTTTCTTTCTTTCTAACGAAAAACAAAAAGAAAGATACTAGTTCAACGGTGTTTCAGTCTCTCTTTCGAGAGCTGAGGTCTAAATATGGTGATTATGCTCCCATTTACACAGATGGTTCCAAAGATGGTGATCGGGTAGCTTCGGCTACTGTCACACCATCTGAAATCATATCTGTCAGACTTCCACCTGCTGCTTCCATATTTACTGCTGAACTCCAGGCTATATTTCAGGCATTGGAGTTCATTCAGTCATCTTCAACTTCAAAACATGTTATATTTACTGATTCTTTGTCCTCTTTACAAGCTATAAACAATAAACAGCTTGTACAGCCATTAGTGGCAGACATTTATCGTCTGCTACTATCATACGAGTTTATCGGCAAGGACATAGTCCTTTGCTGGCTCCCCAGTCACGTTGATATTAAAGGGAATGAGCAGGCAGACTTAGCTGCCAAGTCTGCTCTGGATCTTCCCATATCAAAATTCCTTTTATCATTCACCGATTTTAAATCCCCCATTAATTCCTTTATATATGGCCGCTGGCAACGGTCTTGGGATACTGCAGACACAAACAAACTTCATCACATTAAGCCTCTCTTAGGAGATTGGCCCAACTCCTACAGAACCAACAGGAGGGATGAGGTTGTTTTGTGTCGCTCTCGCATTGGTCATACTTTTTTAACACACATTTTCATTTTAAAGCGAGAGCCTCAACCAGAATGTGAACACTGTCATGTTCCCTTGACAGTTAAGCACATTTTGATTGAGTGCAAGTATCTGAAAAATATAAGAAAAACACACTACCGTTGCCAGACTTTGCATAATCTGTTTGCCCAACCGGGTTTATATGGTAATGTGCTAGACTTTTTAAAAGAGATAGGATTTTATCATAAATTTTAATTGTATATACTACCATTTCATTTTTTATTTTAAATATTTATATGTATAAAACAATTTATTTTACTTTTAATTTTATTTACTAACTGTGATATTGGTTTTATTTATGCATATAATGTTTATTCTGTGATATAATTTAGAGCCTATCTCATAATACTTATCATATGTCTGGCACAGTATGGCCCGGTTGGTGCTGACGTGCCATTAAACTACATTTCTTTCTTTCTTTCTTTCATATGCCGATTCTCTACTTGGATAGTATTGATTGCATTAATGTTTATGTAGCAGGATCGACGGACAGACTCCATCATTCCCGGTCGTGGGTTTAACCAAAAGAGACAAAACAATACCGAAACACAGCTATACAGTTTATATACACCAAACACACAGGAAATTATTTACAAGAAAAATTAGCACAACCGCAAAGTTGCACTACTTTGTTCCACGGTAAAAGATGAATAGATAAAAGGTATGCCGACACAAACTGATTTCAACACTGGTTTAATAACATTTTAAAGTACTTTTCGTCCGTCTTAGGACTATTCATAAATAATGTCATATATATATATATATATATAAAAGAATACAACTCAAGATATAGCTTCTAATATAACTAATAATATATCGAGATTTATTGCCTATTACAGGTAATAATAATTAGGCATTTAGAAGTTTTATACATAAATAATACATATAACAAAATGAGAATCTAATTATAAACATACCCTGATAAAGGTGCTCTTAAGAAATGAAGAATTATATGGATGAGGAAAACCATATATAAGAATGAAAAGATCGAAACACTAAAAGATAAAAACAAACACTAAATTAGACATACATTTTAAAATATAAGTGTTTACTTTTTAGATTCAATAGACATGTAGTATTTTATTTGTAACTTATTCTAGAATAAAACATTAAATAAGAAAAGAATTGTCTTGTTTTATATTGTCATTAAGTCAAGTTAAACAAATCAAAAAACCTACATGTCAGTGAATTCAGGAAAAGGAAATGGTGCATCCAAGAGAGAGATGTAAGACAAAGTGACTAAAGTTGAAATAGGATGTTAGGCCAGTAACCAAGAAACGGAATACTACTCACCATGTTAAAATAACATGTTAAAACTAAACTAATAATACCGACTTGAAAAATAAGACTTGCTGGATATACATGACAATAGAAACTGACTCAAAGATTTAAAGGAATTATAACACCTAATAAAATAATTAAAGAGGCTATAACACCCTACTACATTTACCATATTATATCAAATCAACCTACGTCAAGGTGTTTATATTTCTACTTCTTTATTGAAATCCCGCCTTCCATTAGCCCAGGTTAGGTGCACAACAAACAGTAGGACGTTAAACTCCTTTTCATTTCATTTCTTTCTTGAAATAATATTCAGTGATTAAAAAGGCTTTTGTCATTGATAAAGGGGACCACTAGGGTGTGTGAAATTATTTTTAGGGGCCGGAAAACTAAGGAGGCTAATCTAGGTGGGAAGGAAAGAAATAAAATGTGTGGAAAAAGGGGCAATTGGAGTTCAGATATGTTTAATATTTGAAATGAAATGGGGGTTAAGGGAGAAGAACATACGCCATGATGTGTGCTATGAGGGCAATTTCGCGTGGACAGCGGCACTGTGGCTCAAAGTTTTACCAAATTCTAACTGCAAAGGGGTATGATACGTGCATCCCAATGTGTACACAAACGACCCAACCTTGTCCCTTGCAAGGTCATCCATCCTGCACTACCGTCCCTTTTAGTAATCCCCCCCTGGGGTGTAGGGGGTGATAAGAATATACCCTTCGTATGTCCTGCGTGTCGTAAAAGGCGACTAAAAGGATCCCTGTGATGGGGCAACGTGTTGGCCGTGCGTTGCGACCTGTGTCGGTGGAGAGTGGAATCCTGGTAATTGAGTGGGGATTTGGTCTGTGGGCTCTTTCTTTACAACACATTACTTCGGCCCACAATTCACCTAGACAGGAGGTCAGAGAGACCCACTCTGATCAATCGGCTTTGGTCGTGTTTAGCTGACGAGTAGGCGCATTTTTTCCCTTTAATCTGTAATATATTATTTGTTGCAGTTCTACCTTTGTGTCCAGAGTGCCTACTCAAAAGCAGCGGCCTGGGTCAACCAGGTAGAGTAACTGATAATTTCTTTACTTTGTCTGGGTATATCCCTGCCTGTCCTCGTAAGGCGTATACGCTGGATATCCGCGTAGCAGCCCGCATAGAGATTGCAGCCCTTGGTGGCTGGAGAGCAGACAGGGATGAACCTTTTATAAACTTTCATGGCTTCCCAAACCAAGAAGACTCGTACTTTAAAACGAACGTCGACCGAGGATTTGGAAACAAATCACGTACCAAATAAAACATCCCGAACTTGGCCTAGGTTTCTGGTGATACAGAGTACCAATGATATTAATTTAAGTAAAACCTCTCCTTTTCTTATTGCTAAAGGCCTTGCCGGCTTAGCTGGTGAGCCTAAAAGCGTAAAGAAAATGAGAAATGGTACTCTGTTAGTGGAATGTGCTAAAGAGTCACATGCTTCATCTTTATTAAAATCTGAAATGTTAGCTAACATTCCTATCAAAGTTGCACCGCATAACTCTCTTAATTCTTCAAGAGGTGTTATTCGGTCTCAGGATCTAGAAGGCAGCAGTGAGGAAGAGATGCTTGAAAATCTCGCCTCACAAGGTGTTACTTACGTTAAACGTATTTCCATCAGACGTAATAACAATATTATCCAAACAAACACCTACATCCTGACCTTTGATAAACCAGAACTTCCTAGGACGATCAAAGCTGGTTTTCTTTCCATAACAGTTACCCCTTACATCCCAAATCCATTGCGTTGTTTTCATTGTCAACGCTTTGGACACAGCAAAAACGTGTGTAAGGGGAAAGCAATATGTGCTCGATGTGGACAAGATGGTCACGAAAGTACATCTTGTCAGCTCGATCACCATTGCATTAACTGCAAAGGACCTCATTTTGCATATTCCAGAGAGTGTCCAATATGGAAGAAGGAAAAACAAGTACAACAGGTGAAAACAGAGAAAAATATTTCATATCCTGAAGCAAGGAAGTTGGTCGAGGCTGTAACCCCAACGTTTGCAACGTCCTTTGCAAACGCAGTCAAACCGAAGACCGCTTCCATTGCTTGCCAAACCCCTGTTGTCTGGCCAGCTGAGACAGAATCCTCATCACAAGACAAACCTCCAATTCCTCCTAAACCCGTCAAAAATTCTCTCAGCACTCAGACTAATAAAAAGCCTGAGGAGTCTGAGATAGAGGAGATTGTGCCCCCTACTCCTCCAGCAAAAGGTGGAAATCCACCAAAAACCACTAAGGAACGTCCTGATAAAGGCGTTCCTCAAAATTCAAAATTATATTCCTTCCGAAGTCGGAAGGGTGATGAGGATCCTGTCCAAAACTTTAATAGGTTCGGGATACAGGACAACCTAATGGATGTTGTTGTTGAAGTACATGACCCCAAACAACATCACAGGAGTCCTGTTAAACCTCCCTGAAAATGGCTAATTCCATCATTCAATGGAATTGTCGTGGTCTTAAACCAAATTTTAATGAAGTTCAAATCTTAATTCAAAAATTTAATCCTTTAGCTATTTGTTTACAAGAAACATTTTTAAAGAATTCAGATGTCTTAACACTCAGACACTTTGTTGCCTATCACCATTTTGCTAATGGTGATGGTAGAGCACATGGTGGTGTTTCCATTTTCCTTAATGGAGATATTCCGCAAAGTAAAGTCGCCCTCAACTCGCCTTTACAGGCAGTTGCAGTTAGGGTGACTCTACATATTTCCATAACACTTTGCTGTGTATATCTTCCACCAAGTTTACATCTGAACCCCAGAGATCTTAATGACCTTGTTGCTCAACTTCCTCCCCCGTTTATAATTACGGGAGATTTCAATGGTCATCATTCACTCTGGGGAAGTCCAGATGAGAACAACAGGGGTAAACAAATAGCGGACTTCATTAACATTAATAATTTGTGTTTATTAAATGACGACTCGCCTACTTATCTACATCCTGCCACTGCTTCTCTTTCTTCTCTTGATCTAACCATTTGCTCCCCGGTCCTGTTTCAGGATTTTACTTGGAGAGTGAATGAAGATCTGTGTGGCAGTGACCACTTTCCGATTTTGATAGAAAATAATGGACCCTCTCCGGTTGAAAGGCCGCAGAGGTGGAAGTTGCATAAGGCTGATTGGGCTCTTTTTGAATCTTTAGGTCTCTTCTCTTTTGATACAAAGGAGTTAGAAGATGCAGATGAGCCCATGGCCTTATTCACTTCAATTCTTCACGATGTAGCTGAGCAGGCGATTCCAAAGACCACGACTGAGCCCAAACGTTTCAATAAACCATGGTTTAATAACGATTGCAAATCCGCTCTGAAAGAGCGTGATCGAATTTTAAGACGCCTTAAAAATCACCCTACCATGGAGAATGTTGCAGCATACCAAATGGTCCGGGCGAAAGCCCGCAGAACCATACGGCAGGCAAAGAAGTCTTCATGGCAGGATTATGTCTCAAGGATAAATTCCCGTACGACTTCCAAATCGGTATGGGATAGGATTCGTAGGATTAAAGGTAAAAGTAGTGCATTATCAGTTAACCATCTCAATGTTGGTAATACCACCTTAACAACATTTCCTGATATTGCTAATTCTCTGGCCAGTACTTTCTCATTTAATTCATCATCCAATTTCTCCTCTGATGCCTTTCGAGGCATTAAACAACAACAGGAGAAAAGGCGACTTAACTTCAAGTCCCGCAATGATGAATGCTATAATGATACCTTTTCCATTGCAGAGCTTCGTGATTCGCTAAAGCGAGCCAGGGACACTGCAACTGGTCCAGATGAAATTCACTACCAGATTTTAAAACACCTACCTTTTTCTACACTTTTAATATTATTAGATCTTTATAACCGGATTTGGGTTGATGGGGATTTTCCTCCTTCGTGGCACGAAGCCACAATAATTCCCATCCCAAAACCGGGTAAAGATCATACGAATCCTACCAACTATCGTCCGATCGCTTTAACTAGCTGTATTTGCAAAACCATGGAGAGATTGATCAATCGAAGGCTTGTTTGGTACCTTGAGTCCAACAACCTCATTACAGACCTCCAATGTGGATTTCGGTCCCAAAGGAGCACTCTTGATCATCTCGTTAGATTTGAAACGTTTGTCAGGGATGCTTTCATCCAGAAACAACATTTAGTTGCTATATTCTTTGATCTGGAGAAAGCATATGATACCACTTGGAAATATGGTATCATGCGCGACCTGCATAACCTCGGTCTGCGAGGTCGCTTACCTATCTTCATTAAAAACTTCTTAGAAGATAGGTCGTTTAAGGTACGTTTGGGATCAATATTCTCTGACCCATTTCCTCAGGAAATGGGGGTTCCTCAGGGAAGTATATTATCCCCCACTCTTTTTTCTATCAAAATTAATACCATACCAACGTGCCTTAAACGTGGGGTCGACGGCTCTCTATATGTTGATGACTTTCAGATGTGTTACGGATCGACAAGTATGCAGACAATCGAACGTCAGTTGCAGCTTTGCTTGAATTCTATTCAACGATGGGCAACTGATAATGGATTTCGATTCTCGAAATCAAAGACTGTCTGCATGCACTTTTGTCAAAGACGAGGTTTACATCCTGATCCGGAACTTACACTGGATGGTAGTCCCATTCCAGTTGTAGATGAAACCAAATTCTTAGGTTTGATATTTGATAAGAAATTATCATTTATCCCACATATAAAAAACCTCAAGAAAAAATGTCTGAAAGCCCTCAACATTTTGAGAGTCTTATCAAACACTGACTGGGGAGCAGACCGTAAGGTCTTGCTCCGATTATATCGAGCACTTATAAGATCAAAACTCGATTATGGGTGTATTGTGTATGGGTCTGCCCGCGAGTCTTATCTCAAAGAGCTCGACACCATACACAACCAGGGACTTAGAATCAGTTTGGGAGCATTCCGAACATCTCCAGTGCAGAGTTTATACGTCGAGGCACACGAGCCCTCATTGCACGACAGACGTGATAAACTTGCACTGTAGTATGCTACAAAAATTGCATCTCTGCCTAATCATATTTCATATAACATCATATTTAGACCATACCATGAACACCTGTATTTACTGAAAACTAATGCTGTTCCATCATTCGGTATTCGCATCCAACCCCTTTTGTCAGAGGCTGGCATCAGTCATGACAGTTTTGCGAATACCCCTTTGCTTGGTACTCCACCCTGGACTGTATCGCCTCCAAAGATCGATTTAGATCTAACGAAAAACAAAAAGAAAGATACTAGTTCCACGGTGTTTCAGTCTCTCTTTCGAGAGCTGAGGTCTAAATATAGTGATTATGCTCCCATTTACACAGATGGTTCCAAAGATGGTGATCGGGTCGCTTCGGCTACTGTCACACCATCTGAAATCATTTCTGTCAGACTTCCACCTGCTGCTTCCATATTTACTGCTGAACTCCAGGCTATATTTCAGGCATTGGAGTTCATTCAGTCATCTTCAACTTCAAAACATGTTATATTTACTGATTCTTTGTCCTCTTTACAAGCAATAAACAGCTTGTACACCCATTAGTGGCAGACATTTATCGTCTGCTACTATCACACGAGTTTATCGGCAAGGACATAGTCCTTTGCTGGCTCCCCAGTCACGTTGATATTAAAGGGAATGATCAGGCAGACTTAGCTGCCAAGTCTGCTCTGGATCTTCCCATATCAAAATTCCTTTTATCATTCACAGATTTTAAATCCCCCATTAATTCCTTTATATATGGCCGCTGGCAACGGTCTTGGGATACTGCAGACACAAACAAACTTCATCACATTAAGCCTCTCTTAGGAGATTGGCCCAACTCCTACAGAACCAACAGGAGGGATGAGGTTGTTTTGTGTCGCTCTCGCATTGGTCATACTTTTTTAACACACATTTTCATTTTAAAGCGAGAGCCTCAACCAGAATGTGAACACTGTCATGTTCCCTTGACAGTTAAGCACATTTTGATTGAGTGCAAGTATCTGAAAAATATAAGAAAAACACACTACCGTTGCCAGACTTTGCATAATCTGTTTGCCCAACCGGGTTTATATGGTAATGTGCTAGACTTTTTAAAAGAGATAGGATTTTATCATAAATTTTAATTGTATATACTACCATTTCATTTTTTATTTTAAATATTTATATGTATAAAACAATTTATTTTACTTTTAATTTTATTTACTAACTGTGATATTGATTTTATTTATGCATATAATGTTTATTCTGTGATATAATTTAGAGCCTATCTCATAATACTCATCATATGTCTGGCACAGTATGGCCCGGTTGGTGCTGACGTGCCATTAAACTACATTTCTTTCTTTCTTTCCTTTTAGTAATCGAAATATGAATTTACGTGTTAATATCTAAGTCCCATGTATTCTCCTGATGCAATTAATTTTATGCCACCTTTTCTATTAAAATTCAAAATTATTACTTATTGTCTATTTTACATAAACTTGCTATTATTAATTTATTTATCAGCTTTTAATACCATACTTTCCCAAATTGTAGTGGGATGTTGGTTTTCTTCGTATATGGGCGATTTTATTAATTATTATTTATAACAAAGTTTTACGAGTTGCTTGATCTACATATGTGACCGAATAAACCACTAATAGTATATATAGTTTATTTATTGCTACAGAGACAACAATCTCTTAAAAATACAAATATATCATATAAAAAATTGTTATGAATAAAATAAAAACCAAGTACGAACAATCCAAACCGTAAGACGGAATTCGAAGTCCTAAAATACGTTATAGGCAAAATAGTATATTCAAGCAAAATAGTGTAATCAGCAAATAGACTGCTCCCCGTGTACAAAATACACGACGAATAGTGGTAACAGGTGTCCGGAAGAGATAAGGTTGGATACATTTCATGCACAACTCATCCTTCCACAACCGATCAAGAATCAGACATTTAAACAAAATCTAAATCTGCACTAAACTTTCCTGTTTCGACATTGTTACCAGTAGAGCTAGTACTAAAAGCGTTTTGAGCAGGGGTCAACATGGAGAAGACGCTGGCTGTAGAAAACCTCATTATTATCTACATACATGTACACTATATAATTACATAATTACAGTATAAAAAGTAAACTTCTTTCTTGCCCTAAGGGAACACAGACGCAACACAACTACAACTATTTATACGGAACCCTACAAAAAAAATGTTCATTTGATCTGAACTTAAACACACTTGATCTATCAGTGGCAAGAATACGACGATACATCACCTGTCGTATTACCCCTTTAATTTGTTATGTTCTCCTTTCTAATGATAATCTTTCTAATCAAATTCATGGCATAGAATTAATTAATAGTAAACGTCAGCCCACCAGCCTTAAAAGGGTACTCACTAGGGCAGTGTGAAGTTGGATCGTTATTCGTTATTCACCAATAACGAATAACGAGGTGGATCACCTTTTTATTCGCCAATAACGAGACAAGCTACCTCGTTTTTCGTTATTCAACTTTTTATTCGGGATTCAGATATAAACCTAGCCACGACTAGAATGATGGATGTCAAGTATCCCCCAGTAGTATGAAACACGGCAAAACGACTTTTAGTCGAAACAGTCCACATTGTTATTCAAGCATATAATAACGAGCAGTTTGTTATTCGTGTTCCACCTCGTTGTTTGAGATTCACATAGGAACCTGTTTATGCATCTTTAATGAGAATATTTCAAGATTTGATTCAAAACAATCATTAGATAACAATAAAATATTAAATGAACGTTTGGTCTTCATTAATATGATATTAAATGACGCTTTTAGAAATGGCCAATTCCTAACACTGTCAGGAGAGAGTATACTCCCTTTGCCAATTTCCTTTTCAAATAACAATTTATGGGATTGGTCGATAAAAATAGCACAAGTATCAAAGGCGGATAACTTAAAAACGTGTCTCCCCCATAGATTAACCCAGGGTATAGTGGAGTAGAACGAAATGAGTACACTGGGTAACCAAGGATGTGCACCAAACCTTAGCATGTCAATTCCTCCAGCTTCCATGAGTATTAAGTATTGGGGAGCAATAATGCGATAAATCTGAATGCAAGAGGATCAACACAACTGAAAGACCGTGGGTGGAGAAAATCGACTAAAACGAGGGACATAGTGTTCATATATCTCATGTCCACCAGTACTACTGACTACCGCCCTCGCGGTCTTAATAAAGAATGGCTTGAATACATCATACTACGTCATCACCGGAAATGTCACCTGAGGATCTGCACCAATCCTCAGCATGTCAATTCCTCCAGCTTCCAGAAGTATTAAGTATTGGGGAGCAATAATGCGATAACATATTCGATATCCCGAACCCCCTTCAAACACATTAGGCCAGCATATTATTACCCTCTATCCCCAATACTCAAAATACAAAATATTAAAACCTCAACAAAAATTTCTTTATTTCATCGCAAATAAATCAAAAATAATAATAATTATAAATATAAATAATATAATCTTTGTTCAGCTGTCAGGTGATGGGGAGCACTGTCCCCAGTGTAATCCACTCCGGTTCAGCTTTGGCGGAAATGAAAGCAAGATCATTAGTGAAATTTTTCTCCAATTCTGGTACACATAAACACGATACTGTAAATTCTTTCTCTGAAGTGATAATAAATTTTATGATATAAAACATTTGAAAATATTAAAACTAAACCAGACCGAATTACACACGGGGACAGAACTCCCCCACCCCTGACCCACGTGAATAAGAAATCCACTAAAGGCATCAGTGGCCCACTGGTCAGTGGTAAGAAAGGTCCTATCTAGAAACATACAAATCGTTACGCAGATCATCTAAACAACAAAACAAATGCGAAAAATGGGACTAAGTGATCACGCCACATTGTCACAACATCATTCTATACAAACACGTGCGATGACCTACTTATCCACAATCAAGTGTGTACACAATTTACACACACATGGCATGAGACACTTAGTAGATCTATCACTGCTAGAAATAACATTCACCAATACATTTTTCCACTAAAAATTACTAATTTTGCTGCATAAATAATTTGAGTATTTAAAAAAGGTGAATACCACCAAGGTATTGGCTACCTAAGCCAAAATCAATATGCCACCAAGGCTATTAGCTACCGAAGCCAAAATTAAAAAGCCACCAAGGCAGAAAATTAATAAGCCACCAAGGCAAAAATTAATAAGTCACCAAGGCTATTGGCTACCTAAGCCAAAAACAATATACCACCAATGTATTTTTAAGTAAAAATAAAATATATTACCGTTTAATGAAACAAGAACACGTCTGTCCACCTCACTGTCTTAATAAAGAATGGCTGGAATACATCATACTACGTCATCACCGGAAATGTCACGTGAGGATCGTCAGTTATTCGCTCAACCGAAGCTTTATGATAAAATACTAACATTTTTAAAAGAGAAAATTTGTATTCAAAGTTTTAATTGTACATATTTATCGTATACTACACAACAGACGTGATAAACTCGTCCTGTAGTATGCTACGAAAATTGCATCATTTCCAAATCATATTTCATTTAAAAGAGACAATAACACTCTTGCTGGCTTGACAGGTCCAGAAAAAAAATTAGCCTTATTCTAACTACTAGATGTTTAAGTGTCCTACCTGTTGTGTAAATTATCCATTACAACCTATCTTACTTGTCCAGGGCCCGGTTCCTAGAAAATTCTTAAAGTAAGCACAAAGCCATGCTTCACTTTTACTTACGTAAGAATCTTATAAAAATACCGTCCCTAGAAAATTCTTAAGACCATTCTTACGTAAGCACAGGTCAAGTATAAGTCTAAGCACGTTGTGACTGGTAATGCTTACCATACACTGAGACTACGATGCTCTTTAACGTCATAAAAACAACTTTGGTATGCGAATTACGTCATAAATTTGTCGTCTGCTTCATTGTGGTTGATTTAGATGCATTTGAATGAATGAATGAAATGGGGTTTTACGTCCTACGCTTAAGCACCTAACCTGGGCTAATTGGAGACGGGCATACGCCATACAGTGTTCTATGAGGGAAATTTTTGCCCGGGCAGCGGCGCTACGGCCTACTCTTATATCGAATTCCAACTGCCAAGGGATCTTTTACGTGTACTCCAATTTGTACACGGGACCTCGGTTTTTCGTCCCATCTGAACGACTAGGCAGCTGTCCTTGTCAGGCCCTCATTCTGCATCACTGACAAGGGGAAATCACGCCGGAAAATCGAGATGAACTTTCTCGGCCAATGCAGGGATCGAACATCCGACCTCCAGGCTAGCGAACCAGCGCCTTATCCACTTAGCCACCGTGATCCCCAGATGCATTTGACATACACTAAGTTATAAAATGTGCCAAAAGATAAAAAAAACGTACACACATACAAACTAACTGAATAATTGTGAGGGCGCCTGATCTTAAAGTAGTCTGTGTGTTTGTAGCCTATTGTTTACTAATTGGCAAATAAATAAATTGGTTTCATGGTATAGGCCCTAAATGCAAAATTTTCTATAGCATTCTTAATTTCTTTTGGAAAAGAATTGTCTCTGTCTTTTAGTTGTCTCTTTGGTATCAAAAGGTGTCGGAAATGCCGTCGAATAACTCTACGGTCAGCCATCTTTACGAAACAGACTTAAGGTTGGTAAGCAAGCCCTCTACCTTGCTTGGGACTTGTGCTTAGATTGGCTATGTTTAAGAACAAAGTTGTGCTAAAGTTTTTTCTTGGAACGCATAATAACGTTCTTGTGCTTACAATGAAGTGTACTTAAAATCTAAGCACAAGACCATTCTTAAGAATTTTGTGGGAACACAAAATAAGGTAAGTTTACTTAAATGCAAAGTCGACTAAAATCTAAGCACAAGAACGTGCTTAAGAATTTTCTAGGAATCGGGCCCAGAGGGTTCGAAAATATGTTTAAATCCAAGTTGCATTCGAAGTGTTTACGTAAGGCCTTTCAAACCATGTAGTTAAATTTTCAAAAAATTTAAATTCGGTGTGACAAGATGAAATTTGTATCATCAATTAATTGGAATATTGTAAAATTGTACAATTCGTTGAGCAGAATAATGATGGGGCATAGTATTCAGTGCAAACATCTCAAAGATTCAAGATTTAGGAGATAAACACAATAGACATGTCCTGAGATCATTAGGACCCAAGATGCGTAGCGTCGCGGGCTGTAATGTAAAATCTCAGAACGTGTCTATTGGACAATATAACACCCCTCTAAATGCAAAACATGAAGTGTTTATCGACATTGTAACATGCTATTGTTGAAGGGGGTCGAATGCCGGGGCTAAACAACCACACAAGGGTTCATTTCCCTGCAAATATACAAATAACAGAATAAAGACAATGTATAAAAACAGTATCAAAGCATGGTTTAAAAGTAATAACAATAAAATCATATGTCTAATATTACATGTAACTCTTAGAACTCTTTAAGTGCACTTAAACTTAAACTATCAAATAGCGATATACTCGTATAAGTATGAAATATACTTATTAGCAGCTTAATAATAATAAAACTAATATTGCTTACCCTAAAGAGGGGTTTTCTAATTACTGCCAACTGGTTTAAGGTGAAATACCTTTAAACGTTGGAACACTGTAAATGAAATATAAATGTGATGTAAATGAATGTATTATGAGTATTTAAAGTGGAATACTTTTGTAGTGCGGTCGAGGAAATATATCTAATATATTATTGTCCAAGCTCCCAGCTTGGCGTACTAAGGCTTAGTCCGCAAATCTATAATCAATGGTTACCTTTCAAACTCTGTAGAATACTGTAGGCCGTACACCTGTTGTAAATAGGCGTATTTTACGTCCGCTTCCACCGAAGTGATATCGCAGACAATTACGTGATATATATATATATATTTTTTTTTTTATATAATTTCGTATGTCCACAATGGAGTGGATTTTTGGGTCAAAACTGTTATTCGAGTCAATGATGGAGCTGCTGTCGTAGATAATGATTTCTTCTGTTTCTATTATCTCTTGTTTTTCTATAGTATTTTGTGGCGGTAGTTTTGGTATGGGAAATTCGAATTTAATTGTGTTCGAAGTATCTGCTGGAGTTGATGTCGAAGGGGGTTTGATTTCCCCTTCTCTTCTTCTTTTAACTGGTGGTGGTTGAACTGGCGGGGACTTGCTTACTGTTTTTTGCTTCTTTCTTTTCTTTGGTCTGATTTTCTTTTTGTCTTTCTGGACCTCGGCGGGGGCAGTCCTTGCGTGAGTGACCAAGCTTCTCACACCTGAAGCTGGAGAGGCTTGGCCTGGGGTTACAATTCGTACTCTGGCTTCTCCGTATTGACATTTCAGTATTATGATCTGTGGTATGTCTTTCAGTATTATGATCTCTTGTAGACTGTACTGCCCGGCAACCTTTGGTCTTTAAAGGATCTCAAGTACCCGATGTCACTCATGATATCTTGGAAGTAATGGTCCAAGTATGAGACTGGGAAGTCATAAACCGTTAGAGTTGTTACTTTGAAAGATCTTCTATGGAATCGGAATTCGATCCCCATGTGGGTGTGTTTTTCTTTTTGTAGTAGTGTGGCTTTGGCCTCTTGTGTCTTTACATGGACGAGCCATTCTTCTTCATTTTGGTAGATTGTTAGTATGTCTTCCCACTTGCCAAGTAGGTCGTTCAGACACCTCAAGATTGACCTATCGGTCAATTGCTCAGTGCTGCTGACTGCTACGTGGTAGGACACCCTCTTTCTTTCTACTTCGGGGACCTCGTATATTTTGATTTTCGGTTCCATGGTGATTAGAATATAGCTTTTGTTGTAGACTGGGAAACTGTGAAACTGATGATTAGAATAGACTGTAAAACTGGATAACTGTAAAACTGGAAGACTGTAAAACTGGAGCACTGGATAATTGGAACACTAGAGCTGCGGTTGTTAACAGGGCGAACGCTAATTAACAACTGAGTGACCTGAGTGAGGCCGTACACCAATCGGTTACGGGTTTTATACCCCTGGTTGGCTCCGGCGTAGGGATACCAGAAAGTAGATCTTTCATTACGGTCCACACTGGTAGTAAGAGACTTCTCCATGACGTATGTGCTTGCTGCATTTACTAATAGAGTAAGAACAGATCTTACTAGGGAAACTGGATAACCCCGGTTATCCAGACGGGTCATAGTTTATTCCACATTAGGGGATTTACAACACACCACCCTGTTTATTTTGTGAGGTGAGACATTATCTATGTAGTAAAAAGAAAAGAAATTTATCCTAAGGCGGGTATATACATTATATATATATATAATATAACATTCATGCACACAATCAGACATCAGTCACACGGTAGCGGTATATTATGTACACCGTACTTACACACCCATTGAGTTCAATAAAATATTTCTACTTTATGAGAGATTGGTTTCGTTATTCATATCAATCTCCCAATCCTCCATGACGGAGTTAAAGGCCACTTCCTCATACCAGTTCTCAGCGGGACGATCCAAAGCAAGGGGTGTGGCTGGGACCCAAAAAATTAACAAAATCTGTCTGCTGGTGTTAAGGTGGTTCAGACAGACCATTATGCAGCGCCAGTATAAAAGACAGGCGGGAGAGTTTATTGGGTTTAGTCTAAACCGGGATGGAATCGGCCAGCAATTGTTACGGCACACCGCTTCGAGTACCGGTCTATGGGCAGCTCTGATTTGGCTATCTACTGGCAGCCAACCCCCCGAGTTGAATACCTGGACCATTTGTTCCGGGGTCCTACCTCCCACCATACGGCATAAGGCCTTAAGGGCCTGTGACTGCCTCTCTATATTGTCCGGGTTTATATTGGTTTCCTGGGTCATATACTTTGGCAGGTGATAATCAAAACAATGGAACTTGATCTTCCTGGTAAGTACCGGACAACCTATTAACGGGCAAACCTGATTTCTTCCCTGCAGCCGACGCCTTGTTACCGGGAAAGCAGGAACTGAAGGGGCGGAAGGACCAGGAACTGGTCGAATAACTATAGTGGAGACTGGGGTCACATTCCTGACAGAGTTCTCCAAGGCTGAGCTGGCAGGGACAGGTGCGAAATTACCGCTTCCTACCGCGAGGCGGTACCCCCCTTGTCTTAAAATACCCCTGCGAATTCTGGGATCCGCTACCCCCCTGAGCACTGTCTGCTGGACTCTAGGCCGAGTCCCATATCCCCTTCCCCTGTGTCGATACGGGGCCGATAATGGCCAGTGTGTGTGTCCAAAACTATTATCCATATTGATATCTGAAATAAATAAAACAGACAACCACTGCCTTTACCGTTATAACCCGGTAAAGACAGTAACACAATTTAATTTATTACTTCTACCCCCCTCCCTTACTCCGCCTCAATACCGGAATGACACAATTATTTGGAACAATTAGGACAAATATATTCTTTGTCCTCCCATTCCGAATCCAAGGCTAAATTGACGCAGGTATAATGAAACCAGTCGTCGCATTGATCGCAACAAATCATCGGGGTACCATTATCTGGTTCCCTACAAATATACAACTGGCGGTAGTTTTCTCTTTGATGTGCATAGCAGTTATATCTCATAACAACCTGCCATGACGTCATCATAGGTTGATATTCTGTTCATATCAACCGCTGATGACGTCGTGACAGGTTGATATGAAATATCAACCGCTAATGACGTCATCTCAGGTCGATGTATTCGACTCCTATCAACCGCTGATGATCGAAATAATACAAAAAAAACACAGAAATAAATTTTTATTCTTGTAACAATTAAAAAAGTATTATGGTACAGTTTGTAACATTCAAGACAGAAATAAACGGCGTACTTATCGGCATATTTAAATCGGTTATCCATACTCGACCATGTCTAAGATATCTTTCAGAATCATCTTTCCGTCCACACACTACACCTTTTGATCCAAATTTTCTTTAGGTTTGAATAGATCCTCATCGATAGTCGCATCCACATCAATTCCATCGCCAATTTGTTTGCTAAAGGGGTTGATTCCTATCCATTTTTTTTTTGTTCATTTGCTTTTCAATTCTTCAATATGGCGAATTGTAAACAAACCCAACCACGTAATTTCACGTGATAAATTCGGTAATATTCGTTATTTGACGGAAAGTACCGAGTAGGTAGCCCAATCGTCGTTGGCCTGTAGTGGAAGAGTCCATTTAATTTAAGGGTGGGCGTTGTATATGTCAGATATTAACCAATCATACCTCAGTTGCTATATTTATATCACCCTTGGGCTGCGCCCGCGGGTTATATAATATAGCACCCTCGGGTAGGTTAATATCCTATACATACAATATACTTCGGCATTCCCCGTAACAGTCGGTAGTGAAACATCGGAATCCGATCGGCGACGGAATTTAATAATCCAGTTTGGCAACTCCCTGTCTCGACAAAGCTTAATACGGTCATGGTTCAAGACTGACTCATTTTTACGGGTTTTAACTCGAAAAAGATATGGGGTGATAACTTTTGTAAAAACTCCGGGCCCCTTCCAAGATGGAGACAATTTTTTACTTTTACCCTTTTTAGTGGCGGTATCTAAAATATAGACGGCATCAGCTACTTCATATTTCTTAACATTCGAACGTAGATCGTAATCTCTCTTGATTCGTTCTTGATTTGTTTTTAATTTTTCTCTAGCTAATCTATGCGTTTCACCCATGACTTTTTCTAATTTTTCAACAAAGGAGTCTACGTCACCATCGTTTTCAACGGGTGAAAGGAAAATTAAGTCGGCGGGGTGATTTACTTCGCGACCTAGCATTAGTTTATTTGCCGTGAACCCAGTCTGTTGGTTCACACTTGACCATATACAACTGGTGGTAGTTTTCTCTTTGATGTGCATAGCAGTTATATCTCATAACAACCTGCCATGACGTCATAATAGGTTGATATATTCTTCATATCAACCGCTGATGACGTCACGGCAGGTTGATATTTCATATCAACCGCTAATGACGTCATGTCAGGTCGATGTATTCGACTCATATCAACCGCTGATGATCAAAATAATACAAAAAACACAGAAATAAATTTTTATTATTTTGACAATTAAAAAATATTATGGAACAGTTTGAAACATTCAAGACAGAAATAGACGACGTACTTATCAGCATATTTAATTCGGTTATCCATATCTTTCAGGATCTTCTTTCCGTCCACACACTCCTAGACTTGAAAGTATTTTATCGCCCAAGATTTCCATTATAAACTATTTTTGGGTACAGTCCATGCACTTAAATAAAACAGTCGGCCAAATCCTTCTGTCTATAAAACATAGCAAAAGCCTTCAATCGTAGTTCACTGTCAGAATTATCGGAAAAGAATGTCTTTTGATCCAAATTTTCTTTAGGCTTTGGATAGATCCTCATCGATAGTTGCATTCACGCCAATTCCATCGTCAGTATGTTGGCTAAAAGGGATTGATTATTCGTCTGACTTCGTATAACTTTCCATTTTTTTTTGTATGAAATTCAATTCTTCAAAATGGCGCTGTGTTTACAAAAATACCATCTCGTAATTGCACGTGATTAAGTCGGTAATCTTCGTTATTTGACGGAAACTACCGAGCCGTTATCCAATCATTGTTGAATATTAATGGAAAAGTCCATTTAAATTTAAGGGTGGGCGTTGTATATGTCAGATATTAACCAATCATACCTCAGTTGCTATATTTATATCACCCTTGGGCTGCGCCCGCGGGTTATATAATATAGCACCCTCAGGGAGGTTAATATCCTATACTTAATGCGCTCGTAAGTTGCGATAGATATACTTCTAATTGCTCTGGCAACCGTCAATATAACATTTCACAGCTTCTAATATCGTCCTATTATAGCGTTCAGCCTGTCCATTCGATGATGGGCGGTAGGCTGTCGTACGTGTCTTATATATTCGTAACACATCACACAAAGCAGTAAAAAGTTTGCTCTCCAAATTCCTTCCCTGATCGGTAAAAACCCGAAATGGGCAACCAAAACGCGACAAAAACTCATTAACCGCCGACCGGGCGGTAATTTCCGCAGTTTGCGACGGCAGAGGGATACATTCAACTCATTATGTAAATTGGTCAACCATCATTAAAATGTATTCATTCCCCTCTGGCGTAATAGGTAACGGACCTAAGAAATCTAAATGTACCCTTTCCATAGGTGACCCGGCATGGTAACGGGTTAATTTAGCGCGAGGTGTGGCCTGGGTATTCTTGTTAATGTTACATATGGCACAAGAGGCAACGTATGCGCGCACATATTCGGTCATCCCGTACCAATAAAACTGTTGTTTAATACGGCTTTTCGTTCTCTGAATACCCTGGTGACCTGACATCGGTATGTCATGACACAATCTACAAATATCGACATTTAATTCTTCTGGGACTAACAGCTGAGTCTCTAACAAATTGCTCGGTCTTTTAACTCTAATAACTCCCTTATCTAGGACAAACAGAGCTCGATTAATCCAGTAATGTTTTACAGCAGGACTCTGCAGCATTAGCTGAGCCTGTTCGGGTTCGACCCCGGAGGTTAGCCAAAGCGTAATTATTTTAAATCCTCATCATTTGCCTGCGCAGATTTAATGAGTTCGGGAGAATACATATTTAATGAAATGCCATCACCGTCTACGTCATCACTTTCAATTTCGTTAGTAGTCACCACATTTACCCGCGGTTCATTTGGGTACCCCGTAACCTCTATGCTAACGGGTTCAAAAACAGATTCTTTCTCTAATAATAAATTCCGCTTAATACCCGACTTAAATGGTAAAGGTATGGTGTCATCCACGTTTGTCGCAAACTCTATCCAATTTTTATGTGCTCTCTCACAATAACGACAGCCACCGCACGGTAAATCGGTTAATTGTACATCTATATTGAAATCGTCGCATGGCTTGTCTGGTAATTTCATTCGACTTAAAGCGTCGGCATTTACATGCAAACGTGCTTTCCGATGAACTACGGTCATATAATATTGACCCAATTCCTCCAACCAACGAGCTAATTGTCCAGTCGGATGCTTAAATCTCAGCAACCAAGTGAGACTAGCGTGATCTGTTCTCACTATAAAAGGTTTACCAAGCAAATAGTGTCTAAATTGGCGCCTGAAACGAACAATGGCCAACAGCTCCTGTCGCGTCGTACAGTAGCGACGTTGTTCCGGTGTCAGAGAAAAACTACCATATGCAATGACCCGTTCCTTTTCGTCCTGTATTTGCGACAATTCAGCGGAAACGGCGTTCATGCTGGCATCACAATCAAGAATAAACGTGTCATGTTCCGTGGGCAAAGCCAAGACCGGAGTTATCAAAAGCAAACTGTTACTTTTCACCCCACATAAATTGTTTTTTACCGGTAATTGAATATAACGGTGAAGCTATTCCCGCAAATTGTTTTATAAACGTTCTATGATAATTGGCAAAGCCAAGAAAAGATTCGACTTCCTTTGTACAAGTCGGAACCGTCCATTTCTCTACGGTTTTTATTAGGTTGTTACCGGCTTTGAGACCATTCTGACTAACCATTCTACCTAAAAACTCAACCTCTTCCTGAAAAAGTACACATTTCTTAGGTTTCAATTTCATACCGAACTCCCGAAATCTGGCTAATACCATTTTAAATTACCCAAATGATCATCTACATTTTTGCCCATGACCATCGTATCGTCCAAAAAAGCTAAAGCTATATCCCAACTAAGCCCATTAAGCACTAACCCAATGCTCCTGGAATACCCGGAGACAGCTCCCGTTAAGCCAAATGGTAGTTTAGTAAATTCAAACAACCCGTATTTTGTAATAAAGGCGTGTTTTTCTTATCTTCCTGCCTAAGGGGAATCTGCCAATATGCAGAATTTGCATCAAGTTTTGAGAACCATTTATTTCCCGACAAGTCCAGGCGACGGCCCGTAGAACCATACGCCAAGCAAAGAAGTCTTCATGGCAAGGTTATGTCTCTAGGATCAATTCCCGTACCACCTCAAAATCGGTATGGGACAGGATTCGTAGGATTAAAGGTAAAAGTAGTGCATTATCAGTTAATCATCTTAATGTTGATAATACCACCTTAACAACATTTCCTGATATTGCCAACTCTCTGGCCAGTACATTTTCATTCAATTCATCATCCAATTTCTCCTCTGATGCCTTTCGGCGAATTAAGAATCAACAGGAGAAAAGGCGACTTAATTTCAAGTCCCGTAATGATGAATGTTATAATGATCGTTTTTCCATTGCAGAGCTCCGGGATTCGTTAAAGCGAGCCCGGGACACTGCAACTGGCCCAGATGAAATTCACTACCAGATTTTAAAACATCTACCTTATCCAACACTTCATATTTTACTGGATCTTTTTAACCGGATTTGGGTTGATGGGAATTTCCCTCCTTCGTGGCATGAAGCCACAATAATTCCTATCCCTAAACCGGGTAAAGATCATACGAATCCTACCAACTATCGTCCGATTGCTTTAACTAGCTGTATTTGCAAAACCATGGAGAGATTGATCAATCGAAGGCTTGTTTGGTACCTTGAGTCCAACAACCTTATCACTGACCTCCAATGTGGATTTCGGTCCCAAAGGAGCACTCTTGATCATCTCGTTCGATTCGAAACGTTCGTCAGGGACGCTTTCATCCAGAAGCAACATTTAGTTGCAATATTTTTTGATCTGGAGAAAGCATATGATACCACGTGGAAACATGGTATCATGCGCGACCTCCATAACCTCGGCCTACGAGGTCGCTTACCTATCTTCATTAAAAATTTCCTGGAAGATAGGTCATTTAAGGTACGACTGGGATCAATATTCTCTGACCCATTAGGAAATGGGGGTTCCCCAGGGAAGCATATTATCTCCTACTCTCTTTGCGATAAAAATTAACACGATCCCAGCGTGCCTTAAACCAGGTACAAACGGGGCTCTCTATGTTGATGACTTTCAGATGTGCTATGGTTCTACAGACATGCGGATAATCGAGCGTAAGTTGCAGCTTTGTTTGAATTCACTTCAACAATGGGCAACCGAAAATTGATTTCTGCATGCATTTCTGTCAGAAACGAGGTTTACATCCAGATCCAGAACTGTTTTTGGATGGCAATCGCCTTCCAGTTGTGGATGAAACCAAATTTCTGGGGCTGATATTTGATAAGAAATTATCATTTATCCCCCACATTAAAAGCCTTAAAAAGAAATGTCTGAAAGCCCTCAAAATATTGAGAGTCCTATCAAATACTGACTGGGGAGCAGACCGTAAGGTCTTGCTCCGATTATATCGAGCATTAATTAGATCAAAACTCGATTATGGGTGTATTGTGTATGGGTCTGCCCGCGAGTCTTATCTCAAAGAGCTCGACACCATACACAACCAAGGACTTAGAATCAGTTTAGGAGCATTTCGTACATCTCCAGTGGACAGTTTATACGTCGAGGCGCACGAGCCCTCGTTGCACGACAGACGTGATAAATTGGCCCTGCAGTATGCTACGAAAATTGCATCACTTCCAAATCATATTTCATTTAACACCATATTTAGACCCCTTCATGAATATTTGTATCTGATGAAGACTAAAGTCATTCCACCATTCGGTATTCCCATACAACCCCTGATGTCTGAGGCTGGTATCAGCCTCGACAGTATTGCGAATACTCCTTTCTTTGAGACTCCATCGTGGACTATATCTCTCCCAAAGATCGATTTCGATCTTACACAACATAAAAAGAGAGATACTAGCTCAACGGTTTTTCAGTCTCTCTTTCGAGAGCTAAGGTCTAAATATGGTGATTATGCTCCAATATACACAGATGGGTCGAAGGATGAAGATCGGGTAGCTTCGGCTACCGTGACACCATCCGAGACCATCTCTGTCCGCCTCCCACCCGCTGCTTCCATCTTTACAGCTGAACTCCAGACCATTCTCCATGCTTTGGAGTTCATTCAATCATCATCTGATTTAAAATATATAATTTTTACTGATTCTTTGTCCTCATTACAAGCAATAAATAACCAACAGCTTGATCACCCATTAGTAGCAGATATTTATCGTCTGCTACTATCATACGAGTTAAGCAGCAAGGACATTGTCTTTTGCTGGCTCCCCAGTCACATGGATATAAAAGGGAACGATCAAGCAGATTTGGCTGCCAAGTCTGCTTTAGATCTTCCCTTATCTTTTTTTTTAATACCATACACAGATTTTAAATCACCCATTAATCAATTTATTTATGGCCGCTGGCAACGGTCTTGGGATCTTGCAGACACTAACAAACTTCATCACATTAAGCCTCTCTTAGGAGATTGGCCAAGCTCCTATAGAACTAACAGGAGAGATGAAGTTGTTTTATGTCGCTCTCGCATAGGTCATACTTTTTTAACACATATTTTCATCTTAAAGCGAGAGCCTCAATCGGAATGTGAACACTGTCATGTTCCTTTGACAGTGAAGCACATTTTGATTGAGTGCAAGTATCTCAAAGATACAAGATTACGGCACTACCGTTGCCAATCACTTTATCAGTTGTTTGCCCAACCGGGGCTATATTGTAAAGCTCTAGATTTTTTAAAAGAGACAAATTTTTATAGAAAATTTTAATTATATATATCTAATTTTCATTTTCATGTTTTAAATATATATGCATAAAGTTTATATTTATTTTTATTTTGACTTTTACTGTGATATTTGTTTTTATTTATGTATATATATAATAATACTGTGATAATTTAATTATAGTTTGTCTCAAAATTCACCATATGTTTGGCGCAATATAGCCCGGTTGGAGCGCATGTGCCATTAAACAACATTTCTATTCTATTGCCCAACCGGGTTTATATTGCAACATTTTAGACTTTTTAAAAGAGACAAGCTTTTATCATAAATTTTAATTGTATATTTATTATTTCATTTTTGAATTTTAAATTTATATATGCATAAAAGTTCTTTTTCGTTTTTAATTATATTTACTGTGATATTGTTTTTATTTATGCATATAATACATTTTCTGTGATATTCATTTAACTTGTCTTGCATAAATCATTTATGTTTGGCGCAATATGGCCCGATCGGTGCTCATGTGCCATAAAACCACATTTCATTTCATTTCATTTCCCGACAAGGCATCCATACATTCGCTAACCAGGGGTAAAGGAAAAACATCCTTAGTGGTCACCGCATTAAGTTTCCGGTAATCTATGCACCACCGAACCGTGCCATCTTTTTTCCGTATTAAAACCGGTGGGGAAGCCCAATCAGAATTTGACGGCTGAATGACTTTAGCCTCCAACATTTTCTTTAAATGTTCTTCCTCTTCCCTCGCAAAACAAACGGGGTACGTCTTAAACTTTGTTTAATCGGTTTGGCGTCATTGGTTTCGATCACATAATCCATGGCCGTAAAATTACCTAAGTCAAACTGCTGTTTTGCAAAGACTTCTTGATAATCGATTAATAACTGCATCAGTTTTAATTGTTCAGACTCCGTTAATAATTTCCTAGAACACTCAAATAAATCAACCAAATGCTCAGGGATATTCTCAAAACATGTACAATCTATCTGATCGGAGCCCTCTTGTGGCGGTTTAACAATATCCTGTTCCCTAAACTCAATCGCCTTAGCTATCTGTTCATTTGTCTCAAGTATTACTCTCTCTTCAGACGGGTTTATCAAACAAATACGAGGGAATTCTGTCTCGATATGTGAATGTAGGGATCGACCAATTAATAACTTTGGATGTTTGAACGGTTCTATCGGATAACGAGATAAATTTTTATTCAAATTACACCTTGCCCTAGCTACTGATAATGGTGGAATAACTATCCGTTTGTCTACGGAAATATTGGCATTATCGGCGCTCCCATCAACATCGTCATGAAATAAATTGAAAACATCATCGCCTTTTTGCATTATATTGTTTAATATATCGATTTGAACTTTATTTGCGCGCATGAAATCAAGTCCTAATAACGTGTCATCCTCTATTGGAGCGACGTACAACTGACTAAGTTCTATTTCGAATGAACCGATTTTCAATTTAGCCGGTCCCACAATAAACCCCAAGAAATCTAATTGACGACCTGCAGTATGTAGGCGTACATCTCTAATTTTAGGCGGCTTTTCCGGCAACTCATCGTACCGACGATCACTAAGTATGGTGACCTGACTACCAGTGTCTAAAACGGTCAAAATTGATATGTTTTGAACTTTCACGTTAAGCTTATACATCGCATCGGAAGATACCCTACGGATAGACGTCGAAGCCAATTCGCACGTTTCCTCAATTTGCGCGAAATCGATGGAGTCGATTCTTTGGTTGATACCTGTTTTAACGGTATCCAGGAACTTTTGATCACCCCCCGGGGTGGTGATATATTGATCATCACCGACAGTAACGGTGTATTCAGAACCGGTCGAACGATTAACGGTTCTACTTTCATTTACGCCCGTAGCTTCGCTAGACGCCTCGCTTTCTGAAAATAATATCGGCGATAGTGCAGTATAACGGATCAAACGCTCGACAGTTTAAATCCTGATCTTTGTTATGGCCAAAGCTGACATGTTTCCAATCTGAAGTCGGATAAGGCGTACTCTGGTTTTGTCTTAACCATTTTGGGCATTCTCTTTTGTATTGACCTAATTCACCACAGTGGAAACACACGGCATTTTCACGTGATGGCGACCTAGCTGGCGACCTCGAGCGCGATCTAAATCTAGACATATTTAAACTAATTTTATAAACACTCTCTGTAAGTTCTCCCATGGTTTTTAAAACACTTCCCCCCTGGGGTGTAGGGGGTGACAAGAATATACCCTTCGTAAATCCTGCGTGTCGTAAAAGGCGACTAAAAGGATCCCTGTAATGGGGCAGCGTGTTTGCCGTGCGTTGCGACCCGTGTCGGTGGAGAGTGGAATCCTGGTGATTGAGTGGGGATTTGGCTTACGAGCCCTTTTTCTGCAACACATTACTTTGGCCCATGGTTCATCTAGACGGGAGGTTAGAGTGGCCCACTCTAATCAATCGGCTATGGTCATTTCAGCATCGAACAGGGCACTTTTTCTTTTTTTTTTCTCTTCATTGCTTTGTTTTCAACTAAGCTTTTCAACCTTTGTGTCATAGGTACCCTCTTCGAAGCGTGGCTTGGGTCAATCAAGTTGGATATATTAGTTTATACATCTTGCTTGAGTATACCCTTCGCCTAGCCCTGAGGCAATGCGCTGGCCATCCGCGCTAGCCCTACCCTTGTAGGCAGGGAAGTAACCTGGGGGCCGGCGAAGGGTGAATATCCAAGAATTATTTCCATGGATCCCCCAACCCCAAATACAACATTGAAAAGAAAAAAAACAGATGATGGTCCTGATATTCCTGTAAAGGTATCAAGATCTTGGCCGAGGTTTCTCCTTATCGAGAGCACCTCTAATATAGATTTTTCAAGAGTGTCACCTTTCTTGATATCCAAAGGCATCACCGGCTTGGCTGGGGAGCCCAAAAATATCAAAAAATTAAAAAGTGGAGCATTATTGATAGAATGTTCTAAAGAACAACATTCGACAATGTTATTAAAATCAGAAATGCTTGTTACATATCCTATCAAAGTGACTCCACATAGATCACTTAACTCTTCTAGAGGTGTTATTCGCTGCCGGGACCTTGAAGGCAGCAGTGAGGAAGAAATGGTAGAACATTTATCATCACAAAATGTCACACATGTTAAAAGAATTAGTGTTCGACGTGGTGATAAAATAATTCCCACTAGTACGTACATCCTCACGTTCAACCGTCCCGACATTCCGAAATCGATAAAGGCAGGTTATCTTAACATTCCTGTTGATGCCTATATTTCCAATCCATTACGATGCTTTAAATGCCAAAAGTACGGTCACAGTAAAACTGTATGCAGAGGTAAAGAGACGTGTGCCCGATGTGGCCTTGATGGTCACGAGAGCTCTACCTGTGCTGCTGAATTTTGCTGTGTAAACTGTAAGGGTAAACATTCTGCTTATTCCCGAGAATGTCCCGTTTGGCAAAAGGAAAAGAATATTCAACAGGTAATGTCTGAAAGAAAGATCCCATATTATGACGCCAAAAAACAGGTGGAAATAACATTAATTCCACCTACTGGTTCTTTTGCTAGTAAAGCGAAAGTCCAGACAAGATCCATTTCTATTCAGACTGAAATAACCTGGCCTTGAAAGGAGAAAAACCCAAAAATTATTATAGATCAGCAACCCGATAAAGAGATCTCGAGCTCTTCTCAGACATCTGGGAGCTCGATAAATCTAATTGAGGAGATGAACAACACAACTCCCCCCTCTTCATCCACAACATCTTCTGGGACTTCTCCTCCAAAGGAGAAGCCTGTAATTCCCAAAGGGAAGGGTGGAAGTAGAACAAGTTCTTTGCCATCTTCACAGAAATCTGATGGGGGAAAGGGCTGACGGAAGTCTAGCCCCTCACCTTCATCAAAAGAGAAAGACAACGCTTCTAAAAAAGAAAAGAACAGATTGGCAAAATTAAGAGGGAGGGATAGAAAAGGTAGCAATGACGCTATTTCTCTCCACAATAGATATGGGGATGCTGATCCGATGGACGGTGTTGCCGTAGAGGGGGTCTGTAATGACCCTGTCGGCGGTAAACCGCCCCCAATAAATTATCCCTGACAATGTCTAATTCCATTATTCAATGGAATTGTCGTGGTTTAAAACCAAATTTTAATGAAGTTCAACTGTTAATTCAAAAATATAATCCTTTAGCTATTTGTTTACAGGAAACTTTTTTAAGGAATTCTGACTCCTTGTCTTTTAGACATTTTGTTGGTTATCATCATCACGCAGTTGGTGATGGTAGAGCGCATGGGGGTGTTTCTATTATTCTTAATGGAGACATTCCTCAGAGTAAAGTCACTCTCAACTCGCCGTTACAGGCAGTTGCAGTCCATGTGACTTTGCATATTCCTATAACACTTTGCTCTGTATATCTTCCACCAAGTTTACATCTTAATCCCAGAGATCTTGATGACCTCGTTGCTCAACTTCCTCTCCCGTTTATTATTACGGGAGATTTCAATGGTCATCATTCACTCTGGGGTAGTCCAGATGATAACAACAGAGGTAAACAAATAGCGAACTTCATTAACATTAATAATTTGTGTTTATTAAATGACGACTCGCCTACTTATCTACATCCTGCCACTGCTTCCTTTTCTTCTCTCGATCTTACCATTTGCTCTCCGGTCCTGTTTCAGGATTTTACATGGAGAGTAAATGAAGATTTATGTGGTAGTGACCACTTTCCTATCTTGATTGACAACAATGGTCCCTCTCCGGTCGAAAGACCTCAGAGGTGGAAGTTGCATAAGGCTGATTGGGCTCTGTTTGAATCTTTGTGTCTCTTCTCTTTTGATGCAAAAGAGTTAGAAGATGCAGATGAGCCCATGGCCTTATTCACGTCAATTCTTCAAGATGTAGCTGAGCAGGCGATTCCAAAAACCACGACAGAACCAAAACGTTTCAATAAACCATGGTATAATGACGATTGCAAATCCGCTCTTAAAGAGCGTGATCGTATCCTAAGACGACTAAAGAAATATCCTTCCATGGAGAATATTGCGGCATACCAGATGGTCCGGGCGAAGGCCCGTAGAACCATACGCCAAGCAAAGAAGGCTTCATGGCAAGGCTATGTCTCTAGGATCAATTCCCGTACGACTTCCAAATCGGTATGGGATAGGATTCGTAGGATTAAAGGTAAAAGTAGTGCATTATCAGTTAATCATCTCAATGTTGATAATACCACCTTAACAACATTTCCTGATATTGCTAATTCTCTGGCCAGTACATTTTCATTTAATTCATCATCCAATTTCTCCTCTGATGCCTTTCGGGGCATTAAACAACAACAGGAGAAAAGGCGACTTAATTTCAAGTCCCGCAATGATGAATGCTATAATGACTCATTTTCCATTGCAAAGCTTCGGGATTCGCTAAAGCGAGCTCGAGATACTGCAACTGGTCCAGATGAAATACACTACCAAATTCTAAAACATTTACCTTTTTCCTCTCTCTTAATTTTATTGGATCTTTTCAACCGGATTTGGGTTGATGGGAAATTTCCCCCTTCGTGGCACGAAGCCACTATAATCCCTATCCCTAAACCCGGCAAAGATCATACGAATCCTACCAACTATCGTCCGATCGCTTTAACTAGCTGTATTTGCAAAACCATGGAGAGATTGATCAATCGAAGGCTTGTTTGGTACCTTGAGTCCAACAACCTCATTACTGACCTCCAATGTGGATTTCGGTCCCAAAGGAGCACTCTTGATCATCTCGTTCGATTTGAAACGTTCGTCAGGGACGCTTTCATCCAGAAGCAACATTTAGTTGCAAGATTTTTTGATCTGGAGAAAGCATATGATACTACATGGAAACATGGTATCATGCGCGACCTCCATAACCTCGGCCTACGAGGTCGCTTACCTATCTTCATTAAAAATTTCCTGGAAGATAGGTCATTTAAGGTACGACTGGGATCAATATTCTCTGACCCATTTCCCCAGGAAATGGGGGTTCCCCAGGGAAGTATTTTATCTCCTACACTCTTTGCCATTAAAATTAACACGATCCCAGCGTGCCTTAAACCAGGTACAAACGGGGCTCTCTATGTTGATGACTTTCAGATGTGCTATGGTTCTACAGACATGCGGATAATCGAACGTAAGTTGCAGCTTTGTTTGAATTCACTTCAACAATGGGCAACCGAAAATGTATTTCGTTTTTCGAAATCCAAGACTGTCTGCATGCATTTCTGTCAGAAAAGAGGTTTGCATCCTGATCCAGAACTTTTCTTGGATGGCAACCGCCTTCCAGTTGTGGATGAAACCAAATTTCTGGGGCTGATATTTGATAAGAAATTATCATTTATCCCCCACATTAAAAACCTAAAAAAGAAATGTCTGAAAGCCCTCAATATATTGAGAGTCCTATCAAATACTGACTGGGGAGCAGACCGTAAGGTCTTGCTCCGATTATATCGAGCGTTAATACGATCAAAACTCGATTATGGGTGTATTGTGTATGGGTCTGCCCGCGAGTCTTATCTCAAAGAGCTCGACACCATACACAACCAAGGACTTAGAATCAGTTTAGGAGCATTTCGTACATCTCCAGTGGACAGTTTATACGTCGAGGCGCACGAGCCCTCATTGCACAACAGACGTGATAAACTGGCCCTGCAGTATGCTACGAAAATAGAATCACTTCCAAATCATATTTCATTTAACACCATATTTAGACCCTATCATGAACATCTATACTTAGTGAAAACTAATGTTATTCCATCATTCGGTATTCGCATTCAACCTCTTTTGTCGGAGGCTGGTATCAGCCTTGACAGTATTGCGAATACCCCTTTCTTTGAGACACCGCCATGGGCTATATCTCCCCCTAAGATCGATCTAGATCTTACAAAAAACAGGAAGAAAGATACTAGTTCCACAGTGTTTCAAACTCTCTTCGGAGAAGTAAGGTCTAAATATGGTGATTATGCTCCTATATACACAGATGGTTCTAAGGATGGTGATCGGGTACAGTGACGCCATCCGAGACCATTTCTGTGTGTCTCCCACCTGCTGCTTCCATATTTACAGCTGAACTCCAGGCCATTCTTCAGGCCTTGGAGTTCATTCAGTCCTCTTCAGCTTTAAAGCATATCATATTTACTGATTCTTTGTCCTCGCTTCAAACAATAAACAGCTTGAACACCCATTAGTAGCAGATGTTTATCGTCTGCTACTATCAAACGAGCACAGCAACAAAGACGTCGTCTTCTGCTGGCTTCCCAGTCACGTTGATATAAAGGGGAATGATCTAGCAGATTTTGCTGCCAAAGCTGCTTTAGATCTTCCCCAATCATATTTTTTAATTCCTTACAAAGATTTTAAAAATTCAATAAATCATTTTATTTATGACCGCTGGCAACGGTCTTGGGATCTTGCAGACACAAACAAGCTTCGTCACATCAAGCCTCTCTTAGGAGATTGGCCAAGCTCCTACCGTATGAGCAGGAGAGATGAAGTTGTCTTGTGTCGCTCTCGCATAGGTCATACTTTTTTAACTCATATTTTCATTTTAAAGCGAGAGCCTCAACCAGAATGTCAACACTGTCACGTTCCCTTGACAGTGAAGCACATTTTGATTGAGTGCAAGCATCTCAAGAATATTAGATCTAAGTACTACCGTTGCCAGTCAGCACGTCAGCTATTCGCTCAACCAGAGCTTCATGATAAATTGTTAGCTTTTTTAAAAGAGACAAATTTTTATTCAAAATTTTAATTGTATATATTTAATCGTCTACTGCCTTTTAAATATTTATATATGTAACGTTACTGATATATTTATTTTTAGTTATATTTTCTGTGATATTTGTTTTTATTTACATATATAAAACATTTCTGTGATATTATTTTAATTTGTCTCATTGATTTCATAATGTTTGGCGCAATATGGCCCGGTTGGTGCTGACGTGCCATAAAACAATATCAACACTTTCCATTTTAATGTCGGACTTAATGGCTCGCTCTTCCAAACTTTTGAGTCGGGAGTCTATATTTGAAGGATTAGACGAATTTATTTCCCTTGCGGCGGTATGGACCGACCGTACCCTTTGAGGGTCATATTCCCTAACTGGACTGCGCATGTCCCTACGAGAATTTCTTCCAAAAATCGCAATACTAGTATGATTGAACCACTTAATAGCTTGGATTGCAGCATCCAGAGTTTTGGGGCGCATATTACAGGCGTACTGTCCAGCCTTTTTATCCATGCAACCTTGACAAAATCTTAAGACAACTTGACTAGTAATATGCTCATCGGAACATTCTCTAAAAGCCCGTGAAGCAACCGATAGAACACGGTCTGACCAATCGTGTATGCTTTCGCCATTATTCTGGCGTAAATTGTAAAACTGGGCCATCGATGACTCTGCGAGTTCTTGATTTCCAAAACGTCTTTCAAGTTTACCCAATAGTTCAAAAAATGACAACCTATCATATCTGTCGGCTATTACGCAATAGTAGTCGCCAGCTTTCCCCTCGAGACAAAAACACAACTGGTCCTTGCTCTCAGCATCGCTCCACTCCTGTAGGAAAGCGTAACGTGTAAATTTGTTGGCGAATGCCTGCCAACTTGTCATGCCATCATAAGACAGAGACTTGGGTGGGAATGTGACTCGTCGGCGACGGTCCTCCGGTTGCGAATTTGCATAAATCATTGTTTACAGACGACGATGTTTTCTGACTATTTTGATGGGTTCCGCCATTACCCGTAGGCAATCGGGTCGAATTAAATGCATTATCCAAACCCGCCTCTGGTTGTTTAGCGTCCAACTCTTCTGTGCACAATCGCAAAAACACAGAAGCAGATAAGTTAAGTACCTCCGGAAGACGTTCCAATTCCCCCTGGGATATATGTACCATAGCCTCTCTAGTACCGCATATCTGCTCAGCCGCTGACGGACTGACTCCATCGTCACACATTTGTTCAAATGAACGATTATTTACATTAATTTTAGTGGGCATAATGTCCCTTTAAATGTCGGCCTCTTACTCAAACAGAAGCTATCAAAACAATGCTAATAATCCCTATGAAATAACTAACTTAATTGCCTCTTAATCAAACAGAAGCTATTAAATAAAACGAATAATCCCTATGAAATAACTTACTTAATGTATGGCTATCTGTTATTGTATTGAACAGCAACATTTCTTGTTTATACAGGGTAAATAATTAGTTGTCTGAATCCATGTTATATAGGATAATTAATTAGTTGTCTTAATCCATGTTTTTAGAGTTATTTCCTCTTTTGTAAAAGAACCACGTTTTTTATTGTCGCCATGTTAGTGTACCTTACTCACTGACGGGGCATTGAGTTTTTACGTACAAGTAATACATGTACTAATGTGTGAATAAAAGCAGTAAAACCTAACCCTGACGTGTATTGATTTCCACTCGGAAAGCGACCTGGGGAGTAAAGAAGAAAGTAAAGCTCCTCAAGTTACAGTTATTGATAAACTTGTCAACGATACACCACGTGTAATAAGTCGGGCATAGACCGGCTATGTTGCACGTGCAGTCACTACCCACTTGCGTTAAATCAACAATTTACTTTAAGGTGTAATGAATTAAGTTTGGACCTGCTACGTCTTTTATGTAAATCAATTTAGTGAAGCCTGTACCAAGACAGGCCCGGGACTGTACAGCGCAGTGGACGCTTACGACTGGCCCCCGGATCCATTCACTTGATTTGATAATTGTTTAGTTTTTGCAATGTCTATTTTCTGTCTTGTCCGCAGGTTTATCTTGTAGATTTTTTGTTTTGCATGTAGTGCAGTCCTCCTGCATTTACTATTAGATATCAAAACAAATTAACAAAGTAAGTAAACAATCTTTATTTCAACTATAAATAAAACAACTTTATTTTATCCTTCCTCTCTCGTTATATTTTTAACGAAAAAGATTTGTGAATCAATTTTTCACCGTAACTACCATTTTGTAGTGTGGTCGAGGGAATATATCTAATATATTTTTGTCCAAGCTCCCAGCTTGGCGTACTAAGGCTTAGTCCGCAAATTTATAATCAATGGTTACCTTTCAAACTCTGTAGAATACTGTAGGCCGTACACCAATCGGTTACGGGTTTTATACCCCTGGGGCCTGTTTCACAAAATTTTAACTAAGATAAAATCCGATTTTAGTAATACGATTGGATAGTATTAGATTGATTTTAGCGCTTAGCCAATCAGATTTAAGTATATACTAAAATTTGGATTTTATCTTAAGTTAAAATTTCGTGAAACAGGCCCCTTGTTGGCTCCGGCGTAGGGATACCAGAAAGTAGATCTTTCATTACGGTCCACACTGGTAGTAAGAGACTTCTCCATGACGTATGTGCTTGCTGCATTTACTAATAGAGTAAGAATATATCTTACTACGGAAACTGGATAACCCCGGTTATCCAGACGGGTCATAGTTTATTCCACATTAGGGGATTTACAACACTTAAAATAATGCTTTAACTGATGTAATGATGTTATCTTCCTCCATTTCAAACTTATACTTTAAAGGGACCAGCCCGAATTTCAAAGAATCTGAAAATTACACGTTCATGAACGTATGAAATTTAAACGCCAAAATATAGAGGAATAGTGTATTTACCTTGTCTGAAAATGTCAGTTCAAAATATTGAGTAGTTTTGACGTGAATGCAAAAAAAGCTTAACTGGACACTAACTCTTTTAAGTTTTTCTTTTAAATTGTTATGATACCAATTTTAACTTAATCAAAGGAGAGCTTTAAAAGTGAGTCAATAGGGTTAGATAGAAAGCTGCACATAATATAGACTCGTTTTATCCAGACACTTCTGTGTAATGCAAACACAACACAAGTCTTCGGTCGCCGAGCCGTACCGGCGATTGGAAGTTGTTTGAAAACGTATCACATAGCTTGAAGAAGTTGCTCGGATCTAAGTTAGAGGCTATTAAGGGCTTTTCATACAAAATTAAGCTGTTTTAACCCCCAAAATGTTATCGGGATGGCCCCTTTTAAGAAATTCAACATGGCTGCCACTTTAAAACAAAGACTAATTACCTAAATATTTTAATAATCATACCTGCTATTGTAAACTCGGGTCTATATACTTATCTAACCCACCGGGCTAACCACTTAAACGGTGTGAGCCTGAGTGGGAAGGCAATATGGGTCAAGGGGTTAAGACGGGACGACGATAAATACAATTGATAGACACATATATAATCAGTCTACATATAAGCACAGCCCATGCCACTAAGCAAAGCTACACACACCAATACTATATCAAGCTACAGGCACATGCACTAGCAGTGGTTAATAATAAGAAATAAGCTTTCTACTTACTATATCTATTACAAATATCCAATGCTTTAACTTAATAATTCTTGTTGTTTACTAACTAGCTGTTAGTCTTGTAACATCCAAGGAAAAAAGTGGGAAGAGCTTAACCTAGCACAGGACTAAATACCCCTAAAAAGACTGCACGTGCAGCATGGCTTAAACAAATAAACGTCACAGATGGGTTAGTCCATTATTGCATCTCGGAGCTAACCCAATCTGCAACACACACCCTCATCTTATAAAAAAGGGACCCTGCTTGGGGAAAAAACAAAAACCGATAAAAATAACTCCCATCCCCCCTTCCTTAGGATAGGCAGGTTAAGCGCTGAAAAAAGGGGGCAGAAGAAAATATAAAAGTCAGAATCTAGACAGGAAACAGAAAATAGGTAAACTAGACAGAACACAGGAAAGTACCAGGGAAAATGAAACATAGAATATCTAGGACAGATTACAGGAGAGGATAGACAAATAGTAAGAGCGGCCATTCCCTAAAAATAATAAAAAAACCCCAAAAACCACCACCCCAACAAAACATAACGAAAAGAACAAAAAAAACAGGGACACAAGGAAAAAGAACTAAATACTAAAAAAAATTACCCCGAGAAACCCTAGCGTCGGAAAGGAGAAAGTGGACGACGGCAGTGGGGACATCGGACTGTCCTCTGTCTGTCCCTGGAGGTGATTAAACCTAACAGCTCTCGCCACTGCTGTGACGAGAGACTGGTAGGCTCTTCCTCTCCAGGGGCGGCCCCCACTGCCTCTCGGGCTCTCTGGCGTCTACGGCGCTCCTCCCTTTTTCGGGTCCTCCTTTGACTGGAGGTTTCCCGGCGAGGTGGCGCCGTAAACCCAGAGCGTCCTGGTAACCTTGGATCCCAACTGGATCCTCCAGAGGCCACCATCCCTCCATCCTCCCAAGCCCGTCCTGTATCAGGAGGGCTAGGGTGAACTGGGGGGAGGCCAAAGCCTCTCCGTACCCTCCCCTGTCCAGGACCTGATCCTGAAACAGGTAAGGGCCGGAGAGACTCGGCCTGTCCAACTGGAGTACCCTCCACCACTCCTGGGGGCGGAGTGGCTGGTAGAGGGTCTTCAGGGACTGTCGTCCGTCCCCTACCTCTTCCCCTGGCACGGGGAAAAGGCAAGGTTCTTCCTTCCCCTCTCAGCCTCATTACTGTAGGAGGAGCCTGGACCGGCCCCCTGCGGGTCCGAGGCCTCACCCCCAGGCCCCCAAACCATTCAAACTGGTCTAAGAGGGACCTGGGAGTGCCTGAGTCACTATTATTCCCCCCTCCCAGGGTTAGTGGGTGAGGGGGTATAGCTGGTTCTTGATTATCCATACTGAAAAGAAAAAAAAACATCACAACCAATTACTAACTGTTATTAACTTAATTTTTATTTTCTTATTTTTATTTTATTTTTATGGAAACCGCGATACTCCATTCACCGATATCCCTGGGATATTTCCCATTTTCTACTCATACTATTCACTATAGTTTACCTAAATTTATTCCAGAAAATTTTCTGATCTCCTGGGGAGAGGTATCCCAATAAGGTAGCCAACACCCTCCAGTGAGTTAGTAAAGCCGGATGACGGAGAGGGTGTAGAGAAAAGTCATTAATAGGAATCCAACCCGACTGTCGTGCCAATTCCCTAAATGCTCCATAGGTGGCGGGATCCACCTTACTGTCCGTAGGTATCAATCTATCCCGATTTAGCTTATCCATTACCTCCCATAATGACTCTCCTGTTTCCGGGATCGCTCTTGCTAGAGCTCTTAACGCCAACACCCTTTTGCTTACTATTTCCTTGCTAGGGATTGACATTCCACCTCTTGGAATCCTAAAGTATGGGGGCAAATGATGATTAAATACATGAAACTTTAAGGAATTACTTTTGGCTCCACACCCAGGAACCGGGCATAACGAGGCCTTAACTAATCTTTCCCTATTAACCTTTTCCCAGGCTGGCATCCTACTTTGATTAGAAAAATTCACCGGCCCTATATGAGACATTGGCCTATCGCAAGGTAGCGCCTGAAAGTTTTCATCATTTATCAATCTCTTCTTAGGGGGTATTGGGGCTATGTTCATAGGGCGAGGACCAAAGCCTAATCTTTTACCCCTCCCTAAGTGTAGGGGCAACGACTCTCTCCCCATTGAAAATTCATATCCGGATGATTCCGGAACATATCGGTCTCTTCCTACTCCCCTGTCAGGAACCATATTCATATGCTGTTGTCCTACTGCTGGAGGTCTCCTAGTAGTAAGAACTGTCTCCGGTACCCTAAACTGATCAAAATTTAGTCTAGGATTACTTCCAGGTAATGGCCCGGGTTGTCTCTCTCCAAAACTCGTAATAGTTGTAGGCCTTTCATATTCAGTAAACAAAGGCGACAAAAAAGATGGTTTTGCGTATTCAGTCGGTGGTGCTACCCTTAATGACATAAGCGGAACTGGCATTGGAGTAATTCCGGTAGGAGTAGGCCTAATTTGCCAACGGGCTAAAGGTATAGGCGGCTGCTGAGTCTTATTCTGTGTCGGGGAAATGAATAGGGTCAACTCATCCATTTCCGAACTAGATTCCTCCATCACTCTCGCATCCTGGGACTGGGGTCTTTTCAAGACAGGAGGAGGGTGGATAGGAGACCTAATGATATTTGCCCATTCATCCAATCGAATAGGAGACGACAACAAAGACCATTCCGAGTCTGAACTCATTGAGGTAGAGCTGTCATGTAGCACCTGCGGAGATGGTGGGCTAAGACAAATTTCCGGTGCATATAACTCGTCATCCCAACTGTGCTCAACGGTATTCTGTTCTGATTCCGAACAGGGGAATCTATTTGTGAAACCTTTTCTCATCCTGGAAAAAGTTTACTCTCTATCTATATATAAAAAAATCTGTAAAATCTGAAAATAAAACATACTCCGGGAGAAAATCATTCCATTTTCTCCCAGATTATCCTGCCTGGTTTGTGGAATCGCAATTAGGACAAGTGTATATATCTATACCCTCTGCCTCCTCTGGGGTTAGATTTATACACCGGCCATGAAACCACTCCAAGCAATGGTCGCACTGAATTCCGAATCCTCGGCCCCAAGGTCTCCGACATAGACAATAAATTTTTCGGGTAGACCGTGCTGGAGTCGGATTATCTTCATTCAGTACTTTATTCCTATAATACTCTACCCAGGGGGGTATTTCCCTATCCCTACAGGGTTTTATTCGGTCGTGATGTACAATAGATTGTGTATTACGTGTTTTAACCCTTAACAGGTAGGGGGTTACCACCTTATCAATCACCCCTGGGCCTTTCCAATAGGGACTCAATTTTTTATTCTTCCCTTTGAGGCAAGCTGTATCTAATATATACACACAATCCCCAATTTCATATGACTTTTTCCAGATCTTAACATCATAATCCTTTTTCATTCGTTTCTGGCGAGTCTGCAGAGTTTTACGAGCTATTTCATGAGTTTTAATTATATTTTCCTGCAAATTTCTTAAATATTCATCAGGCAATGTCTCCTGATCTTCTGAGGGCGATCCGAACATTAATTCCGCAGGCATATTCACTTCTCTCCCTAACATTAACCTATTGGGCGTATACCCCGTACACCGGTTTACCGACGAACGGAGGGCACCGGCTAATTGAGGCAAATAAATGTCCCAATCTTCTTGTGTATCTCCCATATAACAACGTAATGCGTCCATCAACGTCCTATTGTACCGTTCTACTTGACCATTCGATGAAGGCCGATAGGGGGTAGTCCTAGCTCTATGTATCTTCAATAAATCACACAAGGAAATAAACAGATCACTTTGGAAATTCCGTCCCTGATCGGTAAAGATATGGAACGGAACTCCAAATCTCGAGAAAAATTCATTCACCGCAGCCTGGGCTGTTATTTCGGCAGTTTGAGATGGCAGAGGAATACACTCAACCCATTTTGTAAATTGATCCACCATCATCAATATGTATTCATTTCCTTGATTGGACTTGGGCAAAGGACCCAGGAAATCTAAGTGAACTCTCTCCATCGGGGCCCCTGCATGATAAGTAATCAAGTTATGTCTAGCTATCCTAACCGCCTTTTTGCTCTGGTTGCATTGTCTACATGAGGCGACATACAATTTGATGGCTTGATTCATCCTATACCAATAATATCGGGTTTTAATTCTAAGTACAGTCCGATCCCTACCTTGATGACCTGCCAAGGGTACATCGTGATTTAATCGCAAAAGCTCCGAAACTAAGGGCTGGGGTACTACTAATCGACACCTACCATCCAAATCTTTCCTATACAAAATACCATTTTCATCTATATAACATAAATTCTTATTTATCCAATAACTCTTAGCCGCAGGACTAGCCAGAAATAATTCACCCTCGCCAGGCTCGATCTTGGTTTTTAGCCAGTTTAACAGAATTGCCAAATCCGAATCATCTTTCTGACCTTGTTTGATTTCCTGTTCTAAATTGCCTGATAAATCTAATCCTGATGTGTCTGGGGTCAAGGTCAATACTTGGGGGTTTCCTTGAGAAATTTTAGGAGTAATTATTAGAGCACGGGTTGTTAATAATCCCTCAAAATCATTCGTACAGAGATTTTCATTAATTTTATCCTGCCATTCCCCTTTAAAATGATCTAAGTCTATCTTGTGAGTGGATACGCTATTAATTTTTGGTGGAACGAAAGGGGCAGCCTCTTCAACATCCCTTTGATAATAGTACCAATTCTCATGTGCCCGGACACAATATTTACAGCCTTTACAGGGTAAATCACTAGGACGGACATTCAGGGTAAAATCAGGACAAGGACCAGACACGGGTATCCGAGACAGGGCGTCTGCATTAACATGTTTGGAACCTGGTCGGTATTTTACAGTCATGTCATATTGGGCAAGCTCTTCCATCCACCTAGCTAACTGACCGTTGGGACGCTTAAATTTCAAAAGCCAAGTGAGACTACTATGGTCAGTCCGGACCGTAAACGGACGACCCAAGAGATAATGCCTAAATTGTCGGGTAAATCGAACAACCGCTAGTAATTCCTTCCTTGTCGTGCAATAACGTTGTTGTTCAGGTGTTAAGGAAAAACTAGAATAGGCTATTACTCTTTCTTGCCCATCTTGGACCTGACTTAATTCAGCGGCTACAGCTAAATTACTTGCATCCGTATCCAAGATGAAGGTATCATTTTGATTGGGTAATGCTAAAACGGGAGTAGTAGTTAACGCAATCTTTATTTTTTCAAACGCCTCTTGTTGCTCTTTTCCCCAATAAAAAGGTTTTTTACCTGTGATAGAATACAAGGCTAGCGCCTTTTCTGCGTATCCTTTTAAAAACACACGGTGATAATTGGCAAACCCCAGGAATTTCTCTACTTCCCGGGTAGTCTTAGGGACCGGCCAATCTTTCACCGGAGCCAAGTGTTTATCACTCATTTTAATGCCATTTTTGCTCACCATACGACCCAGAAATTCTACTTCCTGCTTAAATAATTCACATTTTTTAGGCTTCATTTTCAAGCCGTACTGACGGAAACGTGCAAGGACCGTTTTAAGATTATTCAAATGATCTTCAAATTGTTGACCCATAATTAACACATCATCAAGGAATGCTAAGGAGATGTTCCAATTAAGGCCCTGTAACACAAGGGAGCAGGCCCTACAGTAAGTCGAAGGGCTGTTACTTAAGCCAAACGGCATACGTTTAAACTCAAATAAACCAAATTTAGTCAAAAAAGCTGTTTTCTTTTGATCTTCGGGCTTTACTTTAACCTGCCAATATGCCGAGTTTGCATCTAATTTTGAGAACCATTGGTTACCGGCCAAGGTATCTAGACATTCTTCGATGATGGGTAAGGGATAAACGTCCTTAGTTGTAACTGCATTAAGGGCTCGATAATCAATGCACCATCTTACATTTCCGTCTGGTTTGCGTATTAATACGGGGGCCGACGCCCAATCCGAATTGGAAGGTTCAATGACTCCTATCTTAAGCATTTTTTTTAAGTGGGCTTCCTCTTCGGACACAAAATGCAAAGGGGTTCTACGCATACGTTCTTTTATGGGTCGGGCATCTCCCGTAGGAATAGCATGCTCTATTGCCGTAAAATTTCCTAAATCATATTCAGTCTGAGCAAAGACATCACTAAACTCAATCAATAATTCCGCTACTTGTTTAGCTTGGACGCTGGACAAATGCTTTATTGACCGTTCATATAGGGCAACTAAATGTTCGGGTAGGGGGTGACTACCTTCTTCTATTACCTCATTGTCACCATTGTAGGAACCTTGAGGGTTTGGGGTGGGGGACCCCGGAAACGATTCTCCTACGGGAATAGGCAGTATCGATTCCGTTCCAACCTCATAGGCTTGTCCAATGATGTCATTAGATTCCAATACAATTACTTCGTCGGACGCATTAATCAGACAGACGGTAGGATATTCCGTATTTGAATGAAGAGTGCGGCCAATGAGTAATTGATCACTTTTGATAGGTTCTACTACATAATCTTTTTATGTCCTATCCATTTTACAAGGTAGACGAGTGACTGACCTCGCTGTAATAATTGTTTTAGTCGGAACCATGACTTGAGCGGTACATGGGGTACTATAAGTATTACAGGTAGGCCTTGGTCCTGTTACTATGGGAATAGTCTCGTCATTAACTATCAAACACTCTTGTGAGAGGTCAATTATAACTTTCCATTTTTTCAGAAAATTTAAACCCAATAAAGCGGTATCAGCTATGGGGGCTACATACACATTATCTGTGAACCTAAAAGATCCTATTTGGAGAGAAACGGGGCCAATTAAAAATCCAGAAAATGTCATATTTTCAGCGGCGGCATGTATAGTAATATCCCTAATTTTGGGTGGCTTACATTCGATTTGGTCATAAACCTCAGGCGATATTATTGTACAATCCGAACCAGTGTCAATCAAAGACTCTATAACTAATTTTTCTATTGTTAGGGGGACTCTATATGCAATAGTAGAGGGTAACCTAGCAACAGAAACTTCATCATCAGGCTTAGAAACATTATCACTCCCCCCAACCTTGGGTGTAGGGGCAAGGTCAACATGACCTTGGTCTACAGGTATAGAGAGGGGCGAATGTTTCAGGTTTGGGCCTTGTTCTACCGGGATCGAAGGAAGGCCTATTGCCTCGTCCCTTGATCGTTTAAAGCCTCTATGTCTTCCTTAATCCTTACTTGTTTCCTTACGGGGGAAGGTGTCCGTGAGTTGGAAGGTCGCGAAGGACACTCGCTCTTATAATGTCCTGCCTGTCCGCATCCAAAACATATTATATTGGCTCTATTAGGCGACGGTGAGGACCTTCTCCTATTTAGAGTCAAAATTAATGTGGCCATCATATCTTTAAGTTGTGTCATGTCAGTTTTTATTTGGCCTATTTCCGTCTCTTCTTTCGGTTTCTCTAGAGTATCCTTAACTTTCAGACGGGGCTGTTTGGATTGGCTGGGTCTGGGGGAAGGACTAGTTCTACGTGCATAGGGATATACTTGACTATAATCCTCCAATGTTGTTCTGTCAGACACCAGTGGTTCAACAAATCTTACGGGAAAGGGACTGGGTGACCTTAATTCAGGGTAATAATAAGCTCTACTGACCTGAGGAGATCGTAAATCTGGATATATGGGCCTCCGCATGGGGGATCTAGAGTGTCGAGACCCCGCCCCTACAGAATCATAGTCATTTCTGCGAGTACTTGAATAATGTTGTGTCTCTGCCGGTAAGATTGATCCTACCAATCCCTCACCCCCGGGATATGTCCTACCCCGATAAGAATTTGAGTTGGTTTGTAGCGGAATAACCTTATTGACATGGGAATACCATTGCAATCGTTCAACGGCATCCTCCATGTCAACTAAACGCAAATTGGCGACAAATCTTCCCGCCTCAGGGTCATTACATCCTGAAACTAACTTTAATACTGACTGCCTTGCTATGAAATCCTCCGACGACAAACCCGAATAAGCTCGTAAGGCCAAATGTCGAACACGATCGCTCCAATCACCTATTGACTCGTTCATACCTTGAGTCGCAGTCTGAAATTCTACCTGGGCTGCCTCAGGTATATTTTGACCTCCAAAACGCTTCCTCATCAAGTCTAACATTACACCAAAATTCATTTCCGGAGATTTTTTCATTAAATCGGTAAAATATTCTGCAGCCTTATCAGTCAAACAATAACAAAAATAGTCCATACATCTTGAGCTATAAGCTCCCCAGGGTTGGGACAGGGCGAACCTAAGAAACTTATGACTAAACGTATCCCAACTACCATCGGACTTTCCATTGAAGGATAGTGACCTAGGTAATATTGAAGGATTAAACTGAGTCTGCCTTATTTGATTATTATCCTCCGCTCCCCTCCCCCTTCTGTCTGTTTCGGGTACAAGGATAGGAGGGTAAGGTAGGGGTTCCCTATTCCTAATATCCTGACTTTGTTTAAATTTATGAGGATCCGTGGGAGGTATCCCCTCTTTAGGAGGGGGTGGGTTAAGGGCATTAACTCCTGCCTCCTGACTGTGTTGAAGATACCAATTTAAGAAACTCTCCCGGGTCTGTGCCTCAGACATTTTATTAATGTCACCCGGTGTCAATAACGGTTCCTTATTTCGAACATCCTGGCTTTGTTGACCTATAGTAGGAAGATCTAAAAGGGAGTTTTCCTGATTTATGGGGAAGTTGGGTAAATTAAACCCCGTTTCTTGTCTATAGGAGGTAAACAAATTATTAAAATATTCTTTAAATTCAGTTTCAGACACTTTACCATTGCCCCATTCTTGTTTAATTGTGTTTTCCTCCATGTCTAACTTTCCCGTATAAACACCAGTCTAAAGTTATTTATAAATCTCACTAGAGTAACTACAGGTATCAGGGATATTGAGCCTATACTACCAAATCAATTAAAAATAACAAGTTTATTTCCTACAGTCCACAAACACCCTTAATCTAAAAGAAATAATATAAGTTTAGAAATATTTGTTAAAAGTCAGCCATCTTGTTTGTTTACTTCCGGTAACCACTTTGCCTATCGGGAAATTCCTAAGTCTACTAACACCCACGTGATTGACTAAAACGTGGAAAAATTTACCGAAGATTTTCTAATCTAACTATTATTTTATATATAATTCTTTTGACAACTATTTTGATAAATACATGTCCTAAACTACCTTCAGTTGTCTCACATATATCATAACATTGATGACTACTAAAAATTCCTATCACTCGAATAGCTGCACGCAATAAGCGTGCGTTACCAAGGGAACGGGGGTAATTTCCCGCGGTTTCGACTATACACTTGTAATAGCTCAAATATTAGATTATATAAGTATTTTCCCTTTGTAATTCAAATCACAATTGAATGACCCATTCTAATTGAACAATTTCAATTTCTAAAATGTCTTAATTATTACGCTGGGTAGGGCTTATATATAACCTATCCCCTCTATTCAAAAAGGGATTATCTTTATGTTTCAGTCCCAAATTAACCCTACACGCTAAAGTCCGAAGTCGCAAAACGCCATTTATTGTAAACTCGGGTCTATATACTTATCTAACCCACCGGGCTAACCACTTAAACGGTGTGAGCCCGAGTGGGAAGGCAATATGGGTCAAGGGGTTAAGACGGGACGACGATAAATACAATTGATAGACACATATATAATCAGTCTACATATAAGCACAGCCCATGCCACTAAGCAAAGCTACACACACCAATACTATATCAAGCTACAGGCACATGCACTAGCAGTGGTTAATAATAAGAAATAAGCTTTCTACTTACTATATCTATTACAAATATCCAATGCTTTAACTTAATAATTCTTGTTGTTTACTAACTAGCTGTTAGTCTTGTAACATCCAAGGAAAAAAGTGGGAAGAGCTTAACCTAGCACAGGACTAAATACCCCTAAAAAGACTGCACGTGCAGCATGGCTTAAACAAATAAACGTCACAGATGGGTTAGTCCATTATTGCATCTCGGAGCTAACCCAATCTGCAACACTGCTAAAATAAACTGTCAACTGCCACAACACACCAAACTAATATTGAAGAAGCTTCAATACTCTAATTTAACACTTGTATACTAATCAATGCAAAATACCAGTAATAACCTTTACATAGCTAAGGAGAGGAAAGGTGTCTTCCTTGCATGTAAAAACTATAGAATGAATGTCTCCAAGGGGACCTCAGAAAACAACTCACTAGACAAACAAGAAAGGTTAAAGTTCAGAATGTGGTGAGTGGAACTCACTACAGATCAGATACAGAGAGTATAGTAAAGGACAGTTTAAAGGGATAGTACAACCATTATTAGTTTATGTGAAGTGCAGACAGTTTAAAGGGATAGTACAACTATTATTAGTTTTTGTGAAGTGCAGATTAAAATGACTAAAAACCAACTGACTATATACATATTAAAAATATCACTCTGCCACACTATGTACGATTTTAAAAGAAAATACTAAAACAGAGGGGTGTTATTGTCCAATAGTAGTGTCTAATTGACCAATCAAAATGCGAGGTTCACTCTTAGCATGTTACAATACGGCATTAAAATTACCGTTGCCAGTCACTTCATCAGTTGTTTGCCTAAGGTTACCAAACGTCCCGGTTTAACCGTGACAGTCCCGGTTTTGGGGGTCCTTTTTGTCGTCCCGTCCCGATGACTCTCATGTGCCTAAATGTCCCGGTTTTTAAATCAGGTGTTTTTCAATTGTAAAATAATAACACAAAACACATAAACTAGTGTTTAAAATGTATAAAACAGCGTTTGCTACAAACACTCTTACTTCAGCACACCACAATTCTGATCTAAATTGTACCTACTGTGCACAATACATCGGGCAAACCCTGGCAGACTCCTGTATTGTACATCTAGATTCGTTGAAGTTACCGTGTTGTGCCGAATGTGCATAATACAGGCCTCTGGACGGGTTTTTACAAAAATGACCCATTCAGCAACATATATTTTTAGTGTAACTACCGTCAAAAAGTGGCTGAAAACGCATGTCCCGGCTTCTACAAATGAATAATTTCTGGGGGAGCATGCCCCCAAACCCCCACCCCTTAGTAAGTTCGCGTTTCCGGCACTCAATGTTTCGCACCCTGTGGGCTCTATGTGATAAAATTAGATTTAGATTAGGCCTACTCAGAAGAATAAATGTCCCGGTTTCTTCAATGAATAATCAGGTAACCCTATGTTTACCCAACCGGGTCGATACAATAAAGCGCTAGATTTTTTTAAATGAGACAATTTTTTTATCTAAAATTTTAATTGTAGGCTATATATGGTTTTCCACCTTCATGTTTTAAATATATATTCATAAAGTTTATATTTACTTTTATTTGATATTTACTGTGATTTTTGTTTTTATTTATGTATATAGGCCTATATATGCTAATATTGTAATTATTTGTTTCTAGCTTGACTCAATAAACTCATCATATGTTTGGGGCAATATGGCCCAGTTGGAGCTGATTTGCCATTAAACTTTAAACAACATTTCATTCATTCATTAAAATATAATGTTTATATTTAGTTTTATTTGATATTTACTGTGATATTGGGGGGGGGGGTGTGTACATATATATAGATAATGTGATTATTTGTTTCTAGTTTGTCTCGTAACATCATCATATTCATATGTTTGGCGCAGTATAGCCCGGTTGGAGCTGACGTGTCATTAAACAACATTTTATTCATTATTTCCGTGATGAGGCACTTAATTGTTCTTAAATTCAACTAAATTGTTATTTTGTGTTTCCAAAGTCAACATTTTGTAATTATAATTGGTTGTTATTTTGGAGTTATGGGTGTTATTGGACAGTTATTGGGTGTTATTGGTTAATTCGACGCGCCCTTGATAATGCATACACTTGTGTAACAACCAAATTATTTCAAAACAATTGATTCGATCCCCCGCTATGAATGAACCACTTCTGTCGCAACTGCAAGAAAATGTATGGGTTCAAATTTCGCGGACTTTCAGAACGAGATCATAATGACGCAATTCATCAAGATGGCTGCCCAAGGAACAGGGCAGTTTCTTGGCTGCGGTTAAAAGGGTATTTTTCTTGGAGCCAAGATCTTCTAGAGCCGTGAAACATGTGGAGGATATTCAACGGAATACCAAGAGGTGAGTTTATTGGATTAATTTTATCCAGGAACAAATGACAAAGATTTAAAATTGAAAAAAAAGCGTAGAATTGTAGTAAACAAAACTGGAATTTTCCATTGCGATCGAGTCGACTGCTGTGCTGTGTGGCCTTATGTTCGCAGCTTATAACATTTATAACCCAGGGCTGTGCATACGTATTTGTCATGACTAATAAAGTTGCTATTTGTATTAAATTGTGAAATTATGAGACAATCGGGTATTACATGGTAGTTACGAGGTTTTTAATGTTGTTATTATTGTTTGTTGTCAAGATTTGAAGAACACGTGAAGGTTATGATCTATATATCCGCGCATGCGCAATTCCACCGGAAGTATTGAGTCACAGCTAAATTTAGTAACAAAGCCGGGAATTCCCTTGCAAATATTTATGTAGATAGTTTAGTTGACGTCGCATAGTTTAAGACAAGTGGTGATTTGACATGGGTTTTCCAAGTGTGGAACAGATTTTAGATGATGGTAAATAATATAAAATGAAAGTTTCATTATAATATTATAAGCATTTTCAACTATAAGATGTGTCATAGTAATTCTATGGCACATGCATGTATTTTAATTATAGATAGGTTCAAAATATAGACCCATGGTACAGTATAGGTAATAATGATGCTGACTAATGTATTAAATTAAAATGTCAATGATCATTGTCATACTGGTATGCAGGATCAAAATTTAAGGATGAATGCAGGGGGGAATTATGCATGTAGCTAGCTGTTGTCTTCAATTGTAGCTAATGCTGTAGTACATATTTGTACATTTTTTTGAATCAAATTTGTATTAGATCCAATTATTTTTTAAGGTAGGCAGCCCTGGATTTAAATTCCCCAAATTCAATAGATTCTAGCTTGGGCCAAAAAGAACCTGGCATTTTTCAATGCCGGTTCCTCTTGCCAGGAGTAGCATCTGACAGATTAAAAGATTTGTCTCAGGGTGGATGAAATTAACCGAATTGCATCCTTGTCAAAAGAGAGTAGGTTTTTGATGTAGATTTGCTGCTGTTGGGGCAAAATTCTTCTGCCAAACCAGTTCATACATGTCAGGGGTTGTGCTTTTTTGAGGGGCTGGCAGGTGTTTCCTGATCCTTATGATGGGACACATATTTTAACATCAAACCTTTTATTTTTTTTCAGCATTACGGGCACATTTTCATGGCCCACGTGCAGCAACAGGAGCGAATTGTGTTGAAGAGGAAGCCATCAATTTAGATAATGACAATACATGTACCGGTACCTCTTCAGAAAAAGAATCGAAAAATCAAATATGTAACTTTAAAAGGTGAGTAGGCTAAAATTCCCCTGTGAAATATGATGACCCCTTAATCCGAGGTGAAGCAACATCTATTAGTGGGGCGTTGATCAAAGGTGAATCAAGCTGTTTGTGTTTTCTCACCATGTCACCATATTGACACAAGGTACAATTTTATGGGTACACAATTACTGAGTTTAATACTAAGTGACGTTTCGACGAGGATACACTTAGTATCAAACTCAGTTATTGTGTACCCATAAAATTGTACCTTGCGTTAATATGTTCAATTACTAAATGCCTATCAAAGAAGATGTGATATATTCTTCGTTAAATGTAATGTGGGCCCAAGGAGTAACGGTCAGAAGGCCCAGGCCTACCCATGGCCAGTCCACCTGTGTTTGCAGGTACAGCCTGCAGTGCAGTGACTGAAAAGTAAAGTGTTCATTGATTTTAGAGATGGGCCAGAAAGTACTTCAGCATACACACAATATAATGTGTATTTAAAACAGAACTTTACAGATGGGAATCAATGCTGCTTCTGGAAAAAGGGTTCTTTTACATGCATGCTAATGTGCACAGGACCTTGGTTTACTAGACTGTCACCTGTTGGCCCACAGACATGGGAAATAACCCTGTTTGGAAATCTGAGGAACTTTCATGACCAACACAGAGAGCGAACTGGAGACCTAATCATTAGGAAGCCACCGTTTAGTGACTGAACTCCAATAGCACCTCATATTATAAAAGCTTCTTCTTCTGCCTTTTAATGGCCACCATCAACTTGTTGATTTTTATGCCATGTCGAATGCGAGCCTTAGGATTCTATTTTAAGATACTGCCCGTTGACAGCAGATATATACATTTAAAACTATATACACTTGTTTGTTTCTACTCCATCATGGCGGCCACTTTCGCTTTGAAAGCATACCATCCTAAATTGTTAAAAAAAAGGGGTCCAAGATTGTAAGTTATCCTAATTTTATATTTGTAGAGAGGAGAATGATTTTGGCCCCCATGTAAAATGGCAGCAAGCTGATCAGGACGAAAAGGACTGGTGGAAACGCCATTCTTGTCGAAATGATTTCTGGGAATATTTTAATGGAAGTCACAATGCTTTCGAGGCCGTTACTTGGGTAAGTTTGATTTGTGTTGTTTTTACAATTAAACATGCAGCAAGATAATGATTGGATGAGAGCAATTGTTTGACATCAGGTGGGGAGAAAGGGGGGGGGGGGGGTAATGGTTGAATACATGAAGTTTAGCTGGTGCACCTGTTGTCAATCCCTGGTTTACACATCAGGTATATAAATGGTGTCCAATAATAAATGCAGATTCACAGGTTTTATAACTGCACCAACAAATGCAGCATGGCTAAATTGAGGTCAACTCTTCATCCTTGAGGACCTTTAAAAGACATTTCTTTCAGTCAATGTTGTCAAAAGATATTGTAACAGCGCACCAGAGCAGCTAATCTAGCTGGATGTCGGCACTCTATAAATGTCCATTATTATTATTATTAAAACATACATTATGTAAGAGCTAAATCTGTCTATTGCAGGTCTATCTTGAGGCCTTTGATGTTACATCAACTCTCGATTCCATCTTATTTGTATAGCGAGAACGTCCAGCTCTTTGTCTAATTTTCCACAATGTATCTTATTTAGAAACTTGTCCATAGTGACAGAATCTTCCAGAGAAGAATTATCCTTTCTACAAGACTGGAAATAAGACACCTGGTGCTCCTCATTTCGTCTGGCACTGATTTGTCTTTTTGTATAGATATTATTAATACCTGACAATATAAAGTGTTCAGAAACAGTTGCTCAATTTCGATCTAGACTTAAGACACGTATGTTCACGCTGTATTATCCACAGGAGCTATTAACTTACAGCGCTTAGAGCATGCTCATGGATGGATTAAGCGCTATATAAATGTACATTATTATTATTTATACATGTCCGTCCCTAAGTTGAAAATATCTAGTACTATTTCATTAGTGACGAACATCTAAAACTGTTATTTCCAGGCCTGTCTTTCTACGATTATTAATTTGATTGTTGATATTTCCAGGCCTGTCTTTCTACGATTATTAATTTGATTGTTGATATTTCCAGGCCTGTCTTTCTACGATTATTAATTTGATTGTTGATATTTCCAGGCCTGTCTTTCTAAGATTATTAATTTGATTGTTGATATTTCCAGGCCTGTCTTTCTACGATTATTAATTTGATTGTTGATATTTCCAGGCCTGTCTTTCTAAGATTATTAATTTGATTGTCAATTTTTCCAGGGTGCAGCCGTTGTTCTTGGTATCCAGTTATCGCGACCAAGATGGCGTGACCGTTATTTATACGATGGAACGGAACATAGACGAAGTAGTTTTCTCTACCAGGTTGCGTTTGCTCTTCCAGGATCTATAACAACTAAAAATTCCATAAGAGGGAAGTCGGAAGACATTAAGGTGAGAAAGGTTTATCATTGCTTGCAAGCTACATAATTTTTGGGAGGGGCTGAGGATGTGTTCGGGTAAGAACGCTGCTAAGAAATCATATTTAGCGTCCTTTCTGTATAAATGAATAACAATTATTTTCCATTTTCATTTGGTAAGGATAATGATAATAATATGGGCATTTATAATGCGCTATATCCACAAACTAAGTTTATGCTCAAAGCGCTACAAAATTATTATCCCGTTCTGTAGGATACAGGTAAAGCCTGATTACCTCCCTTTACCCCTGAACTCTTTTAAGAGCCCAAACATATGCTGCTTCAAAGAAGCGCAACAGTTTTTTGTGTAATGCATACACCATCCTACTGGTACCCATTTACAGCTAGGTAGACTGGAAAACAGGGATAAAGTGTCTTATTCAAGGACACAAGAACTCGGCGCACAATTCGGGTCTCGAACTTGCAACCGTTAGGTCACAAATCCTACTCGCTAACCATTGCGCCAAATCCCTCCCCTTAATTAGGATTACCTAATTATGGTCCTGTTGGGGCTGACATGTCATTATACTGTAGTTAATAGCATTTTTATTTCTAGACAAATGTTTCTGCCGCCAGTAATCTCGATAAAGTGATGAAAGACTTCCAGATATCGTGTAAGAACTACTCGGCGCTCGGTAAAAGCATCATCGGTCTGCAACATATAGAATCTCGTAATATGTCCGCAGCTGTTTCCTGTTTAACGGAATCAAGTAGTCTTGGTCATTCCAGTTCCCAGTTTAATCTTGGCTTGTGTTATGAAGTTGGAGATGGCGTGGAAAAAGATTTGGATAAGGTAAATAGTCTGTTTCTTACCCTTTGTTGGTTTTTTTTTACATTTTACCAATTTTTATACGCTCACATTGAAATGTGGTCAATTGCTTGTAGATGCTCTAGAGGCCAAAGTCAATAACCGATTGACTTTAAATTTATAACACAGTGTTTAATGTCATGAGACAAAGAAGTCTTTATGGCCTTTGATCACTTCAAAACATCTTATGGACGCTCTTGAGGTCAAAGTTAAAATCTGATTGACTTTAAATTTATACACAAGGTTTAAGGTCATTAGACGAAGAAGCCTATTGATTTTCATAATTACTGCCGGAGTTATGGCCCTTGGTCACTTCAAAATAAAATAATAATGATAATCGCGTCATTTTACAAGGGTAGCAAATTAGGCCTGAGGCCTTTTTCCAATTTGGCCCTTGGCACAGATCGTGCGAATGATTTCGATCATTACTGCAGGAAGAAACCGAAGAACTCGGGGGAAACCTGCCTGATCGGAATTGAACAATAAGTTAGTCCCGAGATGACCTGGTTTGTGTCAAGTGAATGTTTATGTTTGTATCTATTTATATTCTTCAGGCAATGGAATACTATGAGAAGGCTGGAGAATCTGGACATGCTGAAGCTTTGTACAATCTAGCCCTTTTACAGGAAGACGAGGATACCATGATTGAACTTCTTGAAAAATCGGCTGACCATGGTCTGTCACAGGTAGGTTTATAAAAACAACTGACCCTCTGTTCGTGTCAAACTCTAATCAACTAGTGTCTGTCACAGGTAGGTTTATAAAAACGCCTGAATTTGATTTCGTGACATACGCTAATCAACTAGTGTGGGACATTTTGAGAGAGTGTGAGAGAGGAGTTAACTGAATCAAGTGACATGGTTACAATTTCCAGCTTGAATGTGAGAAGGAGTAGGATGACCTGCAGTGTAACCTCTGTTAATAACAACTAACAACGGCTAATCTAGAGTTCACGTCAAACCCTAATCAAAATTTTGAGAGAGAGAGAGGTTAACTGAATCAAGTGACATGGGTTCAATTTTCCGCTTGTATGTGACAGGGAGTAGGGTGACCTGTCTAGCCTCCGGTGTACTCCCGCTTCTTGAGACCCCAGTATGTAACCAAGTTATTGAAATATAATTGAACCATGTGTTAGTCCCGAAATGACGTAGTTTGTGTCAAGTGGATGTCATTCTATTTAATATTTATTTTATATTTAAAGGCACAGAAGTACTTGGGTGTATATTATTCGGAATCCATGGATCCTGGAGATATAGAAAAATCTACAGCGTTTTTTAGATCAGCTGCTGATCAAAATGTAAGTTATCTAGTTATATATATATATATAGGGGCCATCCATAAAGTACGTACACTTGAAGGGGGAGGGGGGTCACGCCAAAAAGGTACAGGTGCGTAAATTCATTGGCAAAACGTACGTACAGGGGGGAGAGGGGGTCTGAATTTTACCTGTGATTGTTTATGGTAATAAAATATTAACTAAAAAAAACGGGTTTGCTTCTGATGGGTGGGGAGGGCCTGACTAGGTCAACTGTCTAGTCGTTATGTTGTACGTGTAAAAGATCACTTGACAGTTGGAATTTGATATGTGATATGCCGCTGTTCAGTTCTGAGCAGAACAGTAGGAGGTAAAACCTCTATTTCATTTCATTTGTGACGTTTGACTCATTTTGTTATCTGGAATCACATACGTACAGTATGGTTGTTAAATCATTTTAATTGTCATTTTGTCTCAATGATTGTGGTAGGATGAGGAAAATGTATAATGGGAGCCATCCATCAAGGAGGGGAGGGGGGGTCACGCCAAAAACATACAGGTGCGTTAATTCATTGGCAAAACGTACGTACAGGGGGGGAGGGGGGTCTTAATTTTACCCATTTTTGTGCGTACATATTTTATGGATGGCGCCATGGCTGTTTGTCAATCAAAACTTTACGAGATATGTGAAATATTGACCCCATGTCGATGTTATGTATTTTAGGATAGCGAGGCCCAGTGTTTTTTAGGGATGTGTTATGAACGAGGTTTGGGCGTAGAGGTAAACGAATGTAAAGCTGCTGAACTTTATTATAAAGCAGCTCAATCGGAGAATGATGGCGCCATGTATAATCTGGCTGTTTTTTATGAGCATGGCCTTGGTGGTGAGTACTTCATTATTTAGTAATAGTTTGCGTGTACTGGTGGTATACCACAGATTCTAATAGTAAGTGCGGGGGGACTGCGCCACATATGATTTACACAAAAGACAAATATAACGACAAGACATTATACTCAGAAACAACAAACAATTCAAAAAGAGTGTATGGATCCGGGGGCTAGCCGTAAGCGTCCACTGCGCTGTTCAGTCCGGGGTCTGAAGTAACACAGACTTCAGTCAAAATTGTAAATGGTCAGAAATACATCCTGAAGAAGAAAAAAAAAAACATTACTTGATGTCAGCATGAGTCATGGTCATTTAAATCTTGATTCTTGTAATTATATAAATCAACTAACATTGAATCTGTTAAAAAAAAAGAATTACTCTTATGTAGGATCGATGGTTTATATTGTGATATACCTTGGACCCCTGACAAAGGGGGGGGGGATGGCGGACGAATGGTTAGCACGTTTATGCTGTATCATAAGGCTTGTCATTGAGTCAACTGGTGTGGTTTCGAATCCCTTGTTGTATGTGTCAAGTATTAGGGTCGCATGTCCAACCTCGTGGGTTTCTCCTGATTTCCTCCCACTGCTTTTATTAAAATCTCTTTTCTCTCACCATGGATATACCATATGTTATAAATCATGTGATATACCATGGACAGGATACATCAACAGATATACCATGGACATGGTACACATCTCTACAAATAAATCTCGACACAAAACAACACGATTAACTTGACTTTAATTACCCGATGTCTAGTTCGCCCATTTTGACATTTAATTTTCTCGTTTGAAGGTTTACCTGAAGATAAAATTTCTTCCATGGAATTATATGAAAAAGCAGCTAGAGCTGGTAATGAACACGCCCAATTCAGATTGAATGAAATAAAAGCTCGATCTGCTGTCGATGATTGGAAAGGTTTGTATATATTAACTTTTCAACTGCGCTATTTTAATTATTGATTATTTTCCCCTCCCCAGGTTTCCCCTTGTTATTGGTGCAGCAGGCCCGTAGCCAGGAAGTTGTTTTTGGGGTGGCAAAGATGATTTCGGGAGGACCAACTAGCATGGGCATCTGCATGAATTTTGCGGTAAAAGCCAATTTTCTTGTGATATTGGGGGGGGGGGGGGACTTAGTATTGGGAGGGCAGTTGCCCCCCCGTGCCACCCCCTGGCTACGGGCCTGTGGTGCAGGACTGGGAGCCTGACAATGAACAGTGTTTAGTTGTTTGGATTATATGAAAAACCAAGGGGTCCTATGTTGGCATGCATGTAAATGAAGCCTTTGGATTAAGAATTTGACGAATAGTATAAAATATACCTGTCTTCCATTAGTTTGAGGATATTGGGTATGAATGTTTAATATGTGCACATTGGATTAGGTCTGTAATTGAGTAAATTGGTCTGGTTTCAAGGAGTAGGGTAGCATGTCCAACCTTGTGATTTTTCTCCAGGTCCTCATGTTTCCATCTTGCTAAAGACCACTACGCGCCAGCAAATTATTGAAATAAAATTAATCCATATGTTACTCCTCAAAATGACCTAGTTTGTGTTGAGTGGACGTGAAATCTTATTTCTCATTAACTCCCAAGATGTAGGGGGTAACGGTCGGCAAGGTGCTGGCTTGACCGAGTATGTTCATCCAGATTTTTTCGGTGCGGTTCTCCCTTGTCAGTGATGCAGGACAGAGGGCCTGATAAAGACAGCTGTCTAGTCGTTCGGATGGGAGGAAAAACAGAGGTACCCTGTACACATTGGCGTGCAGGTAGAAGATCTCTTGGCAGTTGGAATTCAGTCAAATGAGGTTTTCACCTGTTTCAAATTTATGGATTTTAAGAAAGGTAAAACTCCCTACTTGTTATCATCGAAAAGTTCTGCATCTGTGGCTATGGCGATATCTAATGTATTATTAATAACATTATCATTGATATTTTCAGTTCTTTATGGCGACAATCAACAGACGACAGAAAACCCTGATACAGGAATCAACTCTAGCAACACCCTCAGTGTATCTGCCTCTTCCCCAAGTATTACAGACTATGTTCGACAACATTTGGCACAGTTGAGTTTCACTTTCGCGGAGAATCTTTTCGCCGTCGAAAATAACGAAAAAGACGACGAAGAATCACCGAAAACTACGCAAAGAAAGAAGAAGCCAAGACCCCAGTTCATATTGGGAGAGAATGACATAGATGATGAAGACTACATGTCGGATCGACAAAACGGACTACTAAAATTATCCAGTCTGAATCCGTCGTCCAACTGTAGCATTATGGGAATGGGTAGAAATAGCACGATGCCAGAACTAGGTTATATACCCTGTCCGTGATGTATAATTAATGTTAGGTAATTTCATTACTCTAAACATAATTTGAACATATCAGTTCTGATAAGATGTTCATCGGCCAGGGATGCTGTTTGGCTTGTCCGACATTGTTAACATTATTTATCGGGGTTAATCTAGGGCAGAAATACGTCACCAGAAGTCATAGAAAATAGGGTCAACAATAAGCTTCCATTCCCTTTATTGGACTTCAACTTCAAATATTTTTTATGTTTCGGCTGATTGGATATTTGCTTGGTTTGGATGTTTGTCGACTCGTGTAGCACCTGTCCGGCTCTTGTTGCCCATGTCCGGCTCGGGTAGCACCTGTCCGGCATGTATGGACAAAACAGCATCCACTATTTACGCTGAGAATGATTGGGATCATAAAATTAATTCAAGATAAATGGAAATCATAGAATTAATCGAAGAAAATTCAGATTTTTCTGGTCCAAGATTTAAATGTATTGAATTTTATTATTTTGTATTCTGATGAAATCCTTATATAAATATTTTATAAATTTGTGATATACCTGTTAATTATGAGAAAGATTTGTTAAGTATACTTTATTAAATATAATAAAGTTGTCTGTTGGAACAAAATATTCTCTTATATTCGTATGCTTTCGGGTCGTGAGTAAAAAGGGGAGAGATTTATAGTATGTAATATAAGAAAGATAGATTGTTAATTGTGTGATCTATTAATATACGTATTATATACGTAGTAGTATAGACAGTTATTATATTATTAAACTTGTTATGCCAAACACAAAAACTCTGAAATTACAAATTATTTTGATCTATCTGATTAAAACACAGATCCTATTTTGTTTCGTTTTTATAGCTCAAAATTTTGTTTTACTGCACTATGATCTTGAAGAGTTGTTATTGTCGCGTTCTGGCTGATGTGAGCTATTAGCCAATGAAACGGTCTGTTATGGAGAGCTTTTGGTGCAATGTCTGACGTTAAAGAGTCAAAAGCCTCTCGTTTGACCACTGACGTGAACCACTGACTTTAACTTGTCAGATCTTCATGTAGTGGAGGCCATCGAAAGTATAAAAAACGAAACGAAATATAGATCTGTATTTTAATCAGATTGAATTTTGACCAATGTTCCCTCAAGTTTGATTGCAGCGTGTATATATAATTATCTGTAGTACCTCATCGAGTGGTATTGGCAAATATAAACAAATCAGTTAATTGTTAAGGGATGTTTCATCATCAGAATTCGTTATTTTTTGGCCTAAAATATGTGGAGGCTGCACATTAATTTCATGTGAGCCTGTTGCGAAGAAACTAAGAGGGAACAGTCTATTTTTTCGACAATGTAACGATCACAGTTTTTTCTGTGAGCCCGTTGCAAAGAAACTAAGAGGGAACAGTGATTAGAAGTCTATTTTTCGACAGAGTTTTTCATGTTTCTTTTTTTACATCAGATTTAATATTTCATATTCATCAAACAATCTCATGTGTCTTCGTAGCCTTTAAAATATATCTGTACATAGAAACTGATCAGACTCTGCATCAAACAATCTCTAGAAACTGATCAGACTCTGCATCAAACAATCTCTAGAAACTGATCAGACTCTGCGTGTCGATGTTTTAGTCCTTATAACTTGTCTCATCGCCAACCTTAAAGCACAAAGATCACGTTTTTTTGTATATATATATATATTCATGTTGAATCGCATACAGCTTTTTTTTATTTTTTGTACAGTCGCATCAAGATTGGAAAAAAGTCACCCGTCACTGACAATGTCAATCCAATTCCTCATCAGGGCTGGAAGTCAAATTTCCTCTTGTTCATGTCACTTACCCTTTCCCTCTGTCCCGTCGTGTCGTTGATAACCCAATCGATGCACTAAAATGGAAGTTTAAATTTCATTTTATTTTCTGTGGTTTTTTTTGATACCTTTCGATGCATGTCTGTCAACTAAATTCAATATTTCCGGGACATACACCATGGATTGATGGGTATTTAGAGGGGAATTTTGACGAGAATATTACAGAATATTTATTAACTGTTTATTAGGTCTCGTCACTATTCAGGATTATGACTATCAATCTAGATGGATTTTTTCGTGGTATTTTCGCAGGGTTTTACCAAGCTAAGAAAAAAATATACCTGTTCGTTTATTCAATTAGAGTGTGTTCCATTCTTTTTTGTCTTCAATCAATTACTATTTGTTTAACATAAGTAGCCACAAACAACCATCCAGCTTTTTCTATCTTATTACATATATTAAACAATGTGTTAGAATGCATGGGTTTCTTACAGTATTACATGTATTAAACAATGTGTAATGAACCCATGTTTTATTACAGTGTTACAAATATCATCATTATATTCCCAGTGATCTCATTACTAACCCTGACCTCACGTCATCTGCTCGATCCCTGACCTCATGTCATCTACTCCACCCCTGACCTCATGTCATCTACTCCACCCCTGACCTCATGTCATCTACTCCACCCCTGACCTCACGTCATCTACTCGACAATAGTGCTCTCATCAAATATTAATTTTACAATATTCTAAATCATTTAAAATGATCGGTGGACCACATTGGGTGTATTTTCAGATGTGTGGATACTATTTGAAGTATCTATAAGAACATTATCGTTGATTTTATACTTTAAAACAATTTTGATTCCTTTACTTTTAATGGATGCGAATATTGCGTGGTAAAGAAATCAGATGAAAAAGCAATGAAAAAATATTAAATTTGAATGTTTCAGTATTTGTGTGAGCTCTACTGGAAAGTATTTTGACGTGATTTCTCGACATACGACATGTTTAAAATCATTGAGTGGTGTATGTTTGTGTATATATTCATTGTTAGTGCCTCAAATTATTCCCTCTGTGTTTCCATATTTTTTTTTTCAGGAAGGACTTGTGTTGTTTTTTTTTTAAAACAGATTTGCTTTGGGGTTAAAATTAATTTTTACTCAAAATCTTTTGGATATGTCTGAAGATTTAACGCATCAATTGTTTTAAGATGATCATGATGTTTCCAGTTGTCCACTTTGACTTCCATATAGGGGGCTGGATGGCCAAATGGTAAAGCATGTGCATGCAGTATCATTAAGCCTGTCATTGAGTCACCAGTTGTATGTGACCAGGAGTAGGGTCGCCTGTCCAACCTCGTGGGTTTTCTCTGGGTCCTCCAGTTTCCTCTCACTTCTAAAGACCCCTACGCGCAGGCCATTTAATGAAATAAAATCAACCAGTTTTGAAATGACCTAGTTTCTCTCTCTCTTTGACTTCCATATTGGAAGATAATCCGTTGAATTTTGAGTAAAAACGTTACTGCGCAAGAGATTTTGGTTTTTTAACCCCAGACAAGATTGTGTAGACATGTATTCAGGCTGTAAATTTTATTACTTTATAAATAATTTTATATCGATTATTTTTGTTTGTTTGTACTTTAGATTAAGAGGATTAATTTTGACAGGCATGATAGTAGTTAGGGAAATGTGTGTGTGTGTTTATTTGTTTGTTAAATATATCTGTGGATTATTAAAAATGTTATATAAACCTATATTTGTAGTAGTTTGGATTACGCATTTCATGTTAGTCAACTTTATGCTGATTAGCCTTTCTTTTAGAAAAATAACAAATCTCAAATCAGTAGAAGGTCTCTGCCTTGTACAACATAATAAGGATATTATAATTCCGATATCCTTCTCGGTCCCGAAATGACCTAGTTTGTGTCGAGTGGACGTTAAACCCCATTTCTCTCTCTGATATCCTTCTACATGGTTAAAATTAAGACTGTGTAGGCTTCTCAGCCCTCTTATATTTACTGTACATTATTACAGGCATTTTAGTACATTGGGTATTAAAAATATAACTTAGACAACTTATATGTCTTGAATAGATACAATTTTTATCGTTTGTCTATATTCACCGGTGTTCATATAATATATCTAACGTTGCATTTGTCTATAGTCACCGGTGTCACCTAATCTAGATGTTGCCTGTTTGTTTTATTTAAAGTGCTAGATCCAAGATCACCCTTAATTTATAGTCAGCAATATTATATCCGTGGAAGCAGACATTAATCACACACAAGATAAAGAACAGTTTAACCTAAAAACGAAAACGTTGAATTTGTATTTGTAAATTTGAAGTAGAAAATGAAAATATGTAAAAATTAATTGAACCAGTAAATGAGATGTTTATTTTACAATGTGTAAAACATTAATTGAGGGATATTATCCTTTACTAGCCATATTTTATTAAAAACCACCTGCACAAAGAATTTATTATTGTTATCAAGATTTAGATTATTATCTATGTAAAATAAATTTTATATTTTAATGGTGATTTTTGTTGTTGCTGTTTTTCTACGCCCATATTGAATGCTACTTCGCATCGCCCATTCTGTCTGAGGGGCTAAAAGTTATCGTTCGATTGACTTGACATTGAAGGTCACAGAATGTTAAATATATCGAGAGGGTTTGTTCGCCCATCTCGAATCTTTACACCAAATTTGAAAAAGTTCTGTTAAAAACTGTGGCCTCTATCGCATTCAAAACATTTCCGACCAACTATGCCCCGAAAGGGGGCCGAATGCTGATTATTGATAGAGTTCATCCTTTAATGACATTGACAGTAGGCTATGCTAGGCCTGCTCCTGAATTAAAATGGGGTTTAACGTTATGCTGTTTTGCTCCGGCTAGGCTAATGAAGATGGGCATACACCTGCTATGCAGGAAATTTTGCCTGGGCAACGGCACTATGGCCTACTCTTATATAAAGTTCCAACTGCCAAGGGATCTTTTACGTGCATACAAATATACACAGGATCTTGTTTTTTTGTACCATCCAAACAACTAGAGAGCTGTCTTTATCAGGCCTTCCATCCTGCACCACTGACAAAGAGAAACGACGTCAGAAGATCCTGATGAACTTTCTCATTCTCAACCAATGCACTGGATTGGACATGCGACCTCTAGGCCTAGGGCGGGGAGTTAGAATTTGCGTGCTGTATCATAAAGCCTGTCATTGAGTCAACTGGCGTGGTTTCGAATCCCCAGTCGTACGTGCACATGGCAAGGACTGAAGAAGTATGGTCCCCTACCTCGTGGGTTTTCCAGGGTTTCCTCCCACTGCTAAAGACATCTACGCGCAAGTGAATTATTGAAATAAAATGAAACCATATGTTAGTCCCGAAATGTCCTAGTTTAATTGTGTCTAGGCTCAGGAGGCAGTTTCTTACTCACTTAGCCACTGTGCCCCCCCCCCCCTACAAGTATTGTAGGAAAACAAATTACAAACAGATGAAAATGCTTTAAAACATACATTACAATATCAACAAAAAAAAACATTGAATGCACAATTTCGTCAAAATAAATAATCATTGACCTTATAATAATAATTCATTGATTTGCACAAATGTCATCAATTCGCAATAAGGGGAGATAATTACACCAGGTGGCGCAGCTAATGGGTATTCAATATGGTGGACCACGTCAACAATGTCAATATTCATCATCATGCAAACCTTCATGCGCCGATAAATACAGTAAGTATGCAGCGTTAAATTGAATTGAAATTATTATCAGGTTTATTTTTGGCCATATTTTCCAACGTTTCAGATGTTACGCATTAGATCAGTAATAAATTAGCTTTAAAATGATAATGAATTTCGGCTCTTGTTGGAGTTGGATAGGCTATAATTTATATCCGTCAATCCGATTTTCATTTGACTCAATCAGCATCACTCACCTTCTGTCTCTCTCTGTTCCACGGAAGTTTATATTAATGACCGGCATCCTTTCATAATAATGTTATAACTTAAGTGGTACTTCCTTCAGATCTTGCTTGTAGCGGACGCCAATCAATCATTTTGTCACCTTTTCCTCCTAAAGGCCTATAGATGGAGTATGATTTTTATTTGTCATTGACACATGTCATTATATTCAAATTGTCATGTGTCTGCTAAATTTGCTTTCAATACTATTACTTGCTATATACAGTAAATACTGGGGCTCTACAGCCTGTTGTAATGTTGGGTCTCAACACATTTTATATTCTAAGAATGTAGAATCACGTACCGTGACATCACATGAACACTGATCAGGTCTTTTGCGATACGGAGCTGTGGTTGCTCAGTGCAGAAGACACTGGACACTAGGTAGGTCATTATAATAATCTGAAGGTCAGGGGTTGATCCCGGTGGTGGCGGAGGAAGTTTATCAGGATTTTCCAGCATGGTTCTGGACAATGAATATTATGCCTTATGGCATGGACGTTACAAAAAACTGAGTCACTGTGTACACATGGTACCAATAGGCATATGCACTTAAAAGAATCGTTGACATTTGGAATTGGATATATAAGAATTTCCCTCATAGATTTAATGGAAATGAAATAAAATGGGGTTTAAAGTTTAAACCTCCTACTGGTCTGTTCTACTCCGACTGGGCTAATGAAAACAGGCATACCGGTATGATGGAAACTTAACCCGGACAACGGCACTACAGCCTAGGCCTACTCTTATATAGAACTGTCAAGGGATCTTCTATGTCCCATCCGAACAACTAAACACGGTTCCTTGTCAGGCCCTCCTTCCTGCACCACTGACATGGGGAAAACAACACCAGGAAATCCTGATGAATTTTCTTGGACAACACCGGCATCGAATAGATTTAATAAAGTGTGCCAGTTTTCATTAGCCCAGTTGGAGCAGAACACTGAACAGTAGGATGTTATTGTTAAACCCTATTTCATTTCAATTTTTTGTATTCCACTGAGACCCCTTTTTTGTCCAACACGCATATACGGTAGTATGGATTGGTGATTATTTATCTCATCTCCTTTTTGAGTGAAGTCAATTAACCTCCCCTTATACTGTATCTATTTTCCTGTCACTAACTGGGTAATCTTCCTACATGTAAGTCATAGTCCATTGTCTGCCACTACAGTACGGTACTTGAAAGATAACAATGTACATGTACATGTATCTCTACGCAAAAATTTTTTTATTTATTTTAAATTAATTTTTCTTTATATATCCTTCAAACAAATATTGTTAAAGTATGCATACATGTAGTAGGTGAAAGTTTTATCCTTCTGTAAGAATTATTTCATAAACATTCTGACATTGTTGTGGGTTTTTTAAACTTCTCTATCTAATTCTTTTTAAAGTACACATAATAGGTGAAAGTTTATCCTTCTGTAAGAATTATTTCATAAACGTTCTGACATTGTTGTGGTTTTTTAAACTTCCCTATCTAATTCTTTTTAAAGTACACATAATAGGTGAAAGTTTATCCTTCTGTAAGAATTATTTCAAAAACGTTCTGACATATTGCTGTCTAATTCTTTTAAAGTACGCATAATACATGTAGGTGAAAGTTTATCCTTCTGTAAGAATTATTTCAAAAACGTTCTGACATTGTTGTGGGTTTTTTTAACTTTCCTAGCTAATTCTGTTTAAAGTACACATAATAGGTGAAAGTTTTATGCTTCTGTAAGAATTATTTCATAAACATTCTGACATATTGCTGTGCTTTTTTTAACTTTCCTAGCTAATTCTTTTTAAAGTACACATAATAGGTGAAAGTTTTATGCTTCTGTAAGAATTATTTAAAAACACACAGATGATGTAGATATTATTATATTTGATTAAGTTGTTTTTGTAGGTGTTCTGACATATTGTTTGTAAGGCATTTAGTGAAAGGACTAACGTTGGAACAAGCCTTGAAATAAGGCACCTGTCACTGACAATGTCAGGCACAGATTCAGGGTTTGTCAGGCACTAAACCTCTGGCAGTGGTGCCTGTCATTTTGTCCGGCACTGAATTGTCTTTTTTAATGATATTATTAATACATGTCTGGCACTAAGTTGAAAATGTCAGGTACTCTTGTCAGTGACAGGTGCCTTATTTCAAGGCTTGCGTTGGAACATATTGGTTGTTTTTTTTTTTTTAAAAAAAACTTTCCTAGCCACATGTACATGTAATGTAACATACTATTAAAATACCATCATTGATTTTAAACAGGGCTATTATTGAATCTGAAGAAAGAACTAGACCAATGTCAATGAATAAAGTCTAGTAAATCATCCATAATTTTTGACAATGTCCATTCGGTTTCCACGGTATCCTAGTTCACATTATAAGATTGAGGTAATTTATTACATGATTTTTTATTGATAAGGTGGTGGTACATGTAGATATTAATAATCAGATCTATATATAGTAACATGGTTATGGTATACGCATATTGCATGTACATGTAGGCTAGTGTCTAGTTTAGCTAATCTACCCCCGGTAACAGGCTTGAATCCAGGCTCAATTTAGAGAAACCGTACGCAACACTAAATAATCGGAAATGACATTTTTTTCAAATTTATGAGTGTTCACCCTGCAAACCTGTTGTGTGCTTTTCGCAAATTATGACTGCAACACATTAATATGGAGATCTGCACTCCCCTTCCGAACCCCCAACCTGAAATCCTCCCCTGGATAAGGATTATGACTTCTATCACTGGGCCAAACTCAGTATTTGATTGGGTCTGGTCTTTTGGTCTAGTTTTCAAAATTCAGATTCAAAAGTTTTATTTAATGCTCTCCCTACATTATCCTGACAATAATTTTATATCAAAGGCTCCATACCTCATTTCATCATTTGCCTTTTTCATAAAATTTAAATTGCTAACAGGTAGCCTATACCTGTATCAGTCTAAATTAGGCTTGGGATATACATGTAATAACCCGATTAAATTTTATTACATGCTTCGAGAAGGTATTTGTTGAGTAATAAAACCTTCTAGTAGGTTATCGAGGGCTGTCCGTCTTTACCACACAGGTGAACCAATACCATTATAGTTAATAAAAGTCACCGCCACCTGTAAGGTTCAATTCACCACCGTAATCACAAGGGTTTGTTTTTCTCCGTTTGATTGATGTTTTCCGTTTGGCTATAAAAATATACACATGTATCACTGCATACTTATGTACATGTACATGTACCTAGCTAACCATACATTATAGCCTACTGTATATTAACCGATATATGAAAGGTCATAGTTCACCATGATATAATCACATAACCTATGATTATCATGGTATACATACATACATCTATGATTATCATGATTTAATCATTATATTTATAATCAGTACAGTGTTGTATTATAATCTATAGAGCCTATATCATTATATAATCATTATATTTACACAGTCAACAGTATGAGTACATTGTGGTATATAATTATTGATACTTTATTATGTTGATAATTATTTCTTACTCTATCTGTCTAGCCTCATGGATTTTCTCCTGGTCCTCCGTTTTCCTCCCACTGCTAAAGACCCCTACACGCAAGCGAATTATTGAAATAAAGTTGAACTTTATTCTACAGATTTCACATAGGGCCATCAATAAAATTCTTTTCAACTACATGTACATAATCACATATATGTAAACTAAATTTTTAACTTAAAAAAAAAAGCTGATTGACCAGTCAGGAAATTTCAGTTAAAAATATGAAGGCATTCAGAAACAATGGCTAGATTGCAAATACCGGTAAGAACACCTCGAGATTGTTTGGGTCCAGAATCGTATACATGTACATATCAGACCTCGGAGAAAGTTTTTGAGTAGTGCTTATATCATCAAGTGTAGTTTTTTATAATTCAATGCTTCTAGTTCTATTTCATTATTTAAATTTTATTTAAATATTCTCTCAAATTTCAAAAGTCTGTGATGTGTGAAAATCGATGTATTTTCTATACCTGGTTCTGTATTGACTGCACTGGACCTGTAGTCACGAATTAGTCTCCACAAATATTTCCTCAACTAACAATTTCTTAGGAGTGTTCTTAGCTGGCCACATCCTCAGTCCCTCCCAAAAATTATGTAGCCCCCCCCCCCAAAAAAAAAAAAATTATACCCTGGCTACTGGCCAGGACTGCACATCGTTGATTTTTTTTACTTAAAAATTTGTGTAGGACACATATTAATAGATGTTATGATTGATAACTAACAGATACTATAGAATAATCTTGTATAGTCTGGAGAAATTATTGAGATATTTGTGTGAATACTACTACTACTACATGTGGATTGTGGCCATTAAATTTGATATAAAACCATCTGTTACAGCGAGCCATTTGTTACCTGTATTGATTTTTATAAACATACATGTTCAACACACAAAATATATTCTGTATCAGACAAGTATACCATGTTGTTAAAGGTACAATAACACTCATTATGTCCCAATCTTCTTTCTGGTTAACAAATTGTACTATTTTGTAATATTCAAATTAATTCATAATATAAATTTCATGTTAACACACTGAATTTAAAAAAATGGAAAAATTTAACTACATGGTTTGAAAGGCTTTAATTAACCTTTTCAAATGTAACTTAGAATTAAAGATATTTTCGAACCCTCTGGACAAGTCAAATAGGATGTAATGGATAATAATTTACACAACAGGTAGGACACGTAAAAAATTTAGAAGTTAGAATAAGGCTATTTTTTTTTCTAGACCTATCAAGCCAGCAAGAGTGTTATTGTCCCTTTAAAATAGATGATGAGTTCCATTAGTATTATAATTATAAACATATAACAAACCAAATATATTCGTCAATCGGACAAATACACCATGTTGTTAAAATAAATGATGAGTTCCATTAGTATTATAATTATAGAACATTGTTTCATGATTAAACATATTGATTGATTGACAAAATATTTTCTGTGCACAATCTGATTACCAGGTATTGATAATATAAACCAGCATACATACATGTAGACAGACGACGCGAACACAGAGATAATCATCGTAATCAGTTTATCTGTTGTTTTTGATTTATGATGTCATGGTAATTAGTGTATCTTTTTGAAATGTGTGATATCATGATAATAATCGTATCGTTTTCGAATTTGCGGTAATATCATGGACTTTTATAAAAGGTCCATTAGGGGATGGCCGAATGGTTAACATGTGTGGCTGTATCATAAGATCTGTCATTGAGTCAACGGGCGTGGTTTTGATTCCCTGGTCGACTGTGCAACCTCGTAGGTCTTCTCTGGGCCTTTGGTTTACTCCCACTGCTAAAGACTCCTACTCTCTCGCTCTCTCTCTCTCTCTCTAAGGTCCATATGGTGATATCATGGTAATCAAATTATCTTTTTTAATGTATAACAATTTTTTTTTATTAGACATTAATAATAATAAAGACAAGTTTATTTTTCTGAAGCGGACCACACAAACAAAATCATGATTAATATAATCTTTCTTTGATTCGCTATAACAGTGTTTTCTGTATGAATCAATATTTCTATCAAATATCACTGAGAAAAGAGGGTGGCCATTTTCAAGCTTAAAAGTTAGGTCTGCTCAGACAACTGAAGGCGTATCATTTGTTGCCTAGCAACCTGTTTTTATAACTGTAACATTCATCAGATTTTTCCTTCCAAATTGATTGAATGTAAATTTTGTGGTTCAAAAAGATCTGAAAGATTTTTGTGTTTTATATTTTACAGTCTGGTATAGATTTATCAAAATTATCAGAGAAAGAAAGATGGAGGTAATATATTGTTTATTCTCATTGACCCCCTCCCCCTCCCCCACAAACACACACACAAACACACACACATAAATCCTGATGTGGTATGGGAAGAGCGTAAGGATTTGTCATGCCAAATGATGGGGCTATTGAAGTTGTTTATTCTCATTGCTAATGAAGACGGGTATACCTTATACAGTATGCTGAGGGAAATTTTGCCCGGGCAGTGGCACTATGATGTACTCTTATATCAAATTCCAACTGCCAAGAGATCTTTTACGTGCACATCAATGTATACATGAAACCTCTATTTTTAGCCCTGTCTCAAATTGATCTATTCTGAACCAAGAATTTACATAGCGATTGATTTTCACCAGTATTACACCTGTACTCAAAGAACTGCATTGGTTGCCCTTAGAGTATCGCATTAATTTCAAAAATTTTTGTTTCACATACTGTTCCCTCTACTCTAGCTAATTCCCTGAATACATATCCACACTTCTACATCAATACCAACCAACTAGAAGCCTTCGCTCAGAGAACCAGAACCTATTAGTTGTACCAAAAGTAAAAAGTAATCTTAGTCTCCGAAGTTTCAAAGTGGCTGCTCCGAAACTATGGAATGAGCTTCCACTTGAATTGAAAAGTGTAGATAACATAAACATTTTCAAAAAGAAACTAAAAACTCATTTTTTAAACGACGCCTTCATGATTCCCTGGTGCGTTTTTTTTTTCCACGCCATTATGTTGGTAGGTAGGTTAAAAAACATAATCTCAATTACCCATTTCTTGATTTAATCATCAATGGGCATTGAAAAGCAGATCGAATTTTTATCAAATAAATAACGCAGACTGGCGTTGACATTGAGAGCTGATTTTGGTCTTAATTCATAATTTAGATAATTTAGATAATATTTTAGGTGTAAAGGAAAGACAAGCAATAATAGGCATATTTAGCTCTTGCATAATGTATGTTTTAAAAAAATATAGAAATTTAATTATTTTTTTTACTCTTTTCAGAATCGAACACCAGCGGTTACATGAGAAACACAAGGGCCATGAAGCAATGCATGCTGAAATGGCCCTGATATTACTTGCTACGTTAGTTGTAGCCCAGATCGTACTAGTACAGTGGAAATTACGGCATTTTAGATCTTATCAGGTGGGTATTACTGAAATGGTTTAAACTCGTCGAGCCACGGTGGCTCGCTGAGTAAGGTGTTGGCTCGCTTACCTGCAGGAATTTTGTTCGATGCCAGTGTTGTTCAAGAAATCCATCAGGGTTTTCAGGCGTAGTTCCCCCTTGCACGACATACATAGTGTCTGGCAAGGGGCAATGGATGGTACAAAAAGCTGAGGTCCTGTGTACACACTACACATTGGTCTGCGCTAAAAGAACCTGTATGTTTATTCCAGACAACGACATTATTAGGACATAGTCAAACCCCTCCTTCTCCCTCTCTTGTCTGGGGGTTTGGATGGCTGACAGGTTAGTGTGCACGTGCTGTATCATAAAGCCTGTCATTGAGTCAACTGGCGGGGTTTCAATCCCTGGTTGTTGGTGGCAAGGAATAGGGTCACCCGACCAACCTCATGGGTTTTCTCTGGGTCCTCAGGTTTCCTCCCACTGCTAAAGACCCCTACGCGAAAGCAAATTATTGAACTAACATTAAACCATATATTAGTCCCAAAATAACCTAGTCTGTGTTGAGTGGTCGTTTAACCCCATCTCTCTCTCTCTCTTTCTCCCTCTCCTATTATCATTGATATATTTTGATGGTTTTTTTCAGAGAGCGACATTATTAGGAATGTGGTTAATACCTGTAGCATTTTGTATCAAATTTGTGTGGATCAGATTTTTAGTCATCTGGTCAATATTCTCTGTTGCCACTGGTTACGTTACAATGAGGGCAACGCAGAAACCATTAGCAGGAACTACACCAAGGTTAGTTAAATAAAATAAAAACCAAGTACCAACAATCCAAACCATAAGACAGAATTCAAAGTCCTAATAAACGTTATAGGCAAATTTGAGAAAGTTTTAGTTTTGGATATGTGTGTGTTACACTGTAACCCAGATTTCATTTAATCTTGGGTATCATTTAATCCTGGGTATCATTTAATCTTTGGTATTTATCATCAATTTCTTGCATATTCATTCAATATCAATTCCTGGTTTGAAATCTATAAAAATCATTTAAAATCACCAAACAATCATCTTATTTGTCCAGTTTACAATTGATTATTGAGGTATATTTATTAATTTTCAAAATAGTGGTCAGGGGCCGGTTGCTCAAAGCTCCGTTATCTTTAACGATCCGTTAACTTTAACGGAGAGAAAGATTGTTGCTGGAAATAAAGGCCCTGAACATTCTGTGGTGCAATTTTTTTCTACAGATTTATGCTAATATAAAAAATAAAGTATTCTATAGTGTTTTCTGTAGTAAATTTAACGGAAAGTTAACAAACAACACGTTACCAAGATATGTCCGTTAAAGTTAACGGATCGTTAAAGATAACGGAGCTTTGAGCAACTGGCCCCAGGAAATTAGATGCTTGTAAACTGGGTGCTCAATTTCAAGATTGAGTGATCAAATTGAAACTGGGCACAAGTACATATTAGATGATCTTGGGAGATTTTAGACAATTTTTATTAATTTTTAATTAAATATTTGATATTGAATAAAATGTGAGAGAAATTAGTGCTAATTATACCCGGGTTATAGTGTTACTATGCTATGAAATTGGTGGAATCTGTAAGAATGTCTGACTACAACTCGTCTCCATTAAAGCCCCAATACCATTCTTGTTGTAACTGTATAATATGTCCCAAGCTTTATTCTGGTCAACAATTTGTACTATTTTACAATATTTCAATTAATAAATGATACAAATTTCATCTTAACATTCCTAATTTAAAAAATTGAAAGTATTCAACTACATGCGGTATCATGGTTTGAAAAGCCTTACGTAAGCACTTTCAGATGCAACTTGGATTTAAACATATTTTCGAACCCTCTGGACAAGTAAGATAGGTTATAATGGATAATTTCAAAACGGGTAGGACACCTAAGCATCTAGTAGTTAGAATAAGGCTAATTTTTTTTTTCTTCGGAACCCGTCAAACCAGCAAGAGTGTTATCGTCCCTTTAACCATGTTGGTGCCGAAAGAGTAGGATGTTAAAACTGTTTGTCATTACCATTATCATGGCAAGGGCTCTAGACTCCTTATGGCCTGGACATTTATAGTCCTCTTAAAAGTATGCTAGGTGGTTTTTATTGTCCCCCGCCTTTCAAAGAAAGCAGGGGACTATTAAAATGGGTTTGTCTGTCTGTCTGTCTGTCTGTCTGTCTGTCTGTCCGTCCGTCCGTCCGTCTGTCTGTCTGTCTGTCTGTCTGTCTGTCTGTCTGTCTGTCTGTCTGTCTGTCTGTCTGCCTGCCTGCCTGTCCGTCCGTCCCTCTGTCTGTCACACTTTTTGGGACACAATAACTCTCTTTCTAATTGAGCTAGAATATTCAAACTTGGTATAGGTGTTCATTAGGTCATTACCTTGATGGAGTTTGAAGATGAGCATTTTCCGCTTAGGGTAAGCAGAGATAAGCAATTTGATTGGTTGATGCTTTGGGACACGATAACTTAAGTTGTAATTAAGTGAGAGTGATGAAACTTGGTATATAGTTTTATTTTATCAATACCTTGACTAAGTTCGATAATGAGCATTTTCTGCTTAGGGTAAGCAGAGCGATAAGCAATTTGATTGGCCGAGACTTTGAAACATAATAACTCTCCTTCTAATTCAGCTAGGATATTCAAACTTGGTGTAGGTGTTTATTAGGTCAATACCGTAATGAAATTCGAAGATGAGCATTTACCGCTTAGGGTAAGCAGAGATAAGCAATTTGATTGGTTGATGCTTTGGGACGCGATAACTTGAGTTGTAATGAAGTTAGAGTGATGAAACTTGGTATATAGTTTCATTTCATTAATACCTTGACTGAGTTCAATACTGCGCATTTTCTTCTCAGGGTAAGCAGAGCGATAAGCAATATGATTTGCCGAGACTTTGGAACATAATAACTCTCCTTCTAATTGCGCTAGGATATTCAAACTTGATGTAGGTGTTTATTAGGTCAATACCTTGATGGAGTTCGAGATGGGCATTTTCTGCTTAGGGTAAGCAGAGATAAGCAATTTGATTGGTTGATGCGATAAGCAACTGATAGGTTTAGACTTTGAAACACAAAAATTCTACTTCTAATTAAGGTAGAATGTTCAAACTAGGTGTAGGCGTACATTAGGTGAATGCCTTGATGGAGTTCGATGATGAACAATGTCTGATTCTATCTGGTAGAGAGTGATGAAACTTAGTGTATAGTTCGATTGCTCAATACTTTTGAAAAAAATAAATGTGCGATTAATTAATGTGTCATCTATTTATTTTGGGATTTCGGCGGGGGACATCAGCCTCACTGTTGGCTTGTTCGATATAAGAGTAGGCTGTAGCGCTGCTGTCCAGTCAAATGGTGTATACACTTCTTCATTAACCCAGTTGGAGCAGAACAGTAGGAAGTTAAACCCCATTTCATTTTATGTCACGTATTGTGAAAAAGGGGATAACCTCATTTCTGTCTTTTTGATATATATATATATATATAAATACATAAAGGGCCAAATAAAGTTAAACCATTTGTTAGTCCCGAAATGACCTAGTTCGTATGGAGTGGATGTTAACCTCTTTTCTTTCTCTATCTATATTTTCAGATTGGTGTATAAATGGTTTTTATTAATCTATAAACTAAGTTATGCATCAGGTATTATCGGTTATATCATCATCATGTTCACTATATTCGGCCTCAACTTATTATTTTTAATCAAACCACAGACGGCCATGGATATGGGCCTACTTATTTTATTTTATGGTTTATATTTCGGCGTTGTCTCAAGAGATTTTGCAGAAGTTTGTGCTGATTCTATGGCAGCTCATATAGGTGTAAGTATATTTCTCTTAATTTGGGGGCAGGGGGCGAATTATTAGCACATGTGTGCTGTATCATAAAGCCTGTCAATGACTCAACTGGCTTGGTTTCGAATTCCCAGTTGTAAGTGACAAGGAGTAGGGTCGCCTGTCCAACCTTGTGGGTTTTCTGGTTTCCTCCCACTGCTAAAGACCCGTACGCACACGGGAATTATTGAAATAAAATTACATATAAAACCATATGTTAGTCCCAAAATGACCTAGTTAGTTTTGAGTGGACGTTAAACCCCATTTCTCCCTTTCTCTCTCATTTCGAGAGGAGGGGGAGGGGGAGGGGTGGATGGCCAAAAACGGTTATGGTTTCATTTACGAGGGACAGGGAGTAGGGGTGTATGTCCAACCTCGTGGGTCTCCAGTTTCCTCCCACTGCGCAAGTGAATTATTTTTAAATAAAATTGAACCATATGTTAGTCACAAAATAACCTAGTTTGTGTCGAGTGGACGATAAATATCTCTCTCATTTCAATGCTGATATAAATCTTAATCAATTTCAAATAACTTCATAGACAATTATACTTATTGGCCCCCCAAAAAACGAGTACACTGTATGATGTATCTGAGTACATATTAGAATATTAGCATAGATTAGCTGTGGGATATTTGATAATTAAGCGAAAAATACAAATAATGCATTGTTACTTTAAGTTGACAGAGATCTAGGAGGTTGTCATAGCGAAATAATTTGTAATGTTTGTATATTTATAGCTGTATAACATGTAATGTTTGTATATCTCTATTTGTATAACATGTAATGTTTGTTTATTTTTAGTATTATACAACAACTGGTTTACCAGGTAAAAGATTAGATCCTAATGTATGTGCTGTATGTGGTAATCAGATTCTTGTTATGAACGATGAAGATGCCATTATAGAAAAAACATGTAAATTATCATGTGATCATTTGTATCCTTTATAAAACAGGTAATATATTCATTGGTGGGGAACAACATGGATCAGGGGGTGGGGGGAATAGAATTGTTGTTTGCTACCTAAATCAGGGGGAGGGGGAGAATATAATGGCCCATAGCTACATGCACCTAGATCATGGATCAGGGTGGGAGGGAGAATATAATGGCTGGTAGCTACCTAGAACAGGGAGGAGAATAGAATAGTCGGAAGCTACCTAGAACAGGGAGGAAAATAGAATAGTAGCTACCTACAACAGGGAGGAGAATAGAATAGTCGGTAGCTACCTACAACAGGGAGGAGAAAAGAATAGTCGGTAGCTACCTACAACAGGGAGGTGAATAGAATAGTCGGTAGCTACCTACAACAGGGAGGGGAATAGAATAGTCAGTAGCAACCTAGAACTGGGAGGGAAATAAAATAATCAGTAGCTACCTAGAACTGGGAGGAGAATAGAATAGTCAGAGCTACTTAAAACTGGGAGGGAAATATAAAGGCCTAATTGATGATGAGTGGAGGTTATTCTTACCCATCAATAATAATGGGAATAATGATAATATAATTTTGTCCTTAACAAGATGTTTTACAGATTTCATGAGTTTTGTATCCGTGGCTGGTGTATTGTGGGTAAAAAAGAAACCTGTCCGTATTGTAAAGAAAAGGTCGATCTGAAAAGAATGTTTCCCAGTCCGTATCCTTTATAAAAAATTTGACATTTTGTTTTCATGTTTTGATTTACTGATATTTACAGGGTATCAATATATTCTCACTTCAACAGGAGCCTTGATGTTTTGGTGAATATGGGGTAGGCTTAAAATCCAAGATTTTCTGCTCTTAGTTCCAGTAGTCCCAGAAAAATTCTCTTTAGAAAATGATAGTCTGGTTACAACAGCTGGTCGGATAGCCGTGGCGATAGAGACGCGGCTTCTCACCAATGCAACGAGGGTTCAATCCAAACTCTGGGCAAGAACTTTATCGTTGTAAGTGAGAGGGATATTCGGTCTCCCGTCCGATCAGCCAGGTTTCCACCGAGTTCAGGGCCAAATTGGAAAAAGGCCTCATGCCTAATTTGCTACCGTTGTAAAATGCTGCAATTATTATTACCATAGAATGGTTGTAAGGCCTGATTGGATAGCTGAATGGTTAACAGGTGTGCGCTGTATCATAAAGCCTGTCATTGAATCAACTGGCATGGTTTCGAATCGCCAGTTGTGTGTGAAAGGAGTAGGGTTGTCTGCCCAACCTTGTGGGTTTCCTCCCACTGCTAAAGACCCATTCACGCAATTGAATTATTGAAATATAATTAAACCATATGTTAGTCCCGAAATGACCTAGTTTGTGTCAAGTGGACATTAAACCCCATTTCTTTTTCTCTCAACCATAGAATGGTTGTAAGGCCTTTCAAGAAAATGTTTCAAGTTATTTTGATGGGATCAAAACATTAAAGTTCCCTGGACATTTGGAACTTGAAGTAAGAGTAGGCAATTTTATCTGCTGCTGTTTAAGCAAAATTAATTCTTCATTTGTCATTGTTTTTATATTAAACTTTGTTTCCTTGACGATATAAACAGATGGGACCGACCTCATGTTATGTATGGTAATCTATTAGATTGGATACGTTATTTAGTTGCCTGGCAACCTGTTATTATTTTAATAGTTCAAGGTATAAACTGGACACTAGGATTAGAGTAACTATGGTTACCTAGTAGAAATATGTAAATAGAATAAATAATTATAAAATAACACTGGCTTTCTCATGTATTCCTGTGGGATTAGGGTACTGTTTGGGCTTGATTTATCTAGAGGCTTGACAGAATGAAACATAGGGCTTCAAGATCTAAGCGGCTCAAGATCTTGTGAGACCCCAGCAAACGTGTGTAATATTTTTGACACAGTCAATAAAGCGGAGTTACCTCCTTTTTGATATATCACTGTGGACTTGGTCACTGTTGCTGTAAAATTTCTAAACCAGGATATTGACAGCAAAATTCATACGAAAGAATAACAGAGGCCGGAAAAGACGATAGATCTGTACTTTTTCTTTATTTGTTTTGTTTTTCAAAGACCTTGGTGTAGTTCTTCTTACACGTTTTTCTTTTCATATGTTTTTATGGAGGAACAAGTTATCAAAATGCACGACAGCAGGGTCTGGGGGAGTAAAGCATTGGAACAGGTCAGCAGGGGCTGGGGGAGTACACACGTCGGAACAGGACAGCAGGGTCTGGGCGTGTACAGCTTAGTAGAAGGACAATAGGGGGATGGGCGGGTCAACTTAAAGTCTTGGGGAGTAAAGCCTAAGAACAGAACAGCACAGCAGTGTCTGGGGAATAAATGCAACGGAACAGGATAACAGGGACTGAGGAAGTAAGGCTTAGGAACAAGACAGCATGGTCTGGAAGAGAACCCACGACAGAATAGGACAACAGTGGTGTACAACGTCAGAATAAGACAATGGGGGCTGGGGGAGTTCAGCATCGGGACAGGGCAACAGGGGGTTGGGGAAGTACAACATGGCTGAATTAGTCACAAAATGACCTAGTTTGTCATTATATATATGATACAGTAAAGCCCAGTTCGATTTCATTGATTGTAGTTGTCCACTAGTAGAAATTGACTATTTTTTTTACAAAAAACGAACAAAATGAATTAAATATACAAACTTTATTTTGATTATTTCATAAGAAAAAAACACTTGATTAAAAAGGACGGAATGGACGTTTCTTCACAATAATAATAAAATACAAATGTAGATACCGGGTATATATATACTATGATAACCAACTAATAATAACTAGAATATAAATATATTTTTATATATAAATACAATATTGGTATCTTATGATGTCGTAACTCTCAACTATTATATATCTGGAGAGGAGTCAACATAGGCCGGAATATACGGGCAAAATCCTATCACTACCCTAGCCTGTTCTCCAATCCATTTTCAAATAAAATAAAATATTGTTTATAAAAAAACAAACTATCATATATTAACTATCTATTTATAAATATATTCAAAAGTACTTAACACTATTTTCTGACAAAAAAACATCTTCATTAGCCCAGTACAGAGCAGAACAAAAGGACCTTGAATCCCATTTCATTTGATTATTAATTAATCCAAATTTTTCAAAATCAATCAGTTTCAATCGTAATTTATAATCTTCAGAAGACTCATCTTTATTTGATGAATAACCATCAGTTTATAAAATAATTATAAATCATTGTCCCATAAATTCCCCAGAATTAAGTTTTACTTTTTGGTAGCTCTCAATGTCAACACTTTAATAACTTAAAGCAATACTCTTGATTTGAACACTTTAAATAATATTGTAAATAATTTAATTTTCGATACATATCACTTGAACAGTACCAAATATTTTACTACATTTCACTCTAAATAACAATCTACATCATTCAATTGTTATTTCTAGTTTGTGAGAAAACAAGCATATAACCCAGTTAATCCTTATCCCCTTTCTGGAATGCGGTGTACCTTTATCTGGAGAAACGAAATCTAAATTGTGATTGCATGAAACTATTATCTATTTAAATCTGAATTAATGTGGGAAACTATTGGCCAACAAATTACTGTACTAAAACATCTGATTGTAGACTGTCAGGAATATGAAAATGGGTTATGTGAGAACCACATTCCACTGTATCCTCAGTCCCGAAATGACCTAGTTTGTGTCGAGTGGACGTTAAACCCCATTCTCTCTCTCTCTCTCCACTGCATTCCAGTGAAAATAATAATTCATCTAATAATAATAACAAGATAATTCAAAATCCAAACTAAAGCTAAATAATAAAAATATGAATTAAGTAAAATATGTAACTCCAACTAAAATATCACAGTTGCTGCTTGATAAGCTCACGTAATGGACGACGTCAAAATAAATATTTATAAATAAATAAAAATATAATATAGGATTGGACGGAGTGGATGTATAGAACAAAATAAATATAGGGGGGGGGGGGCAAATTATATAGGGCGGGGGTTGTAAAAAGAACAAATTGTAGGATGGGGATTGTATAGGACAAACTATATTGGATGTGGGGTTGTATAAAGAACAAATTATATATAGGACGGTATTTGATACATAGAATAGGATAATAATATGCTATTTATAATATGAATAAAATAATACCTTGTGTTCTAATAATAATATCTCATATTAAAATAAATACCTTATAAATCAAAGTTGTCTTTTCCTTCTAAATACAAGTTTAACAGGGAGATATCGGATAAATACTGGCTAAACGATCAGTTCACAAAACATTCTCAGACTTTTTTCGATCACTATTTATGAGAAATATCGTTGATCTAGAAACACAAAACTTTGCACATAGTTTCTAATTGATGTATTTGATATATTAAAACAACAAAAGTTTTGTAAAGGGCTATATTTTAGTTAAAATAAGGTGAATAATTTCGAGTAAATGCTTTGTGAACTCCAAAGCCTGAATAAAGCAGTTTTAATAATATTCAGAGACAATATGCATTGAGACATTTTCTGGAAAACAGATCCTGAGACAAAACCAGAACTAAAGAGGGGAGGGTGGCCATATTGATGAAAATACAGATATTATTGTATACCCTGAGATTTTGATGATGATACAATAAAACAAAATAGGTGAATAACTTTACTGCAATTATTAATAAAGGCACAATTACAGAATAACATCTATTAGCCCTTGGTAAATGAAGAATACAACAATGTCCACCCTTTGTTAATTTTAAAACTCTGTATAACCTTCAGTATCTTTTCATATTACAAAATCATTTAATTACGATATCTACCTATATGATCTTTTAGTGGCATTTAGCGATCGGGAAACACATTAACAGAACACAGTTTTTATGGGAATCAATCACTGTTTTTTTTCACAAAGCATGACGTTTCGACAAGTATATATCCTCTTATCGTTATCAATCACAAATAACCATAAGAGGATTCTTGTCGAAACTTCGTATTTTGTGAATAAACTAGTGATTGACTCCAATAAAAACTGTGTTCTGTTAATCTACCTTTAAACTATAGATATGCTGCAGGCTACATATATATACTTATATAGATATAATAATATTAAAATAAATAAACAATATAAATAGATCTGTTTTTCTCTTATACTCATGTATCTAACATCTACAAAACACACTTAATATAATTCTCTAGAAATTTATATCTATTAAAAAAAAGAAACAAGACATTTTTTAGTAATTAAATAGCTTAGGAATCATTCTTTTTTTTAAACTCATTTTATGATGATTTTAGGCCAATCTAAATAAATAGTCTTTTGAACTATTTTTTTGTCTTAAATTTCAAACTTAAAAGAGAAAACAAGTGATTTCTTCTTTGATCGCGAGAAATAAGAAGTGTTCCCGAAAAACAGAAGTTCAAATGCTTGCGGTCTTCTAGATCGAAATTATCTTTCTTCCTACTCCTAGTTTGTATTTACTCGGCAAATCTCGACAGATTCCGGTGACCTACATCTAGACTCGGCTGTATGATGATTTCCGCCTTTTTGGAACTATTTTAAAGGACCCGGATAAAACAATGGCTGCCCCAATAGAGATTATATCAACAAACTAAAAATGGCTGCCCCCATAGACATTATATCTAGAAAAGACGCCATTTGGGGACCTTTTTTTTGTAAAAGCGGCACGTTTTCCTGTTAAAGTAATCGGCAGTTGACTAGCCGCATCGAAAATGTATGGTCATAGGTACATATCAATTACTATCATACATCCGAGTCTAGATGTAGGCTACGGAGGGTACCGGAATCTGGCGAGGTTTGCCAAATGAGTTTGTATTATCACACCAAACATATTAAAAAAAACATCTATTTCTTTATCCCTATTGATGTAAAACAGTTTAAATAAATCCGTTTACGTTTTATCACGCCAAACATATTAAAAACATCTATTTCTTATTCCCTATTGATGTAAAACAGTTTAAATAAATAAATAAACTTTCTCCCGTTTATGTATTATTACACCAATCATATTAAAAACATCTATTTCTTATTCCCTAAATAAATAATTAAACTTGTCTCTGTTTGTTTTGTGGTTTAATATCGTGAGTATCGCATTGGACTGAGAGAACGACGTGGACTGATGGAACGGGCTCGTCTCATTGGACTAACGGAACGGCTCCTGGATCGGGTTCTCAAGGACGGACTCAAACTTCTAACTGGGCTGCGACTTCTTCTTGGTGATCCCTAATAAAGAGAAGAAATTATATATAATTTAGCTTTCAGTTGTAACAAGTTAATTTGGAACTCCGTATTCTTCAAGATTATCAAGCCTGGTCCCTTTCCCCCCCCCCAACCCCCTTATCAGTGATGTAGGCTGGAAAACCTAGTCACTCGGATGAAATAAAAACATGGGTTCCATGTCTGCCTATATGCCGGTCGGTACCTAGGGCTAGGGACAATGACTGGAACTGGATCAGACCCCTAGGTCATTTTGCACGCCGGAAAAATAGCATACTATTGTCATGTTGGTCGAGAAAGTTCTTATGAAACACATTCAGCTAAAGATACATGAGAGATTAATAAACGGCTGACAGTTCTCACTATAATAGTTAAATACTAGATAATGTAAAGAGAACATCAGTCAAATTGATCCACTCTGAACTGAGATATTAGTGATTGAATTTTAGGTCTAGCCTCGATCACCATTACTAAAATCAGTGCGATAAAAAACATAGTCTACATTATCCATTAAACTGGTGTCTACGAGAAATTAAATGCCTATTTTATTTACTTTATGTTCGATGTTACTTTGTTACTGATAGGAGAAGGAAAGATGAAATTAGAACTTACTAAAGATGCCCCACGACGTGTGAGAGCTTCACCTTTAACGAGAACCCGGATACCTTGTTGTAGACATGGCCATAAATGGTGATTGACTAACGGAGCGGTATACTCGGAATCGTAACTACGACGATACCTGAAAATAGAATGAAACAAACGTAATAAGATAAATAACTTTTATATCATAAGGAAACATTCTAAAATAGATTCTAATATCAATATTCTTAAGGGTCCAATTTGTAGTGGGTAAGACGCTGGCTAACTAGCCTGGAGGTCGGGTGTTCGTTCCCTGCATTGGCCGAGAAAGTTCATCCGGATTTTACGTCATGGTTCCCCCTTGTCATTGATGTAGGACAGAGGGCCTTACAAGGACAGCTGTCGAGTCGTTAAGATGGGACGAAAAACAGAAGACCTGTGTAAACATTGGAGTGCACGTAAAAGATCCCTTAATAGTTGGAATTTGATAAAAGAGTAGACCCGTCTTCATTAGCCAAGTTAAAAAGGGGAACAGTAGGACGTTAAACCCCATTTCATTTTGCAGTTATTAAATTCTAAGCATTTACGAAACAGTGATGGGCACAAATTATTATGCGAACTGTGTCAAGTGTGGTTTTTACCTGTTTCAAATTTATGGGGTTTTAAATACAGGGGAAATTCTCTACTTACTTATTATCATCGAAAAGTTCTGCATCTGTTGCTATGGCGATATCCAATGGATGAGCCAGGGCAGACATCTGCCATGCAAGTTTTACTGATTCTCTGATGAAGGGCTGGATAATGGCGAATGTATTATCGGGACTCAGGTAGATCTTCGGATTTCTGTTTAAAGCTCGAATAACATCCTGTTAAAAAAAAAAACAAGGGTTTAGTTAAATACCAATATAAAGAACTACGATAATATAGCCCGGTTGGTGTTGACTTGCCATTAAACAACATATCATTTCATATTATTTCCAATCCAAGATTGTTAGTAAAATAGTGAAACTCAGGAAAATATCCAGTTGTAAAAGAACGGTTGACAGTTGGAATGGTGGGTGTGGTGCCAGACCGGGTAAGTTTACTCTATCGGACACCTGTTACCACTGTTTGTCGTCTATTTGCTGATTACACTATTTTGCCTATACCGTTCTTTTAATTTTGTCTAAGGGTTTGGATTGTTCGTACTTGGTTTTATTTTATTTATAAAAGAGTAGGTAGTAGCGTTGCATTACTGTTTGGGCTAAGTTTTCCTCATTGGGTGAACGCCTATCTTTATTAGCTCCATTTTATTTAGACGTCTACTACCCATGTATACTCTAATAAAACCAGTCATAAGTCATTAGATTGAGAGGTCTACTTCATAAGACCCATTTCATTTAAATGTCTATCCATTCATAAATTAGTCTAAGAGGTGTACTTACAGCAACAAGGCCTGGAAGATCGTAAAGATCTGTATTACGATTAATGTAATCTTGAACAGCTTCTTCAAGGGTCTCGGGACCAAAATGGGTCTTGAGGAGATTAGAACGAACTTTCATCTTAAATTGACGGAAAGCTTGCTTGGCAGTACTGAATGCTTCCTAGAATAAAATAAAACAAAATAAAAATATTATTTACTGAAATAATGATTTGAATTGTTTAAGTGGCATTTAGTAACTGGATGAGAATATCACATGACACAATTAAATGGAATACAAGTTACTTGAAGAGTTTATTTCAGCGACGATGTTTCAACGAGGGTTCTCCCGTCTTTATCACACAATAATCTTGGTACAGATTGTATCTCCAAAAAATCGAAAGTTACGTGTAAACTACGTACTTTTTAATGAATGACCAGCCAATATGAATGAATGAAATGGGGTTTAACATCCTACGCTTAAGCACCTAACCTGGGCCAATTGAAGACGGGACCAGCCAATAACTATGTGCATTGAAGATTTTTATATCATAAGGTCTATAATCAGTGAGTCAACTGTCGTGGTTTTGATTTCCCAGTTGTACGCAACAAGAGTAGAGTCGCCTGTCCTCCAGTTACCTCCCAAAGACCCCTACGTGCAGGCCCATTGGAAGCGGGGGGGGGGGGCTGCCCCAATTATCTGCTCGTATATATCCAGTGAAATCGTTTACAGGATCTATCCCGTTCAAGAAAATGAACAGCCCCCCCAATATCAATATCGTTCCAAAGGGCCTGTCTACGTGTAAGCAAATTATCGAAATAAAATTAAACGTGTTAGTACCGAAGGAACCTAGTTTGTGTCAAGTAGATGTTAAACCCCATTTCTCTATCTCTCTCTCTATATTTATGTTAGGTCTTCATTCAACTTGTATTCTTGCGATGTTGGGGTTTAAATTTACCTGTAAGGCAGTGAAAATAATTCTCTGTGTGTTTTCGTTGTCATCCGAGTAGCGTCTCAAAGTATCCATGGCGTTGAGACGGTCTTGAGCGAACATGTCATTGAATCTTGAAATAAGGTTCTGTGATCGAACTCGCTGGACGGGGTCATCAAGAGCCAGGGGTGAGTTGACCTTCGGAACATATCGATACAATGAAACAGAATCGGTTATATCCCTGGAAAACAAAATAACTTTTCTAAATACCAAATAAAAAGTTTAAAAGACAAGAATAATGTGGTTAGCTCATGGTTGAATGTGGTTAGAAATTCCACAAAGGGCAGAGGTCTCGAACTTAGGTATCCCAGAAGGAGGTCAAGGTGTCTACAGTGCACTTTGAGTCAGGTAGTTGGTACGTAACAGGGACTAGGGTCGCCTGCCTAGCCACGTGAGTTTCTCCGAGTCCTTTGATTTGGGCCTTAAGTATCCCAGAATTTGCTCAAGTGCATGGTCTACAGTGCACTTTGCATCATAAGCTCTGTCTTTGAGTCTAGTGTTTGTTATGTAACAGGGACAAGGGTCGCCTGGCTAACCTCGTGAGGTTCTCCGAGTCCTTTGATTTGGGACCGGTCCACCTTCATGAGGCCTGTCCTTTAAGCCCCCTGCGTGCGACAAAAAGCCACTGTGGGCCCTGAAACCAATATAGACTCATGTTCCTGAAGCAAATTAAGGCTGCGAGTTTTACAACATCTAGACGTTACTAGATTACTTCACAATTCCCGAACTTATAGCTACGTTATTTACAGAGACGTGAACAGTAGTGTCCAATCAGAGGTTGTGATGGCAGAAACCTTGACCTTGAACGAACCCCGAACTGGTAGAAGACATTTTAGCTTGAAAGCACAAGACATTGTATCTGATAGGCTCACAAGCTGGGCTTCTACCCAATCGAAATTAGTAACGAAATATGCAGGGTATAATGTGATGGTAGTGTTAAGATGTACGTTGTTAAGGTAAGATCAAGCCTTCTATTGAACCTCGAACTTTGCAACTCGATTAGCACAGGTAGATATTTTAGACTTTGGTTTCTACCCAATCGAAATAAGTGCCGAAATATATGTAGGGTATTACGCTAAGGCCTTAATAAGATGTATGTAGTTAATCAATATCAAACCATCTGTTGAAGGAGATATCATGTGTGGTGCAGTCCCCCTGCACTTACTACTAATAGACTAATAGACTAGGGATCACGGTGGCTAAGTGGATAAGGCGCTGGTTCGCTAGCCTGGAGGTTGAGTGTTCGATCCCTGCATTGGCAGAGAAAGTTCATCTCGATTTTCCGGCGTGATTTCCCCTTGTCAGTGATGCAGAAGGAGGGCCTGACAAGGACAGCTGCCTAGTCGTTCGGATGGGACGAAAAACCGAGGTCCCGTGTACAAATTGGAGTGCACGTAAAAGATCCCTTGGCAGTTGGAATTCGATATAAGAGTAGGCCGTAGCGCCGCTGCCCGGGCAAAATTTCCCTCATTGCACACTGTGGCGTATGCCCGTCTTCAATTAGCCCAGGTACGGTGCTTAAGCGTAGGACGTTAAACCCCATTTCATTCATTCATACTAATAGACTATAAGTCTCGGCAGAAGAAATCAATTTGTAAACTTATGTTAAAAGTCATGTTTCGTATTCTACATGTAACTGTTCAAACCATAAAACTTACTTATCAGCGAAAGTTGTTCGTTTTACAGGAGTATAGGTGATCTCATCGCGTAAATTCCTTATTTTACGTTCGTAATCATCGACTAATCCTGCCTTGGCTCGTAATCTAATTACTTCTTCTTCTGCGTCCGCGAGTCTGAAAAAAAATACACAAATAATTAGACGTAACTCGGATGTGACGTTTATTTCTTCTTTCGTCAAAATAAGTAACTTTAATTTCCCCGTGTCTGTCGTCACTTTAAATGACGATTTTATAACGTTATTATTTATAATCAAGATCTTATGATATTTTTATTATTTTGTTAATTCCTATCTATATAGAGCACGTATAAAATTTAAAATCAATCAATTATTTTTTTCTGTTTGTCCTGTAGTCTTATTTTGGTTTGTATTTTTTATAATAAATTTGTCATTCATGAAAGCTAATAAACATGTGATGTTTAATATCTGAAATAAATAAGGGGTTAAAATAAGAAAGAGGGGTTATATTGGGGAAGGAGAGGGGAGACTATATAACTATTTGAATTTTTAGGTCTATCTTAAATACAGAATTGTGAAAATAAAGTGGAAAAAAGTGAAGGAAACTAAAGAAAGTAAAAACAGTAGAGGTCAGGGTTTGTACAGTAGGTAATCACTATAACACGACTCACTGAATATAAGGCAAGTTTCTATATACATGTAGTCCCGAAATGACTAAAATTGTGTAAAGTGGAGTTAAACACGACTTCTCTCTCTTCCAAAATGACTTAAACTGTGTCGAGTGGATGTTAAACCCCATTTCTCTCTCTCCCAAAATGACTTAAATTGTGTTGAGTGGACGTTAAACCCCATTTCTCTTTCTGCCGAAATGACCTAGTTTGTATTTAGTGGACGTTAAACCCCATCCCCCCCCCCCCCCTGAAATGACTTAAATTGTGTCAAGTGGATATTAAACCCCATTTCTCTCTCTCTTTAATAAGACTAATGTGGAAGCAGAAGTTAACAAAGTAAGTTACTACGAAGACTAACATCTGCATAATTCCACCGTTATTTATAATATAGGCCTACAAGGGTTTCACAATGGTTATATTCAGGGAATGACAACCTTTAAGTATCACGATAATGTGGGTGTAGGTAAATGTTAAAGCAGGCTCTGGTGTATGATAAGAGAAGTGTTATAATGACGTCCGTGTACAAGTGTTGAAAGGCATGCATTTTATATTTGGTACCAATATACGTATTTATACTTAACCAATATCCACGAGCAAAACTTATACTCTGAAAGTGATTTGAATATAGTCTAAAGATATGATTATACCACCTCTCATTAATTCCGCAAACAAAAGCTAGCCTACAGTAGATTTTATATAAGCCTATCATTTGATAATTACAGATCTGAAACTATCTTACAACATTTTGAAATTCTAAATAACTTTTACAACTTAAAATGTGAATAAAATTCATTTTGTGGTTGAAACTTCTATAATTTGGAAAGGAAAAACCTATTAAATCTCCTGGCAAATTTCTTTCTAAAGTTATTCCAGTTTCCTCCCACTGCTAAAGACCCCTACACGCAAGCGAATTATTGAAATAAAATTGAACCATGTGTTAGTCCTAAAATGACATAGTTTGTGTCGAGTTAATGTTAGATTTATACATATTGTGTTATTTAAAAAAACGATCTTATTGTCCAAAAATATTCTTTCATTATCTATATTATAAAATTTTAACAATTATTTTTTTAATCTTAAAATGAAAAGGTAAGACGATCTTACCTATCACTAGCATCAGTATTTTTGAGAGAAACTTTAGCCACTGTTTGACCGGCGAGGAATTTTTTTCTGGATGTGAGTAATGTGATATCCTCTCTAAGACGATTTATTTCGATGTGATACTCGTTTAAAATACCCGCCTTCATTCGTAATGTTTTCAATTCTCCTTCACAATCACCAAGTCTGAGAAAAATAATAATTCCACAAAATTCCAGATTCCATTTTTATAAATTATTCTTGCTATAAGAATTGATCCCCAGTTTTGTTTTCAAATTAATAGCACCTTAGAACTTAATATTTGTTGGAAGAAAAATGTTTAATTTATCTGTGTTTGTTTTAAAATTTGGTCCCTGGACAAGATTTGGTGAGCTGTAATTTTTTAATCATTAAAATACAAACCTACCAATGGCCGCTACAGAAGTTAGAAGAAAAATCTGATTAAAATAAAAATCTATATTTCGTTTCTTTTTTTTTATACTTTCAATGGCCTACATTACATGGTGATCTAACAAGTGGGAGTTCACGTGTTGCAATAGGTCACTTCAGAGCTCAAACGAGCGGCTTTTGACCCTATGATGTCCAGATCCTAGTGTAGTAAAGACAAGCAGAATGAAATTTTAAACTATTAAAACGAAACGAAATAGGATCTTTGTTTTAATCAGATTGGTAGAAGAGCTGAGAAACATGCAAGATGGAGGATAGAAATTGACAAGAATAGATGAATAAAAAGAGGAACAATAAAAAAGAAATAAACTTGGGTTTTTTTTGGCTACACCTTCAGACATACTAGGACTATTAAATACAATTGATGGGGGAGGGGGAGACTAATGGTTTATATCATGCACTTTAGATCATAATATCTGTTATAGTATATTCTGTCCATGGACTAACAGACAGGCTTCAGTTACATCTGTCATAATTGGAGTTAATGTTAACAGTCTAATCGAAAGTTGTTTTATTGAGACCTGGTTATCTTGACTTCAGTATCGATAGACTAATACAACCAGACATTTAACAGATAACCCATAAATGTCTGGTTGTATTAGTCTATCGATACTGAAGTCAAGATAACCAGGTCTCAATAAAACAACTTTCGATTAGACTGTTAACATTAACTCCAATTATGACAGATGTAACTGAAGCCTGTCTGTTAGTCCATGGACAGAATATACTATGGTCCATAGTCCACCATTATATAGAATTTATACAAATAATTTAAAATAAGTTGTGGTTTTACGTTGATTCTATACTAAATCTATCTAATAAACTATATTATTATTTTGAAATAAAAAAAGAAAATGTATTTTGAAAAGCTAATATTAAAATGTTATTTTTAAAATAAAAATATTCTTGAAATTAAAAGTATCCATTTTCTAATCATACAGTTGAATATTACTACCAAGTTGAATTATGTTTTAAGAAGCTGGTTACAAAAAAATTTTATTATTGAAAAATATCTGGTTAACTACCAATGTTATAAACCTAACTATTTGACTATAATTATGTTGCTATGGTAATACTATAAACCTGTTACTATGGAATTGTTATAAAACTGTTGCTATGGTAATGTTATAATCCTGTCACTATGGTAATGTTATAATCCTGTTACTATGGTAATAATCATGTTGCTATGGTAATAAACCTGTTACTATGGTAATAAACCTGTTACTATGGTAATAAACCTAACTATCTGACTATAATCTTACTTTGTCTCCCAGTGATCAAATCTCCTATCTGTAAGTAAGTAATCAGTTGCTGTAGCTCGTAAATTTCGTAAGTTTCGATTTAAAATGGCTTTAGTTCGTTTTATTCTGTAAACAATTTAATATAGAGAAATATTACAACAAGCTGTACCCCGAAATACAAATACATAAAATTCTTACTTTCGTTTTAACTCTCTTAGCTCTGCTTCCATCATCATTTTTTCACTACTGGTCGATCTAAGCTTGTAGTCTAGTTCATCCTTCGTTTCACGTAATCTGCAAAATCAGGGCAGTTTTAATATGTAGATTCCTTTCCCCAAATTGTCTTATTTATCATGCAGAGAAATTTAATTTATGACTTAATACATATAATTATACACAAAAGAATGTCGAAATTTAGTTCTATCTAAAGAGAAAAAAAAGGTCAAAATTTGGTTCTATCTAAAGAATAACTTACTCATCCCGGAGATCTTGATTTTCCGTTCTAAAATTCCTCAGATCAGCTTCCAGGTCATCAAGGGACGTCTCATACATATTTTGAAGATGGTTCATTTCCCTGTCCTTGGCGGCACATTCTACTAGAGCACTGAGACTGGTATCTGTGGACAGATTACCACCAGTAGCGAAGAAACTTTGTCCTAGCCAAGGTAGGAGTCGAGATTTAATGATGTTCGCTCCACCATACAGACCACCTGTAAAATCGTGAAAAATAAATCATATAGAACATTGAATAGTCAAGAGGAAATGAAATGGGTGTTTAACTTCCTACTATTCTGCTTCGACTGGTCTTACGCAATACACTGTGTTATGGGGGAAATCTTTAAAACACCATTAGTTTTATCAAGATTCAAATAAAGATCTATATTTCAATTCGGTTTTTTATACTTTCGATGGCCTACATGAAGATCTGACCGGATGTGGTGGAATGTCATGCCATAGGTCATACAAGCATTGATTTTTCTAGTGGGTTACAAAAAGTCTCATGCACCTCACGCCAAAAACTCATCGTAGCAAACTGTTTTACAGGCTAATCCCTCACATTATCCAAGACAAGGGTTTTAAAACAACTCTTCCAGATCCTAGTGTAAAATAGACACAAGTAAAACCAAATTTTGAACTATAAAAACCAAATCTGTGTTTTAATCAGATTGTATTTTTATTTTAAACAACTAATTTACCTTCAGCAGCACAGACATTGAGCAGTTTAAACAGTTGACCTTGAACTTTAGCATTCAACTCAATAATTTCACAACCTCTCGCTACATTCTGATCACATGTGTTAATCTGAAATAAAAACATACATTTACTTATATATAACAATAACTCTATATACATTTAAATAATATAGCTTACATTTAATGCAGGGTCAGCAACAGGGCACTCCGGGTCCTGGAAGAAGCAACCGGGCAAGGGGGATGCATACTCCTCGCAGTTTTCCTTTTGATTAGAGCTAATCCCACTGATTTCCGGTGCCATTGCTTTAGGAATATGGGGGGATGGGGTGTTTTCGAGTTCTCCAAGGCAGTTCTCTTCCCCTAGACTCGAAAATTTTTGAAAGATATGTTGGCATACATATTAGATTTTTTGGGATCATTTTGCTTATACACTGAGATTTAACACAACATATCATATGGTAGGCTACTACAGACCCGGGCTAGGTCCGAATTACCTGCTGGGGCCTGGTACCCTAATGAACTGGTTGGGGCCCGATAGCCCGGGCAGGTGGCCTGTAGATCTTGATTCACCAAATATTCCAGAATCTGATTCTAATTTTACATATGCCACAAGGTAACCACATTCAGAAAAGTCATCGATTTTCTTACCCTTCACAATCAAGAGTATATTTTCTTTTTAATTTCATATCAAAATTTTTTTTTTTAAAAACCCCAGCACTTAGCATTCCTCCAAACAATGTATATCCCATGCGTATAATTGTATCTAATGTGAACATTGTATATCTAATATGAACTATCACAAATGAACAATTCATATGAATAATGTTTATTTTTCATCAGAAAACAACTGCATATGAATATTGATAAGAAAGTTGTGTATCATGTATAACTACCATAAACCATTATATCTATGTGTTTAATCAGGTCTCACAGATGAAACTTTCTCCATGTTATAATTAATAATATGTAATATTAGATCAAAGTTTCTACATGATGTTATAAATAATAAATAATATTCGAATTCTGTTTGTGATGGATGATGTCAGGTCTCACAGATGAAAGTTTCTACATGTTGATATTAATAATATATAATATTACAATTCACTCTGTGGTGGATGATATTATCAATAATGTTCAATGATGCATGCTATAATTAGTTCTGCTGTTTGACTGTAATAATGATTATTTCATGCTTGTATACCACGGGCCTATTATTATTATTATTTGTAACGATTATTTCATTATTTCATGCTTGTATACCACAGGCTTATTATTATTATTATAGTGTATTAAGGCATGATGTTTTTTATTGATTAATATGTGTATGTAATGAACCATGACTTTATAACAAGCACTAGTTATAATAATATTATCGATAGAACATATTACCCTTGATAATATTGTAGATAGGACTTAGGCCCTATTACCCTTGATAATATGATTGTTGTATTAAATAAAAAACATGCACGATACAATATACCCTAGCTCTCTATCAATAATCTATATGTATGATAGGTCAAAACAATTTATTTCTTCAAGGCCTTGATAACACAAAAACAGTTAATTTACATTTCTCTGTGGTTTTAATAAATATAAATATCCTAGTGAAATATCAGAATGTCAGAATTTAAACTTAAAACTTTTGATAAGGGAAACCAAATTTTTTCTTTGTTTTTTTTTAGATTATTTTTTTTACTCTGTGTGGCCTTATATTGGTTTTTCAGGGGTTTTTATTCAACTTCTAATAAGACAAGATAATATGTCATGTAATATTAAAATAGCCCAGTTGGTGCAGAAAAGTAGGACATTAAACAGGGGCAGATCTAGGAATTCTAAAAAGGGGGGGCACTCTTAAAAATGATGGCACTGACCGCGGAGACAGGACACGCCGCTGATAGGGGGAATCCCCCCTTAAAAATTATTCTTCGTTTCCTTGCATCTGTAGCCATTCCAAGAGCTATTTGGCTGATATCTTCGGACATATTTGGGTCAAAGAAAAGGCCCTTTCAGCAGTAAAAAGGGCACTGTCGAAAATTAGGGGGGGGGGGCTCCCCTTAGATCCGCCTCTGTTAAACCCCCTTTTTTATTTCATTCTATTCAAACGTATCAATGAGTTTATAAAATCTACAGGTGTATTATTGAATAGTTTACAGTAATTAAGTTTAATTCAAGTGTGTATGTTTATTATTGAATAGTTTACGGTAATTAAATCTAATTCAAGTGTGTATTATTAAATAGTTTACGGTAATTAAATTTAATTCAAGTGTGTATTATTGAATAGTTTACGGTAATTAATTCAAGTGTGTATTAACGGTAATTAAATTTAATTCAAGTGTGTATTAACGGTAATTAAATTTAATTCAAGTGTGTATTATTGAATAGTTTACGGTAATTAATTCAAGTGTGTATTAACGGTAATTAAATTTAATTCAAGTGTGTATTAACGGTAATTAAATTTAATTCAAGTGTGTATTATTGAATAGTTTACGGTAATTAATTCAAGTGTGTATTAACGGTAATTAAATTTAATTCAAGTGTGTATTAACGGTAATTAAATTTAATTCAAGTGTGTATTAACGGTAATTAAATTTAATTCAAGTGTGTATTATTGACTAGCTTTCGGTAATTAATTCAAGTGTGTATTAACGGTAATTAAATTTAATTCAAGTGTGTATTAACGGTAATTAAATTTAATTCAAGTGTGTATTATTGACTAGCTTTCGGTAATTAATTTAATTCAAGTGTGTATTATTGAATAGTTTACGGTAAATGGTTTAAAGTATATTATATATTTACCTACTACTACTAATCATTTCAATCTAATGATTTATATATATATATATATACCTACAATACACCTGATGTATATACCTACCTATACATACACCTGTAGACCAGGTAGGACCTTATCAAAATACCCTGGCATCATGCCAGTTAAAATACTACTATATACGTTTAGACTAGTGACTAGAAGTGGCGGGGGAATTGCTAGCTAAGCAGTTAATATATAATAAACTTGACTCGTTCAATATAGAGAGGCTTATACGAGAGATTTATAACAGGGGATATCTAATGGTTTATGTTTCGTATATACTATTATGTAACTATGATATATAACAGTCTAGTCTTACTTTGATTTCTTATTGTAAAGGGGGGATCTTTAACGTGCAGACAATTGTCAATAAACTAGGTCATTTCAGAACTAACATGGTTCAATTCTATTTCAATAATTTGCTTGCTCGTATGGGTCTTTAGCAGTATGACATGGCAAAAATTAACCAAAATCAAAATCCTATTTCTCTCTCTTTTTTTAACCCCATCCGAATGACAATCATAAGAAACGTTATCTACCAAAAACTGAATTAAACCCAAGGTTTGATCAAATTATATTTTATGGAATTGTGTCCTGTGTATTTCCTTAGTTAATGAAACAGTTCACTAATCCACTGTGGCCCCAGTCTATATTAAAACAAACATTATACATAAATATAATACTTTTACTTTTCATTGCTTTTGTTCTTGTACCAATTAATGTATTTTGTTTAAAGAAACTTTTTATTTTCTTGGTGTTTTAATTTGTTTTATGTTTATTAATCCAATTAATCTGTGCTAATATTATATAAATTGTGATAATCCTAATTTTAAAACATTGCAGTTTGTGGCAGCCATTTTTGAACAACAAAACTTGATCTCTTGAGATTGAATTTACAAAAATGGATATGTAACTTGATAAATAAAATTAAAAGAGAGAGAGAGAAATGGGGTTTAACGTCCACTCAACACAACTAGGTTATTTCGAGTCTAGCATATAGTTTAATTTTATTTCATTAATTCACTTGCGCGTAGGGGTCTTTAGCAGTGAGAGGAAACTTGAGTGCACGGAGGAAACCCACGAAGTTGAGAAGGCGCCCCTATCTCCATGCCACATACGCTCACACCAAGGCTCGAAACCACAACCCCAAGCCAGAGGTGACCGGCCAGCTAGAGGTCGAAGCGCGACACTCTAGACCACTAGGCCATCCCAACCCCCCTAAAATTAAAAGAAACAGTTTCCAAGATAATGGGATTTTTGGCAAGGAAGAAAAAAGAATCTAGTCCTTTGGATGGTACCAAAAATGGGTGTTATAAATAAGTTATAAATAAGTTATATATAAGTTAAAACTATCTGAGATTAACGGAGTATAACTGTAAATAGTATATATATCCTAGTCAACTAGTACAGACTTGAATTGTTTTAACGCACCTGTCAAACCCTCGAGATATTCATTCAGTTGAAATTTTATAATTTATTCATCCACATGTTTTACGATATATTACACTAAGAGACCTACAGGTATATATTTAAAAAATGCATTTCCTTATATTTAACAATATTTACTATTTATTTATCATTGATAGCGAAATAACCGTTCCAATATGTAGCATTCATAAACCCGCCATTTACAATCAACTACCTGTCGTACTGTTAGTTGTCATGGAGACGTAGACGCACAGAGCGCGACAATACTAGAACGGGAATGACATTAAAACTAGCAGCGTGAAACAAGCAAATAATGACCGTGCAATAAAAAAAATAATTTCACTTACGTAATAGTCCCCCAGCCATCTTTCTAATTTTTCCTGCAGAACTGTAAAAGTTCCAATGTTCACCAAGCGACGTAGGGACTCCGACATTATTGTCTCTTCTTCTCGTTCTGTCCTGTCTTCTCCTTCGACTCGTTGCAAGACCAGATCGCGACTTGCACGCGGTAATACTCTACTACTTCGATATATGAGTGTCACGTGACGTTATAACGGTAATCTCTACCTGTGTGGAATATGTGTGAGAGACTGGGAGATATAACTGTGATATATAGAGCTGGGGGATATAGGTATATATATACCTACACACACACACAAGTTAATCTTAGTTACGACAGAGACCCACACTGATAGATACAACAACTACTTTACCTACTTTAAAACGACCCGGGGTGACTAATTAGTTATTGTCCTCGAGAACAATATAATTAATTAATTAGTCTACGTTTATTAGATACATACTTACCTGTTTAAAATACCTATCTATTGATGAACAAATCATATCTCCAGTGAGTACAACTAAGTCATGAATTAAAGAATTAAAGAATTAAAAATAATGGATTGATCATAATCCCGACCTCTTAATTACAATTATTATATTTTTTGTTAATAGGTTTAGAGAGATTACCGTGATTATTATTCAGACCATTACATGACAATTATTATATTTTATTAACATTATTAGGTATAATAAAATGATTACCTACCGAATTACATAAATCAAAATTATAAAGCATTTTATTTATCTTTCATTCAAATTTCTGACAATCCTTGATCTTGTGAGTGAATCTGATTAAGCAAATCTAGCTATCTTTTCTTCACATTCTTTGTGTTTGGTTTGCATAGACGTAACCCCGTCCCCACCATGAGATTGGACCCCAAACGTCTATGATTTTTTCTAAAATACGACATGAAGCTACTAGGTTGTGATATACAAAGAAGAACAGGCGAAATTATTGTTGCGATTTTTAAGATCAGAACTCTCTCTCTCTCTCTTTCGCTCTCTCTCTCTCTCGCTTTCCTCTCTCTCTCTCTCTCTCTCTCTATCGCTCTCTCGCGCCCCGGGTTGAATGTTCAAATAATATACGAAGGCTTAACGTTTTCGGCGAAATGTTGGAATTCGCATATTCGAGGTACATTTTCAGCACGCAGAAAGGAGGAATACCGCCAGAATTGGTATATTTTACCACAATTTAAAAGAGAGAGGGAGAGAGAGAGAGAGAGAGGGGGAGGGGGGATTTTAACACGATGTAGACTAGTCTGGAAGTATTCTATTCGCCAGAGCTGTAGTATTTTGACATGATGTAGACGGGAGAAATTCACCAGGGCAGTGGCACTGTAGGAATTAGCCAGGGTTGTGGTATTTTATCATGATGTAGATCGGCGACATTAGCCAGGGTCAGGGGAATTTACCTCGAGATATTTTTAGCGTGGTTTCCACTTGTGAGTGGTGCAGGGCAGGGAACAGTATCTAGTCGTTCGGATGGGACGCCAACCCGAGCTTTCTTGTAAACGTTGAACACGTAGGCCTACACATAAAAGAACCATTAAAGGAGCTAAATCGCTAACATTTCGGACCTAAAAATAGACCTTAATGGGTCGCAACGCATATAATAATATTTTCTGATTGTATATAAACTGATTTACATTAAATTGTTTCCGTTTTGACTCTAATTTCAAATCAGTTATGTCCAGCGAAATACGGCAGGAGTCTTAACCAAAGAGGAAATTATAGTGTCTGGTTATTCCAGTCTACTGCGCATGCCCACCAGATAAGATATGGCCTCATAGTTTAACAGGAGTTGTTGAATATGTCTAGCCTCGTTCTTTCTTGTCACTTGTTACGAGTGACGCTGAAACGCTCTGTGGTACACGATTCGTGTACCAATGGTAAACTGTTTATCTTGTTTTAAATATTGGATATCAGAGGCCTACCGTTTTCAGGTAAGATCATAACATCAATGTTGATTTAAATTGACCAATAATTCGTGTTTTCAATGTCGAAGATTTTCGAGGATTTTGAGTTACGGACTTAGGTCCTTTAATAGTTAAAATTCGAAATAAGACCTGGCCGTTTCGCCGCTGTCCGGGTTAAATTTCCCTCATAGCACATACTACGCCGTATGTCCGTCTTTATTATCCCAGTTGGAACAGAACAGTAGGACGTTAAACCCCATTTCATTTCATTTTGATTTCAGTAACGACCATCAGTTTCGATCCCTGCATTGGCCGAGAAAGTATCTTCCCGGTTTTCCGACGTGGTTCCCCCTTGTCAGTGGTGCAGGACCGATGATATGTCAACTGTCTAGTCGTTCTGATGGGACGAAAAAACTAGGTCCCGTGTAGACATTGGCGGGCACGTAAAAGATCCATTGGCAGTTGGAATTCAATATAAGAGTAGAATGCCGCTGTCCGGGTGTATGCCCGTCTTCATTACCCCAGTTAGGAACAGACGTTAAACCCCATTTCATTTCATTTCAATCAGTTTCGACTTAAGGATTTCGATTTGTCAAAATGGTTGTACTGGTATCCTATTTCTGTTTGTTCTGACCAATATACTAAATATATATATACTATAATCCGGTGTCCTGACCTACTATGTCAACTGTTGAGTATGTTCTTATGTAGAACCGTAGAGTGTAAAAGTTGCACAGTAAACAAGTGAAGGGGTTTGAAGACATAGGACTGTTTAATACTGTCTTCAGAACAAGTCTCGATTGTTGAGCACATAATACAACCAATAGATCAAATCATACGCTCTATTATTATAATAGCTTTACAATTACTACACTGACTTCATAGGTGCTTTATAAAGATATATATACAATACCTGAAGAATACCTGTTGAATACCTGTACAATATATATATAGAGAATAGAATATTTAATCAACTACCTCGTGACCTCAACATGATATTTTATATAATACAACACATTATTATTATACTATAAAAATTATTATAGGCCTATGCTATAAACATTATTATATACAATATATATTATTATATAAATACGACTAACCCTCAATATACATACTGTTATTAGCTGAAAGTAAGAGAGTGGCCCAAGCAAACTGATTAAAATATTTCGTTTTGTTTTTTTTATACTTTCGATGGGCTACACTGCATGAAGATATGACAAGTTCTAGTGGGAGTTGACGTCAGGGACAAACGAGTGGCTTTTGTCCCTATGATGTCAGGCATTGATTAATTATTCAGCGTTGACGTTTTTAGTGGTTTACCCACAGTTCCGTTGCCGTGCATCAAAAGGCCAATAACTCGCCGCAACAAATCCTTTCATTGGCTAATCCCTCACATCATCCAGAACAACTCTTCCAGATCCTAGTGTTGTAAAGAAATTTCGAACTATAAAAACGAAACGAAATAAGATCTGTGTTTTAAATCAGATTGTGACCCAAGTAAAATATTATTACAAACACTTAAAGGACAATGTTAGTGTCGACCAATATTATATAATGTGATAGAACTGGTTAAACACATTCCAGAGATTTTAGCCGTATTACGATGTGGCGGATCTGGAAATCAACCTTGTTGTCGTTCACTACTTTGGCCGGTAAGGATAATTCTCTTTTTTTTGCGTCACTTCCCTGTTCCTCTAATCGCTGATATGATTGGAATTTGATAGGCCATAGTAGTGCCGCTTCCCGGGCAAAATTTCCGTCATTGCACACTGTATGGCGTATGTCTGTTTTCATTAGCCCAGTCGGAAAAGAACGGTAGGACGTTAAATCACATTTCATTTCATTGCATTTCCAAGTTAGTGAACCAGGAAGGAGAAACACAGTTCAGCCTCGTGGGTTTTTGCCCAGTTTCCTCCCATTGTTAAAGATCCCTACGCGCAAGCGAATTATTGAAATAAAATTAAACCATAATATGTTAGTTCCGAAATGACCTAGTTTGTGTCGAATGGACGTTAAACCCCATTATCTCTCTCTCTCTCCCCCTCTCTCTCTCTCTCTCTCTCTCTTGTATCCCAAGTCCACAACTCATAAACAACCACAGGTGTTAATATCGCCACTCATCGAATAAAGGACGAGCGGTTCGGGGTATTTAATAAATCATAAACTATATTTATATATATATTAATAAATCATAAACCATATTTATATATCGATACGTATTTAATATATGATAAACTATACTTATATATACATATATCAACAATATATCACCAATTATCACATAAATCATTTACTAAATATACAAACAGGAACACATCTGGGATTAAAGTCAAGGTGAAATACAAATAACTAATATTAAAAGGGAAGAAGTCAGAAATGAAATGAAAATGGGGTTTAACGTCCTACAGTTCTGCTCCTGAAGACGGAAACAACGGAAGAAGTCAGAGATGAAATGAGTGAAATGGGGTTGGACGTCCTATGGTTATGCTCCGAACTGGGCTTATGAAGAGGAGCATATACAGTGTGCTATGAGGGGAAGGCGCTACGCCCTACTCTTATATCGAATTGCAACTGTTGTTCTTTGACGTGCACGCCAACATGTACACGGGACTTGGAAGAATACAGAATACATCAGTTGAATACGTCAAGGCGTCGGGTTGGCCGAGAAATTTCCCCGGGTTCTGCCGCTTAACATCCAGTAGGAGACGCCGTTTTTCACCATTGACAGCCCATTAACGATCCCCTCACGGTTAAAAATCAGACTGTTGCACCGATGTCGGTAACTAACATCCATTTGAAGTTTACATTAGTTTTAATTGATTTCATACCGTCATATATATACCCACCCTTTCATAATTACATGTCGGGACCGCGTGGTGTGTGATATACCCTTTAATATTTACTTTTCAGGATCATTTGGTGTTATATGCCCTTTAATACTTACTTTCCATGACTATTTGGTATGTCACATGCCCTTTAATAATTACATATCAGGACGATGTGGTGTGCTATACCCCTTTAATATCATCAAGTCATTACTGCGTCAATAAGATCGTGAATATTCAATAGGTTCAGTATTATCGTCAATGTTTGCTTTAACTTTTATTAATGATATGTTTATTCCCGGTACAAATCTCCACATATCAAAAGAAAGTTGACGTCACTTCAAGTGGATCGTAAAAGGACGGTCCACCGCATTCCAGACATTACTTTATACAATCAATTCGTTAAACAATTGACAACGACTTTCAAACATGAAATAAAATTACGCGGGGTTTCGTTAACGAATGAATGAAATGGGGTTTAACGTCCTACTGTTATGCACTTAACCAGAGCTAATTGAAGACGGGCATACGTCATACAGTGTGCTATGAGGGGAATTTTTGCCCGGGCAGCGGCACTAAGGCATACTCTTATATCGAATTCCAACTGTCAAGGGATCTTATACGTGCACTCCAATGTGTATACGGGACCTCGGTTTTTCGTCCCACCCGAACGACTAGGCAGCTGTCCTTGGCAGGCCCTCCCTTTGCATCACTGATAAGGGGATATCACGTCGGAAAATCGAGATGAACTTTCTCGGCCAATGCAGGGATCGAACACCTGATCTCCAGGCTAGCGAACCAGCGCCTTATCCACTTAGCCACCGTGATCCCGTTCTAGGCTGTTCTGCATCGACTGGGTAGCTACTGATGATGGATTTTCTACGCATTATATTTTTGTATATCGAATATTTTAAACCGTAACGAAGCGGCGATTTATGTTAAACATGAATTTTTCAAGAGCTAAATCTGCCTATTACATGCCTTTTTTGGGGCCTTCAATATCATATAAACTTTAATTAGATATTTATTTAAAAAAACAAGACCATAATCTTATTTTATTTCTCGATGCCATCTGATGGGTACGATTCTAAATACATTTAAATCCGAACTGCTGTTCAATGACTGTTGATGATTAACCGTAAATATGGATATCCTAAACTTTGTTTATTATCGTAACAACAGTAACTATGACAATCGAGGCTACATTATTTTGAAATTCGTTTTTTTCGGATCGGAGTAAAGCAATCTGACTGTAATTTTCAGCATATTCTCCTTACGTTATCTGTTTTGTTATTTAATCTTATCATATCCTCTAAATAATAATGATTTGGTTTTACATTTTTCTTGTCCAGTGTTGCGGTTTGACCAGGAAACAGTTTTAAGTCATTTCTACGCATCAAGTTATTTAAGTTGAGGATTCCAAAGACAGTTTATTATCTTGATTATCTTGGCTGGGAATTTAACATAAATATTATCATCATTGCGATTTGTAAACCCATTCTTTAAAAGTCGGAGAGTTGGATGGACGAATGGTTAGCGCTTGCGAGTTGTATCATAAGGTCACCTGGTGTGGTTTCAATTTCTCCGTTTGTACGTGACAAGGAGTATGGTCGTCTGTCCAACCTTGTTGCTTTCTCCGGGTGCACCGGTTTCCTCCCATTGCTAAAGCAAATAATATTGTGCAATAAAATTGAAACATGTGTTAGTTCTTAAATGAACTAGTTTGTGTCGAGCGGATGTAACCCTCTCTCTCTCCCTCTCTCTCTCTTCTCTCTCTCTCCCTCTCAGTTAGGATATTAGTGATTTGTGTGAGAGGTGTAATAAAGATTAATATGATTAACACACGATTTGTTTCACGTAATAAGTGGCTTACTTTGTTCAATTATTAAGTGGATTACTCCTTGTCCTGATAGTTAATAATAATCCCATTCAATAAACACCTTGTCGATAAACAATCATTGGTCCCACACCAAACACAATCCCTGTTATACAGTGCCACTGTCAGTGGCAGATTTTCCTATAGACATGACAGGCTGAAACTTTAGGGATATCAACTACTGCCGAGGTTTGGAAAAACAAAAAAGCAAAAGAAATGTGGATTTTATTCCTTTCTCTAGGTCAGATGCTTCAGATAGGCATGATCGTTGTTATTAGCCCAGTCGGAGCAGACCAGTAGGACGTAAAACTTCATTTTATTTTATTTCAAATAGGCGTCTTCATTAGCCCAGTCGGAGCACAAAGTAATACGTTTTGACATGAATGAATAAAATTGAGTTTTATGGAACGTCAGCTCCAACCGGGCTATATTGCGCCAACTATTATATTATGATGAAATATGAGACCGGCTATATTATATCACAAAACAATAATAACAAATATGACAGTTAAAGCTTCTGATAGGATTGTGGGGGTTATAAACATTTCAACCGGACATAACCAGGAAACTTGCTAAATGGCGTCAAAATATTTGTATATCTCAAGTCAGATTCAACATTTCAACAGTTCGGGGGGAGGGGGGTGGCCTAGTGGGCTAGAGTGCCGCGCTTCGACCTCTAGCTGGCCGGCTACTTGTGGTTTCGAGACCTGGCGTGAGCGTATGTGGCATGGAGATAGGGCGCCTTCTCAACCTCGTGGGTTTCCTCCCACTGCTAAAGACCCCTACGCGCCAGCGAATTATTGAAATAAAATTAAACCATATGTTAGTCCCGAAAAGACCTATTTGTGTTGAGTGGACGTTAAACCCCTTTTCTCAATCTCTCTCTTAAACAGTTCGATATTTTATATTGATAAAAAAAATATGAGTTTTGTGATAAATATTGCGTGATCCAGTGGTTAATTGGAATATCCTGTATATTGCATAGTTCAGTTTATCACGAGCGTGTATAATACTACGATAAATCGTGACAAATAGAACGATATAGTATGATACACTAATAACATGTACTGACTTGACGTCTCTTCTTCATTCAATCGACTCGTACGTAACGTGACGAAAATTAAATGGTAGCTGGCTTTTTTTCGCAGGTAGCGTGTCTAAGATGTTCAGAATGTCAATCGACTGTCATACACAAACATTTTCAAACAGATTTAACCGTAAATTGTTTAAACTATGAGGCGTAATACACTACTATAAAAATTAAATAAGTTTTATATTTATGCGAATTAATACCAGAGAAATGGGCAGATTTTTGTTTTAAGTTTATGGAACATTGCTCTTTTTTTTTTTATTATATCCCATTAAAAATTAAACAAATTTTATATTTATGCTAATTAATACCATTAAAAGGGCAGATTTTTGTTTTAAAGGGGCTAAATCGCTAACATTTTGGACCTAGAAATTGTCAAAAGTGGGTCTCAACGCATATAATACTGTAATATGAATGTATATAAACTGATTTACATTCAATGGTTTCCTTTTTTACCAAATTTCAAACCAGTTACGTTCGGCGAAATAAGCCATGTAGTCTTAATCTTGTGCAAATTTCTATAGCGCCTGGTTAGTCCAGTCAATATACGCCGTATGGTATGTTGCAATATGTCTAGCCTCGCTCCTTAAGTCTCTTATTAAAACTGGGGCTAAAGCACACTATGGTACACGACTCGTGTACCAATGTTAAAAAAATTATTTTATCTAAAACATCGGATATCAGAAGCTTATCTTTTCCCGATAAGTTTACATCATCAATGTTGATTTAAAATGGCCAAAAATTTGTGTTTTCGATGTTAAAGATTTTAGAGGATTTTGAGTTACGGACTTAGGTCCTTTAAGTTTAATGAACATTGCTTTTTGTTTATTATATGACCCATTCTACAATGTACTAAACAACCTTACCTATATTTATGAATTAATATGATATAGCGAGGGAGTCGGAGTGATAAAGTAATCTCAACTGTTTGCGAGATATACCTGTATTGTTTTTGAATTCCATTAATATTGGATGGCGAGTATATCTTTAATATTTATAGGAATATTGGTCTATTGTGGTTTTTTTATAGGCTTATTGCGTGTAAACCAAGTATGATAAATATCTGATTTATTGGTACGTTCGGTACACAAACGACAAATCTAAATTTACATCTATGTCCAAAATAACAACCCTATTTTAATAACCTACTATCAAAATAGCAACCTTACTTTACTAATATAGGCAATATAAGTTTCTCCACGAAATGAAATGGGGTTTAACATCTTACTGTTCTGCTCCGATCTGGGCTAATGAAGACGGGCATGCGCCATAAAGTGTGCTATAAAAAGACATTTTGCCATGTCAGCGGCACTACGGCCTACTCCTGTATCGAATCCCAACTAGCCAGGTTCTTTTACGTGTACACCAATGTATACATGAGACCTCGTTTTTTTGTCCCATCCGAACGACTGTACACCACCTTTTGCCAGACACTTCGTCCCGTCCTACACCATTGACAAGGGGGACTGGCCCGGCCAACACCGGGGTCGAATCCGGGAGTCAACGTCTTGTCTTACTCACCGAGCCACCGCGACTCCTGCGCAATACATCTTTTAACGCCTAGCTCACAATACGCCACACGTGTAGTAGGGATTGGTAGAACACAGACCAGCCGCAAGAAACCGGGTGAAAAATATGTATGCGCAGGACTAAAAGTCTCGATGGCTTTGAGACTAACATATGGTAGGCTAATGTTTATTTCATTGCAGAGTGGGAGGGCTGAGGTAATTACACATAATCTTCTTCGAATTTAAGGGTGGTCTAGTGGTTTAACACATGCGCGTGAAATCACAAGAGTTGTTATAAAGTCAAGTGGCTTGGTTTCTATTTCCTTCTTGTATGTGCCATGTAGGGTCGCCTGTCCAATCTCCGGTTTCCCCAACAGCCAAAGACCACAGCGTATTATTGAAATAAATTTGAACCATGTGTTTGGGTCGAGTGGACGTTAAACTCCAGTTATGTCTCTATATCTCTCTCTCTCTCTCTCTCCCTGTCTTTGTTTTTACGTGTCGAGGGGGGGGGGGTCTTTAACGTCCACGTCAGTGTGAAGTGTGAACACAGGTATACCAACCAATCATTTATTAATATTGTCACCGTATCAAATACATGTACTGATAGACATGTCAAAATATAAACTCGATATGGTTGAAGTACAAATTATCTTGTCTTTAATTAATACAGTTGATTTATGAGCTATATTGTCTAGAATTAATCAGTTACAAGTAGGCCAGTCTATAGACATATGGGGGGGTGGGATGGCCTACTGGTCTAGAGTGCCGCGCTTCGACCTCTAGCTGGCCGGTCACCTCTGGCTTGCGGCTGTGGTTTCGAGCCCTGGTGTGAGCGTATGTGGCATGGAGATAGGGGCGCCTTCTCAACCTCTTGGGTTTCCTTCGGGCACTCCGGTTTCCTCCCACTGCTAAAGACCTCTACGCGCAAGCGATTTATTGAAACCATATGTTAGTTCCAAAATGACCTAGTTGTGTTGAGTGGACGTTAAACCCCATTTCTCTCTCCCTCTCTCTCTCACTAGACATATCAGATGCGAGAATGGCGACGTAAATCAAATAAAATTCAACGTCCTACTTTTCTACACCAGCCTGACCAATGATATGATGCCACGTAAATGCCGAGCATGATGCCCAGGGGCCGTTTGCTCAAAGCTCCGTTATCTTTTAACGATCCGTTAACTTTAACGGAGAGAAAGATTTTTGCTGGAAATAAAGGCCCCGAACATTCTGTGGTGCAAATTTTTCCTACAGATTTATGCTGATATAAAAAAAATAAAGTATTCTATAGTGTTTTCTGTAGTAAATTTAACGGAAAGTTAACAAAAAACACGTAACCAAGATATGTCCGTTACAGTTTAACGGTTCGTTAAAATAACTTAGTTTTGAGCAACCGACCCCTGGGGAATATTTCACCCGGGGACAACGTCACTACGGACTACACTTATTCGAATTTCAACTACCAAGGCTCTTTTTAATGTCTATCCACGCATTACTGTACCCATATTCCAGAAGCGATGGCCCGAGAAATCCCTCTCTGGCCATTGCTGGATAGGTTTCTGATATTTGAGCTATTGAGGGAGTGTTTCTATTCTTCCCATTTAATCATATCTAACAGCAACATGACAGTCCTTCGTTTAATCTGGGTCTTTCCCCTAAAACTTTGGACAGTTATTTTAACTGTCTAGTCAAAATTCGAAACGACCTTTTTCGCAAAACTCCGTAGCCTTTTTCGCAAAATATACTGATAACTCCTTAACCACAGAAAGCCTTGCCACAAACAAGAAGCTTTGCGTTAGATTTTCATCCAGGCCCCAGGCGCGGATCCAAGGGGGTTGCCCCCCCCCTTCAGCCTCAGCGAGACTGGTGTATCTGCTCTTTAATTGATGATATAAACATGATTTTCGCATTGTCTCCGCTCAAACAATGCAACGAATACTCTAGGGACTACACGTAACCCCTAATGCATGCGGCACTCAAATGATTACCCTTTGTCTCAATGTATGCCCACCCCCCCTCTCGACAAAATCCTAGATCCGGGCCTGGGTCCATACCCACTGAAATATATATATATATTGGACGCAGTTCCTCTCTTAATTTTAGTGCCATGCAATTGCAGATTTTTACACGGTCGACCTGCCGTAACTTATTAAGATCTGGCCCCGAGTTCACAAAGCATTCTCAGACTTAAGTTGAGAATTTACTCAAAATTGTTCGCCTTATTTTAACAAAAATATAGCTTTATTAAACGTTTGTTGTTTTAATCTATTAAATACACCAATAAGATCCTATGTGTAAAGTTTTGTGTTTCTGGATCAAAGATATTTCTCATAAAGAGTGATTGAAAGTTGAGTAAATTCTCAACTTAAGTCTGAGAATGCTTTGTGAACTTGGGGCCCGGTGGCGGGGAGGCGAGTTGGGTGGCGGATTGGTTAGATCGTGCGCGTTGGATCAAAAGATCTTTCTTTTAGTCTAGTGGCGTTGTATCATTACCCCGCTTGTACGTGACAAGGATTAGGGTGGCACTGCTAAGACCCCTAAGCGCATTATTGAAAAGAAAAATGGACCACAAATTATGTTATATTTTCATATTTGTAGGGTCGCCTGTCCAACCTCGTTGGTTTATTCCCTTTTCCTCCCACTGCTAAAGACCCCTACACGCAAGCAAGTTATTGAAATAAAATTAAACCATATGTTAGTCCCGAAATGACCTAGTTTGTATCAAGTGGACGTTAAACCCCATTTCTCTCTCAATTCATATTTTGGTTCTGTTTTAACAATAGTATTACTGAAGCAAGTGAGTGATATTGTAGGCCTGTATCAAGTTAATATCGTGATATTGTAGGCCTGTATCAAGTTAATATACTGTATATATATAAGTAGATTAGATTAACTGATATTATTCAATAAACTCGACCACGACGTACTGATTTCACTAACCAAGATTAAATAAATATACAACACAATCATTTCTAATCCTCTCTTAATAACGTCAGATCTCCTAATAACTTCTATAATAGTTTAAAGGGACGCCACCAGGTTAGTTTATAACTTCTATAAAAGTTGGGTTTAAGGGATGCCGTTAGGTTAGTCGGGTTTAAAGGGGCATCACCAGGTTAGTTAATAACTTCTATAATAGTTTAAAGGGACACCACCAGGTTAGTTTATAACTTCTATAATTGTTTAAAGGGACGCCACCAGGTTAGTTAATAACTTCTATAAAAGTTAAGTTTAAAGGGGCAACACCAGGTAAGTTAATAATTTGAATAACAGTGGGGTTTAAAGGGACATAGTCAGGTCTCAAAAACAGTGGGATTTACATGGACACCATTGCGCGAGAGACAGAAATGGGGTTTGACGTCCACTTGACACAAACTAGGTCATTTCGGGACTGACATATGGTGTAATTTTATAAACAGAGAAATCGATAGAACGAGAATAACTGGAGAAAGGTTATATTATTGTGTTGATATTTTATGATAATTTATTTACAATGATATCAAGTCAACATTTTATACTTTACATCAAACAATGTATATATATATTACATTAATAAACACATACAGTGAATAAACATGGCAGATTGATTCCGGATATAAAAATAGATTTTTGACCCACCTGTGAATAGATCTCAACCCACCTGTGAATAGATCTCGACCCACCTGTGAATAGATCTCAACCCACCTGTGGATAGATCTGAACCCACCTGTGGATAGATCTGAACCCACCTGTGGATAGATCTCGACCCACCAGTGGATAGATCTCGAACCACCTCTGGACAGATCTGAACCCACCTGTGGATAGATCTCGACCCACCAGTGGATAGATCTCGAACCACCTCTGGACAGATCTGAACCCACCTGTGGATAGATCTCGACCCACCAGTGGATAGATCTCGAACCACCTCTGGACAGATCTGAACCCACCTGTGGATAGATCTGAACCCACCTGTGGATAGATCTTTACCCACCTGTGAATAGATCTCGACCCACCTGTGAATAGATCTCGACCCACCTGTGAATAGATCTGAACCCACCTGTGGATAGATCCGTCCAACCTGCGCCAACAAAATAAGACATTTTTATTCATGATTCTATTTTAAATAACCAAAATTTATCTCTTTCCCTCTGCCAAGTGTCATTCAACCACTCAAACAAGATCTGTGAGTAATTTGTTTGTACACAAGTTGTTAATCTATAAATATTGATGCATTAAAATTAATATACGGAATATAAACACTGATTGGGATGTTGGTTATATTTCTCTACATGTTAAATATGATAGAACTAGAACAGATTCTCTTTAAAACTCTGTCAAATAAAATGAAATGAGGTTTAGCGTCCTACTGTTTGACTCAGAATGGGTTAATGAATAAGGACATACAGTGAAATGATGAAATGTTTTTTAACGTCCTATTTTGCTCCGACTGGGCTAATGAAGACGGAAACTTCGTGGAGTACAGGCACAATCGGGTGTTTACAAGAGGAATCTAGCAAAGAACAGTAGTTGCTCTGGGATAATACCCCTCCCCCCCTCTCACATCAGTTATTAGGAATCTACAATTATCAAGGCCTAATTTACATGTCCTATCAAGGCCTAATCTACATGTCTTGTCAAGGCCTAATCAACATGTCTTATCAAGGCCTAATCTACATGTCTTATCAAGGCCTAATATACATGTACAATAACAGTAATTCTGGGAGTAAACCCCACCCTTATAAACCTGTCAACATATCTTCTTTGATTGGCATTTAGTAATTTAACATAATAACACAAGGTACAATTTTATGGATACACAATTACTGAGTTTGATACTAGGCGACGTTTCGACAAGAATACTCTCTCTTTATCAAGCAAATGATACAAATAATATGAATTGTGAGTAAATATATACAGAATCTGCAACATATCTTCAATAAAACTTTTGACCCTATTAATATATTATAGAAGTAAAGCCTTATAATTAAAACTTTCTGATTTAATCAACTTTTTACTTTCATGGAAACACATTTTACATTAGTAATTGGTATACAAGTGAAATAGGACGATGAAATATATGGGAATATTTCCAGCAATTATACATGAATGAATTTATAATATAACAGTATCAATCTCATATTACACATTATACATATATTTTAATTGTAGTTGATTTATACAATGTTAAATGAAATGAAGACAGGCTGCATAACATGTTAAATCAGATATTACACGGTATTACTCAGTAGGTCCATATTACATAGATGTACAATATTTAAACCAGATATTATTTAGATGTACAATGTTTAAATCTGATATTATTTAGATGTACAATATTTAAACCAGATATTATTTAGATGTACAATGTTTAAACCAGATATTATTTAGATGTACAATGTTTAAATCTGATATTATTTAGATGTACAATGTTTAAATCTGATATTATTTAGATGTACAATATTTAAATCTGATATTATTTAGATGTACAATGTTTAAATCTGATATTATTTAGATGTACAATGTTTAAACCAGATATTATTTAGATGTACAATATTTAAATCTGATATTATTTAGATGTACAATGTTTAACCCAGATATTATTTAGATGTACAATGTTTAAAGTTGATTTATACAATATTTATATCATCACACAATTAAGTTGATCATTGTTTGTAGATTGACATTAGAACAGACACTGAAATAAAATGTTATGCTGTAGATAAGGTTAGTACCAGCTTAAATATTGAATGTCATTCTGTAGATTGAGCTTAGAACCGATGCCGATATTAAATGTCATATGAACACAGCACACTAGAACCACAGCAGAATGGGTTTAGATAATAATCTTCTTGAATCTCTTAGATCAGCAATTTCCCTCAGACAATTATTATTGATGTAATTCGCTATTTTTCCAAAGAATATATCAATTTTTAGCATTATTCCATTTTTTGTTGATTTCTGAGTGTTTTTACCCAAACACATTAAAACTATTGATTATTGTGCTGTAAGGTTCATCTCTTTAAAATTCATATTGTATTGGTTCATTTCATTATCAGACAGAAACGAATTGAAATGGGTTTAACATCCTACTTTTCTGCACAGACTGGGCTAATGAAGACAGCTGACATTAGGGCTGTGGATATTATACCACTGACGAACAGCGGCCATCATTTCTCACGCAGCTATACATAAACTGACCGTCGACCAGCCATTCTAGTAAGTTGGTTGTAATTAGACGATTATTCACATCACGTCCCGACGACGTTACACGAGAATCTATCACCATCATCTGTTTCTATCTGTCTATAATCATTTTCTCCCGTAAATAATCCTGTGTTAGCTCCGATACTTCCAATAAACAATCGTCTTCTGGTAACGGCAATTTACAGATGTATGGTGCTAGGGTGCTGAAATAATAATAATACAATTTACAGATGTATGGTGCTAGGGTGCTGAAATAATAATAATACAATTTACAGATGTATGGTGCTAGGGTGCTGAAATAATAATAATACAATTTACAGATGTATGGTGCTAGGGTGCTGGAATAATAATAATAATACAATTTACAGATGTATGGTGCTAGGGTGATGCAATAATAAAAATACAATTTACAGATGTATGGTGCTAGGGTGCTGGAATAATAATAATAATACAATTTACAGATGTATGATGCTAGGGTGATGCAATAATAAAAATACAATTTACAGATGTATGGTGCTAGGGTGCTGAAATAATAATAATACAAGGTTTTACAGGCGACCATACTACTTATCACATACAGGAGATCTTTGACATGTGGCCAATGTTATACAGGCTTGAAAATCTTGAACTTTTGTCAAAGAAAACCTTGTGGTTTTCAACAGTATGCCATGATTTCAAAGACTAACAAAGTCATTTTTACTATGGTTTGGTGTGAAAAGAGGAGAGACGCATTTCTACGCCATCAATCAGGCCCTGATCGCTAGAGTAAATGAATCTGATAGTTGTTAAATATAAAACTATAATAATTGAGTGTTATTTAGTATATTATACCTGAATGATTTGAGTCCAGTTGGATCTTGTAGAGTAACTAGGGTACGGAGGAGATTCGCTGATTTCTTCGCCATTTCGCATTGACATAACCTGTTCATATAAATATAAAGATGATCAATCTTTCTAATGTTATTATTTTATTATTATTATACCTGTACATTTCCATAGTGCTACTTCCACAACAGTGTTCAGAAGCACTACACACAAAGATATGATAAAATACCAAATACTAAAAAATCCAAACTCAACCCATATTCAAGGAGTTTTCATAAATCAATGAGGGTTGTAAATGAAATGGGTTTTAATGAAGATGGGCATATACACATATACAGTGTGCTATAAGGGGAATTTTGCTATGACTAAGCCAACACTTATATTGAATTTCAACTGTCAAAGGATCTTTTACATGCATCACAATGTGTATACGGAACATTCATGCCACCGAACAACAAGACACTGTTGTCAGGCCTTCCTGCACTACTGAGGAAACCACACTGGAAAATCCTGCAAAACTTTCTTAGCCAACACCGGGAGCGAACCTGAGACTGACTGGTTAGCAAGCCAGGGTTATAATAGTATATGACTCTCAGAATGACTTAATTATGTTTATTCTGACAACTTGTCTTATTCTTGTGGCATGTCCCCCATATTCTTGTGGATGTCTCCCTTATTCTTGTGGCAAGTCTCACTTATTCTTGTGGCATGTCTCATTTACTCTGGTTGCATGTCTCACTTATAATTGTGGCATGTCTCACTTATAATTGTGGCTCACTTATTCTTGTGGCAAGTCTCACTTATTCTTGTGGCGTGTCTCACTTATTGTGACATGCCTCACTTATTGGGGCATGTCTCACTTATTCTGGTGGCATGTCTCATTTTTTAAAAATTATTCAGCTGTATAAATATCTATACTTACTTATCCCGTGCGTTTCTACAATTTAATCCGCCAACACGTACACATAATGATTGAACATCTAATTGTAGTTTATCTAAATCACATACACTTTCTTCATCCTACAAACAAAACAAGTTTATATATATATTGAGCTTATACAGAAAGAGAAATGGGGTTTAACGTCTACTCAACACAACTAAGTCATTTTGGGACTAACATACGGTTTTATTTTATTTCAATAATTCGCTTGCGCGTATTGGTCTTTAGAAGTGGAAGGAAACCGGAGTGCCTGGTTGGCACCCACAAGGTTGAGAAGGTGCCCCTATCTCCATGTCACATACGCCCACACTAGGGCTCGAAACCACAGCCGCAAGCCAGAGGTGACTGGCCAGCTAGAGGTCGAAGTGCGGCACTCTAGACCACTACGCCTCCCCACCCCCGAAGAGATGTATAAATATGTTACCTGTTTCAATTGTTCGAGTGTATAACACAGATTTATATAATCATAAAAAACTTTTCCACCAGTCGACCAATTTAACACGGAACAACTTCTACTACCAAAACATAACTCTTGTAAAAACTCCATTAAATAATCATAATTCTCTGTAGAAAATATAAACATTTCTGTATTTATTAAACATGTGTGTTATTTATTCTGATTAAAACACACATCCTATTTCATTTCGTTTTTTATTGTTCAAAAATTTCGTTTTATTTGTCTTCACAACACTAGGATAGGCCATCGAAAGTATAAAAATAAACGAAACGAAATATAGATTTGTCTTTAAATCAGATTGGTGTGTTATTAATATTATAGCAACTGGTATCATACACAAGGCAGAGTATTATAATGATTTTAAAACAATTTTACTGTTGAATATATAGAGGACATTTGTCGTTTTAGAGTGAATAACATATTTTATTTCATCGAGAAGCAAGAAAACTTATATTTTCACGAATGCGTAGCATGAGTGAAAATATAAACGTTTTCTTGCTTAGAGATGAAATAAAATATGTTATTCACGACAAAACGACAAATGTTCTATTTATTCTATGATTTTACAATCATTTTTGGTAAAAACAACATGGACTACTTTGTCCGCGGTGCGTTAGACCGCTTTACATCTTTATCTGCTTCAGGTGTATGAATACCTTTGAGAATGTTACGAGTGACAAGTCGGCGTGTGTTTTCATAATTTTGTCACTAAGAAATGTTTTACTGGGCGTTTGTGGATGTGTGGTTTATTACATTTTTCAGGACATGTTACTTTTACTGATATCGATGTGTTTATTGAAATACATGTAAGTCAAGCGATGTAAAATCATGCCACGATTCTTGACAACAACACTTAAAAAGCTCGAATCATCGACTTGATTCTACTGCCATAGTGACCGTGCGCGGTGAGTTATGACCGTCGCGTAGTAAAAGAATAAATTTTCTACCCCGCATTGCACACACGTGACAGTAGAAATACCATATGTTAGTCCCAATATGATCCAGGCATGGTGTTGACTAGACATCAAACTCAATTCCACATTTTGCTAGGCCCTAGCTAGTGTTTAATTAGGCCTACCATCCATCAGTAACTTTGGTTGTGAATACCGTGGACAATTGGTTGGCAAATAAAAAAAGGGTTTTCTTGATGCGAGATCACAAGATCCGTACGGTAGGCCTACTAGGCCCCCTAGGCTATTTTAGTATTTAGCTTTTCTCTTAAAAATTACTTTTATTAATTTTGTGTTGGGCCTTACTAATACTATTCAATATTGTTAATTGTAGAAGGGAGATAACTCCAAAAAAAAGTAGTCCCGGCGGTCCGTGAAATCGTTCTATGAGTGAAATAACAAGTTTTATTTCACTGCTAGCCAGTGGAATAACACTTTTATTTCACTGATAAAACGGAGTATTCCACCACTGATCATAGAATAAATTGTAACATTTGTATGTTGTTCTAGTGAATTTCATTATTTTGTCTTTCTTTTTTATATGTTCAGGAAGTTTGTATGATTGCCACCCATCATCGATCTTACTTTATGTTATAATCTTAACTCAGAACTATTTTAAATTATCTTCAACCTGGCCCTGATTTCACAAAGCATTCTCAGGCTTAAATTGAGAATTTACTCAACTTTCAATCACTCTTTTTGATAAACATTTTTGATGTAGACACACAAAACTTTGAACATAGTTTCTTATTGATGTATTTGATATATTAAAACCGCAAAAATCTTATTTAGGTCTATATTTTATTTAGAATAAGGTGGACAAATTTGAGTAAATTTCCAATTTAAGTCTGAGAACGCTTTGTGAACTCGGGGCCTGGTAATTCAAAACCCAAATAGAAGTATAAATATTTGAATTTAAACAATCTGTTGGGTGTCGAGAGTAAACCAACATGATTGAAATAACGCAAGATACCATTGTAAGGATAGGCTACTGGCTACGCAATTACTCTATCTATTAGTATGACGATTCTTTTACATACAATCTCGGCTCCAAGAGACAAGTTTACCATCCATTTCTCTCGGGGGAAAGGGGATCACGGTGGCTAAATGGATAAGGCGCTGGTTCGCTAGCCTGGAGGTTGAGTGTTCGATCCCTGCATTGGCCGAGAAAGTTCATCTCGATTTTCCGGCGTGATTTTCCCTTGTCAGTGATGCAGAAGGAGGGCCTGACAAGGACAGCTGCCTAGTCGTTCGGATGGGACGAAAAACCGAGGTCCCGTGTACAAATTGGAGTGCACGTAAAAGATCCCTTGGCAGTTGGAATTCGATATAAGAGTAGGCCGTAGCGCCGCTGCCCGGGCAAAATTTCCCTCATAGCACACTGTTGGCGTATGCCCGTCTTCAATTGGCCCAGGTTAGGTGCTTAAGCGTAGGACGTTAAACCCCATTTCATTCATTCATTCATTCATTCATTCATTCATTCATCATTCATTCATTCATTCTGGGGGGGAAATCATCAGATCAGCTGTTTATGACTGAACTGCCGATATCAAGATGTGGAAAATATTCCAAGATTCATTAAAATATGTAACTCATGATGAACCAATGCCCAATCTTCGAGAAATCAACAGCAGTTCATTCAAATAAATCCAGCCAATTAGGAGCCACTAGGGGAGGAGCTGAGGAACTAAATTAAGACTGATCGGCTTGATTCCCCTGAGAGAAACGAATAGTAAACTTATATGTGGGAGCCGAGATTGTTTCGATAAAACCCAATATAAAGATAATGATGATGAATTACCGTTAATAATGGCATCAGAAGCAATATGTTCTAATATAACTAAATGAGCTTCATTCCATTTCTCAGCTTGTAATAGATGATCAACTTCTTCGTGGTGTTTACGTTCATATTTCGCTTTCACAGCCTGAATTATATAATAAAATATATATAACAATGAGAGAGAAAGAGAGAGAGAAACGGGGTTTAGCATCCACTCGACACAAACTAGGGTCGTTTAGCAGTGAGAAGGAAACCGGAGAAAACCCATGAGGTTAGACAGGCGACCCTACTCCTTGTCCCGTACAACCGGGGATTCGAAACCTCGCCAGTTGATTCAATGACAGACTTTATGATACAGCGCTTGCTTGCTAACCATTCAGCATCCATCCCGATAATGAAGAAGAAGCACACGTGTATTATTAATTAAACCATTCTGGTTTGTATTTGTAATGAAGGAGAAGCACATGTGTATTATTAATTAAACCATTCTGGATTGTATTTGGCATGTTGAGATTATCATGGTAAATTATGTTTGGTTACGCGTGCGATTTTTTTGGAGAGCTTGGTTTTTCTGCCTTTTTAAATAAATTCTGGCTGGATTTAGGATTTTTCGTAATTTGATTGACTTCCTTCTTGGCTCATGCAGGCATTCAATACATAAAAGGCTAGCGGACTGTTGCTCGAATACCCGTTCCACTAGACCCCTACTGAGTTCTTGTTTCCCTATGCTACATCTATCCTGATCAAAGGGATCATTAACTCACCTTAGCTTCATGTATCCATATCGAAGGGACCAGTAACTCTTCTAATATAAAACTTTCTTTTTCTATATAATCATTATCTGTACTCAGTTCAACATGCCTGGTTAACAAAGACTTCACAGCTTCGATACGACTGAAACCAACAAGTTATATTTGTTTTTATAGAAATCAAATAATATTCAAATTGGGACAACTCTCTCTGTCTGCGTCCTGTCCCCCACCTCTCCGAAAGTATCCTTAGATAATTCAAATGGAGACTACACTCTCTGTCTGCATCATGTTCGCACATTCTCACAGTACTCAAATCTAACTCCCTTCAAAATATATTTGAATATTATTCCTTATACTAACAGGACTGTGGACTTGATGGGACAAAATGGAAATGGGAAAATATCACAATATGTTATACATAATTTTATCATGTGTCTGCTTTTTTCTGCTCTATTTTCTTGAATTTCTCCGATTAGTTTGTGTTAAACCTTGTAATATAAATACTTTGAACATTTTAACACCAACATGTCAAATTCTATTTCTTTAGGTGAGAATTGTGCCAGTGTTTCAACTTATCAAGCGTTGATCCAATGCATTTCGACTTTCTAGTCAGCCGTACTAATACTAATATGAACATAGCCCCACATTTAATATATGCTCTATGTGCCTGCTACACACAATAAAATAAAACATTTAAATAGGTAGATTTTAAGTCTTGATTTAAAGCACTCTATAAGCTTATACATGTAGAAGGAGCATTTTTTATGAACAAGAAAACTACAAGCTCTCTTGCTAGACGTGTTCTCGATTCTTATTGAATTTTATAAATGATATAAATGTTTACCTCTGTGCTTCCTGGATATGCAGAACAACAAAAACGGCCCATTCCCATAATCCTATTGATTCTAGTTGTGCGGAGAAACTGATATGAATGGCAGCTGTTTGATAGGATGAGAGATGCTGGTAGTTTAATCCTTGTAATACTTGTAATAGATGCCAACTACAAAATATAAAACATACAATAAACAATAGTTCTACTTTTACAACTAATTCTCGTTTATGTAAAAAATGAAAGTTTTAATCCAACATCTAGTTAGTGATTGAGAACCATGTAGACTCACGATCCACAGTGGCTCCACTATAACTAACATTCCAGGTCATGTGTGTGGCAATATATGGTGTGTTTACTGTGATAGAAAGCATTGTTTAAACAACAGAACTATTGTTATTGCGCAGTGTGAAAGAAAGAGGGAAATTGGTTTTAACGTCCACTCTACACAAACTAGATCATTTCAGACTAACATATTGTTCAATTTTATTTCAATAATTCATTATTGCGTAAGGGGGGTTTAGCAGTGGTAAAAAACAGAGAATTTCGAGGAAACAAATCTACTTCTCATCATGTACAAACGGAGGATCGAAACCACACCAGTTGGCCCAATGTATTAACCTGTGCACCCCCCCCCCCTTCTCCCGGTTCAGGAAACTCGACAATATAATAATAAAAATAATAGTCTATTCTTATACAGCACTTTACATAACAGCAGAAAAAAGGCATAAAATCTCAATGCGCTTTACAATAATAATAATAAAAATATAATAATTATCAAAACAAAAATTCCATTAAACCTTGGGAAGAAAGATAGCCTATTTACCTTAATCTATAGTCTAACTGTTGTGACGTGGACGTTACTGGATTTAAAATCTTCTCTAATCTGTGCATGTGATCACTGTATAGTTTTAATATATGATAACACGTATCGTAGATTGTCTCTCCTTCTTCACTCCTCTCCTCTTTAATACTCTCTAAATATGGAGGTAACGGAGGTTGGGCGTAACTACGATATTGATCCGAACCCTGGAACGCAGCATCATACTCCTGTAATGCTTCTTCTATTAGGGTGTTCGATTTACATTTAAACCTGTACACAAATATAAATAAATAATTGTTAAATTATCACATTCAACACAGAATTTAAAGTAGCTAAGTCTGTAACTCAAAATCATCCAAAATCTTCAAAATTGAAAACGCAAATTTTTTTTCATTATTGATGATGTGATGTCACCTGGAAAAGATGGGCTTCTGATATCCAATATTTAAGACAAAATAAACATTTTACCATTGGTACAGATATCGTGTACCATAATACGTTTCAACGCAATTTGTAACAAGGTGCTTTTCAAAGAATGAGGCTAGTATAAACAGATGCTACCATTGCAACACATATCGTGTACCATAATTGGTTTCAGCACAATTGTAACAAGGTGCTTTAAAGAATGAGGATCGAATAACCAGATGCTAGAAACTGACTTTCGATTGAGTCTGCTGGCGTATTTTGCCGAACATAAGTGATGACAATTCACAGTAAAACGGAAACGATTGAATGTAAAACTGTTTATATAAATTCATATTACATTTTAATATGTTTTGTGACCCATTTGTGCCAATTTCTAGGTCAAAAATATTAGCGATTTAGCTCCTTTAAATTGGTTATGTGCTTTTAAAATGCTGTGAAAATGGCCACAGATAAGATTTACGAAATTGTGTCAAGTCCACAAACTAGGTCATTTTGGCACCATCACATGGGAGGAAGCCAGAAGACCCTCCCTACTCAACGTGGAAACCATGCCATGTGAATTGATGACAGATCTTATGATCTAAAACGAATACGTTAAACCCTTCTTGAATCATTAATGGACTCTGCAACTCTATTTAATGTAGAAATGATATTTACATCTTCTGTGAACACTTTTATTATGCTATTTCTCTTCACTAACCAACTCACTTCACTCGCGTCATATACTCTACTACCGGTCTCCACTTTCTCCCGCGCATGCGTACACCTCTTTCCACACTTACAGTTATACACGTAAACAAACAGTTATACATAGTTAATATTTACCATAGATGTAAAGCCAGTGCTCTCTTCCAATCTAATTCTTCACAGATATTGATAGTATCACTATCTGATGTCGACAATACGAGTTGTCCTGACAACAACGTATATAATCTTAACCTTGTCTTCTTTATAAATTCATCAGCCTGGAAAATATAATTAGAATCACATTTATTTTATAGAATCTTTAATAGGATAAAAAGACGAGATGACAAGAAATGGGGATTTTAATGTCCTACTGTTCTGATCAAACTGGCAGGCGTTCACGTTTAAGGCGAGCTCCTGCATCCCTTGACACACCTCAACCTTTCTTCGCGGGAGTCATTAAAGACTCCTGCAAATTATCTAAATCGCTCTCCTAAATATTGAGATTAATAAACTTCTTTCAGTTTTTGTTTATTTTTAAACTGCATACATTTGAGCTACGAGTTTCCATGATAATAATTCTGATACTACCATATTCACTAAAATATTCACGACATTTTAAACAAGACTAAAGCATAAATACAATTAGGCTCTCCTTAATAATAAAGAAGAGGGGTTTTTTTATTAAGGGGAACGATTTATCATTTTTAAAATTGACAGGAGCTTTTGATGGCACCCGCACAATTTTAAGGCCTGAACTGAGCTAAGGAAGATAAGAGAGAAATTGCAGACAAATCAACATTTCTTCATAACAATGAGTTAGTTGTTTATGTTCAAAAACATGACCGAAATTCAACTGGACAGACGACCCTACTCCTTGCCACATACAACCGGGGAATCGAAACCATGCCGGTTGACTCAATGACAGACACATTAGACAATTCCGACCCCCTTAATTACCCAACGTATAAAATGACTCACCCCAACTTCTTTCCAATCTTGTAATTGTTGTTCTAGTAATTGTTTTGATATACAACTACTCGTTGATTGGGCCAATAATAAGGCTAGTCTATGATCACCTGACTGCTGGGCTAATAAACATGCTTCCGCAATCTGACCTCCTGTTAAATGACTAAATATGGCTTCAAGATGGCCGTTTGTCTGAAACATAATAGAATATATTAAAGATATATCTAGTGAAATGAAATGGGGTTTTACGTCCTACTCCTTAACTGGGCTAATACGGTGTGCTATGAGGGAAATTTGAAAGGGCAGCAGCACCATAGCCTTGTCTTATATCAAATTCCAACTGCCAGGGGATCTCTTACGTGCACACCAATGTTTTTGTACCATCCAAACGACTTGACAGCTGTCCCTGTCAGGCCCTCAGTCCTGCTCCAAGACAGAAAATCCTGACGAACATTCACAACCAAGGCCAACCTCCAGGCTAGTGAGCCAGCGTCCAACCGACCCACTTAGCCACCATGGTTCTTTATATCTAGTGTATAAATCTGTTTATCTATTCAATCAACCCTAGATGTAAACTAGGTTATTTTAGGTATTTAGCAGGTGGAGGCAACAGGAGCATCCTGAGAAAACACACAAGGTTTGACATGTCGGGGAAACCATGCCACTTGACTCAATAACAGTTTTATTGACTTAAAGCACAAGCATTAAACATTTCCGGGAACACCCACCCCCTCCCTTAAAAATAGCTACGAATATTGGTTTACCTTAAATTTAGATTCGTTGACTTCTCTGTATATTTTATCAGCACCAGTATTAGACAACCATTGTGACAACATTTCTCTTCTAGCTTGATGAATAGCGTACACATCTTCAACTAAAATAACAACACGTACACATCTTCAACTAAAATAACAACACATACACATCTTCAACTAAAATAACAACATGTACATTGTTTACTTTCTATAAATAATGGGGTTTTTTTAGCTTTTGAAAGTCATTAGATTTATCTGTCCACCAGTCGCTTCACTAAGATCCAAAATTACCCAGCTCAAACTCGCATTTCTTTAGATATTTCCTGTATTTTGTTGTCAAGATGTGATAATTATGCGAGAAACCGATGCCTAATTATCAAATCAACGGCCATTACAAAACAAAAATGAAAGATATGAGGAATGTATAGGCAGGATTAAACGATACCTTGGTTATTAAGACTTACTATGATATATAAGACTATAACTTACTATGATAATGATAACCAGGCATATTACCCCACAATGCTACACACAGATTGAATACCATACTCATATGTTGTATTGTACCTTCATCGGGATGCCATTCTAAAAATATAAACAAATATTATAAAATTATCACTATTTCATCTTTTTCTAAGACTAAAAAAGATTCCCTTTTAGCTACGTGAATTCTTGATTGGAAATCATGACACTTGACTGATTAAAAAAAGCACACATCAGACCCTCCCTCCCTCCCACAATATTCTTAGATTTATAAGGACTTGTATTTAGTGTAGAATGTCTAAGGCCTTTGTAGATGTTTAAGGCCTAAGCAGATGTTTAAGGCCTGTGTATTGAATGTTACTTACTGAGATCTTTTAATGATTTGTCTGTTAATGTAGAATATTCATGTAAAGCCGTGACACCACGTTGTGTAGCGAATAAAGGACAGCCGTTATCTATAGTATTAACACTATTCTTTAACTGTATTGATAACATCTCTCTTTCATGATTCTATAAATAAATATAAACTCTACTTTCATTTTATATAACAACAATAAATGATCCAATAGAATTCAACAGAGCATAGCAACACAACAGGAGGACCAGCAGTAACTCTATGAGGTGGGGCGTGCTACCACTCTCCTTGCTGTGTACCAAAATTAATGGGGTTTAATATCCCACTGTTCTGCTCCTCAACTGGGCTATTGAAGACGGGCGCTATGCTATGGCTCACTCTTATTATGAAGTACAACTGCCAAGGGTTAAATTACTATGTTTACACTGGACCTTGGTTTTTCGTACGACCTGAGCTACTCGAAACAGCCTTTACCACGCCAGGCTGTCCTGCACACCACCCACTAGGTGGAACCACGCCGGAAAACAGAAAATCCTGATGAACTTCCTTGGCCTATGCAGGGATCGAACAAAGGACCTACCCTTCATGTTAGCAGGCCGACGTCTTACTCACTGAGCCCTCCCCACGATGTTTTACACGATATAAACTTACAATAAACTGTTTATCTTCTGGAGAGAAATAGTCTGCTACATCTACTTTCTCCATGGCAACCAACCAATCTCTACCACTAGATTTAACTTGGTTGTTTCCCTTGTTTGAAGGCAGAAGTGAGAATGGAGCTTGTTTGATGGCCTTATCTGTAAAATATATTTGTGATAGTGTGATATGAACATTTTGAAATTTTGAACGAATACAGGTATTATTACCCTGGCCATATACAGCTGATTCAAAATAAAATCTGGTTTATCATCCTACTTCATTTCCCAACCAGGCTAATAATGAAGACAGACATACGTCATGCAATGTACTAAGAGGAAAATTATGCCTATACAGCAGCTAAAGTTTGTCCATGTTTTAGTACCATCCAAAGGATTATAACCACTGCACAACTGACAAAATCAATCAAGGCTGGTAAATTCTGAGAAACTTTTACGGCAAACACCTGGACCGAAATGGAATAAAATGGGGTTTAACATCCTCTTGTTTCACCTGGGGGACCTCCTGTTACGCAAGCCTGTCCCTAACTGATCCACCGGGACTACAGACTACAAAAGGTAAAGGATTTTATGTAGCCTACTTAAAAAGACTTTTTTTTTTATTGTTTTACTTTTCTGTCTTCAGACTTGGTTTGGTGTAAATGGAGTCATCACTAGTTTTAACAGAGTGGTGCATGAATCATCATTAGACAGAATTTAACAGATCATGTGGAATTTCTTCTAGATTTCTTAATTCTATAGATGAGAGAGAGAGAGAGAGGAATGGGGTTTAACCTCAACCCAACACAAACTAGGTCATTTCGGGGCTAAGATATGGTTTAATTTCATATCAATAATTCGCTTGAGTGTAGGGGTCTTTAGCAGTGGGAGGAAACCGGAAAAAACCCATGAGCTTGGACAGGCGACCCTACTCCTTGCCATGTACAACTGGTGATTTCGAAACCACGCCAGTTGACTCAATGACAGGCTTTATAATACAGTACGCACATACTAACCATTCATCCATCCAACCTCCTGTTTTATTTATAAATGACTTGACAACAAGACATGTCAACACTCCACGGAAATGTCTCGTCCAACACTGAGCCTGAATCTAAGATCTCCTGATTAGTGAACCCTTGTCCTACTCACAGAACCACAGCGGCTAATTGGAGGACCCAGAGAAAACCCTTGAGATTAGACAGACGACCCTTCAACTTGTCACAATGAACTGGGGAATCGAAACTATACTAGTTGACTCAATGATAGACCTTATGAAACGGCGTGCAAGTGCTAACCATTCGGTCATCCCAACCCCCAAGCCAATAAAAATAAAAGTTTATGTAAAATGTAATTGTGAGAGGGAGAGAGAAATGGGGTTTGGCGTCCACTCCGCACAAACTAGGTCATTTCGGGACTAACACAAGGTTAAGTTTATGTAAAATGTATTGTTGAGCACCCACCTTCAATACACTGATAGACGGTGGTACCACTATGAGCCAACGCCCAACCTGGACCCCATCCTACACGGAATGATCTTCCCATATAGCATCCAGAATCTAACAGGAGTTTCTGATGGTTATAAACTAATGATTCTTCTACTGGTGGAATTTCACGCTGGATCCGGGACCCTACTATTCTTCTTGGATAGTCCGACTCCTTCATACCGCTGTGAATGTGAAGGTATTCAGGATGCGGTGTCGATATAAAATGCTGGATATTTTTACGCGGTTCAGGAGTAAAAAGTTTCTGAATTTTGGCTGAAAACATAAACAACACAACAATTGATATAAATATATTTAATTTTTCTTTGTGTAAAAAAGGATTAATTTCTGTATAAAAAGAGAGAGAGAAATGGGGTTTAATGATCACGCGACACAAACTAGGTCTTTTTGGGACTAACATATGGTTTTCAATTTTTATTTCAATAATTCGCTTGCCCGTAGGGGTCTTTAGCAGTAGGAGGAAACTGGAGTGCCCGGAGGAAACCCATGTCACATACGCTCACACTAGGGCTGGAGACCACAGCCGCAAGCCAGAGGTGACCAGCCAGCTAGAGGCACTCTAGACCACTAGGCCATCCCAACCCCCCTGTTTTAAAGAGAGACATAACTAAGTTATTTACAGATAAATTGTAAGAAAATTTGTGAAGATGCTAGAATTGGGGCTCTGTGTGTTCATAGTATGTATACTGACAATTTGTATACTTCAATTGATAAGTCAGGAATTTCCTTATATCTTATGTCGGGGGATCTTTTGAAAGTTAACTTTGTGGGGATCTTGTGAAAGCTAACTTTGTGGGGATCTTGTGAAAGCTAACTTTGTGGAGATCTTTTGGAAGCTAATTTTGTGGGAATCTTGTGTAAGCTAACTTTGTGGAGATCTTTTGAAAGCTGACTTTGTGGGAATCTTGTGAAAGCTGACTTTGTGGGGATCTTTTGAAAGCTATTTTTATGGAGATCTTTTGAAAGCTAACTTTGTGGAGATCTTTTGAAAGCTAACTTATTGGAGATCTTTTAAAAACTGACTTTGTGGGAATCTTGTGAAAGCTAACTTTGTGGAGATCTTTTGAAAGCCTACTTTGTTGGGATCTTTTGAAAGCTAACTTTGTGGAGATCTTTTGAAAGCTGACTTTGCGGGGATCTTTTGAAAGCTGACTTTGTGGGAATCTTGTGAAAGCTGACTTTGTGGGGATCTTTTGAAAGCTATTTTTATGGAGATCTTTTGAAAGCTAACTTTGTGGAGATCTTTTGAAAGCTAACTTTATGGGGATCTTTTGAAAGCTGACTTTGTGGGAATCTTTTGAAAGCTAACTTTGTGGGGATTTTTTGAAAGCTGACTTTGTGGGGATCTATGAAGTGCAATTAAATGAACCAATAGTCTTTTATATAATTACTGTTTATGACGGACTAGTCAAGGCAGGACGAATCCCAGAACAATTGGAATGAAAAGAATTGAACCAATAATTAAAAGATTAGTAGATTACCTTTTGATTCCATTTCAAAATCTGCTGGTAACGGAGATCTTGGTATTGATAAAGGAGATGAATATTTGGACATCAGTGATTGGTTAAAAAGACTTGGCATATTTTTCTCCGCTTGTTTTAAAAGTGGGGAGGCATGACCGGATGACTTGGTGAAAGTTGACAATTTTCCTGTGGAGTAATAAAAAACCTAGAGGTTGAAAGGCCAATATCTAATTTTTGACAATTTAGTCCAATAAAATATACTTATACAAATAATAACTGCTGATAATCCTGTAGACTGGAGTAATGACAGGCCAATGAGAAGATTTTACACCGTACCTTTTAAGTCAAGATTGGTAGCATTATTTTTGTTATGTCTTATTTGTAAATCATTTTAGTGAAGCCTGTACCACAACAGGCCCGGGACTGTACAGCGCAGTGGACGCTTACGGCTGGCCCCCAGATTCATTCACTTGATTTGATAATTGTTTGCAATGTCTATTTTCTGTCTTGTCCACAGGTTTATCTTGTATATTTTTGTTTTGCATGTAGTGCGGTCCTCCTGCACTTACTCAATAGACTTAGACAAGTACCTTTTAAGTGTTTTAATCTGTGATTATTTTATTTTTTAGTTTCCGTCTTCAGACTTGGTTTGGTGTAAATGGAGTCATCACTAGTTTTAACAGAGTGGTGCATGAATCATCATTAGACAGAATTTAAATTAAATGTGTTTCTTGATTATTTTATACTATCAATGACCTCTACTGTATAATCATCAGACAGATGAAATTTGGTTTAATCTCTTACTTTACTGTTTGAAATTGGCTTATGAAAATGAAACAGGGTTTAACATCCTACTATTCTGTTCTAGTTGGGCTAATGTGTTCAGAGAATGAAATGAAATCGGGTTTAACCCCTCACCTGGCTGCTTCAACTGGGCTAATGCAATGAAAATATAATGGGATTTAGCTTCCTACTGTTCTACTCCAACCAAGCTAATGAAAATCTGCATGTATTGTGCTATGAGGGTTATATTGCCTGGACAACAACATTATAGATGGACCTTGGCTTTTTCGATTTCTCTATCCATCCCCCCCCCCACCTCCCCTGAGAAGGAGAAGTTAGTTGAAGAACATTGGATCAAATGTAAATCAGTTTTTGAAATTCATTGTCAGTACTAACATATTTAAATAATATTTTATTTGGCCATGATTTCTATGATCACATACCCCTGTCTTGATTTGAGAAGTAAATATGAATGAACCTTGACTATTTTATTAAATAGAATGAGTTATACCTTTCTCTAGATCACCGTAATCATCTTCCGTAAAGAATGAGGCTTTCATCACCTGCATGTTCTGTGGTCCAACTCCGAGTTGTGAGGCTAATCTATGGGATGATGGGATAGATTTTAAGTCATCATCATCTGAAATAAATACAATTCTAATTTAATGCGAGAGATCAGAGAGATTTTGGGGTTTAACGGTCACTCAACACAAACTAGGTCATTTGGGGATTTACATATGGTTCAATTTATTTCAATAATTTGCTTGTGTGTAGGGGTCTTTAACCCTTTGAACCCTGACCTCCTGGAGCTTATTTGACGTCATGCCTAGGCTACTGGGCTATATGGCGTCAAATTAAGGAAAGCACAAATAAAAGACTTTTAAACATGTTGTTCTTGTTGTATTTATTTTAAACCACCACATATTTAATCAGAAAGGACACATATATATAACCAGAAAGGTCACAAATGTGTAAGTATTCAACCTTGTGTGTTGGTTGCATCGCCAGAAAGACGTGGGCGACCACACCCACTTGATGGGCCAGCCGATTCCACATCACTATCTTCGCTTTCACTGCTAAATTCTAAATCACTTTCTGGATAATCTTGATCATTTGCAGTCTAATTCCGAAAAATCCTGGAATTGATTGTCGTAGTAAACAGTTGTTTATAAGGCTGTTTACCTTTCGAACTTCCGGGTTATGGATTCGCTCGTTTCATGCTAACAATCATCGAACAAATATCAAACAAAAACATGTTGCATGGGCGCTGACATCTTTGTTTACATGTCCGAGAGCTAAATATGAAAAAGCATTGTGATTGGTTGAAAAGAAGTGAACTTATGAAGTTCATAGTTCAATGCATGACCTCACACCAGTAAACCGGTGCTACGGCCATTAGTCGTATAAGAGTTCCACCGGTGCTACGGCCATTAGTCGTATAAGAGTTCCACCGGTTTACCGGTGGAACGGGTTCTAAGGGTTAACAGTGGAAGGAAACCAGAGGATCAGGAAAAAACCCACACAACCGGGGATTCAAAACCACACCAGTTGACTCAATGATAGGTTTTATGATACAGCATGCATGTGCTAACCATTTGGTCACCCAACCTTTTAATCGGAGAGATCTTTTAATCAGCATCCAAACAACAAAATACTTTGGCCATTTTTAAACTAAAAAGTGATCGATATGTTTCTGTTGTAATAATTATAATAATAATCTCGTCATTTTACAATGGTAGCAAATTAGGCTTGAGGCCTGTTTTTGATTTTGCCCTTGGCACAGGTCGTGCGAATGATTTAGATCATTACTGCAGGAAGAAACCGAAGAATTCTGGGGAAACCTGCCTAATCGGACGGGAGACCGAATATCCCTCTCACTTACAACGATCAAGTTCTTGCCCTGAGCTGGGATTGAACCCTCGATGCATTGGTGAGAAGCCGCCTCTCTACCGCCACGGCTATCCGACCAGTCACGTGCGCAATACATGTAAAAGGAAGGCAATTCTATTTGGTTGTGGGAATGAAATAATTTTAATAATTCATGTTGGTGTCCTTTATCAGTTAAAGGAAACCAGGAGATCTGGAGAAAACCTTGAGGTTGGCCAGGTGACCCTACTCCTCATTACATACAAGCAGCAAATCAAAACCACGCCAGTTGACTCAATGAAATAGTTTTCAAGTCCTACTGTTCTGCTCTGGCTGGGCAAATGAAGACGTGCATACAGTGTCCCAGCGGACAACAGCGCTATGGCATATTTTTTTTTTATCAAATTCCAAGTCTTCCGATATTTTACAGGTACACTATACCTACACGAATGGACCCCAGTTTTTCATCCCCACCATTAGGTTACAATAAATCAGCAGTGTTTAAGTTTGACCAAAAGAATTCGGGGGTGTAGTCGAGTATCTCTGTCATTTTATCAATTGATATGCAATACTCTGGCCCCAAGTTCACAAAGCATTCTCAGACTTAGGTTGAGAATTTGCTCAACTTTTAATCACTGTTTATGAGAAATATCTTTGATGCAGACACACACATCTTTGAACATAGTTTCTTATTGATGTATTTGATACATTAAAACCACACAAGTTTTATGAAGGTCTGTATTTTAGTTAAAATAAGGTGAACAAATTTGAGTAAATTCTCAACTTAAGTCTGAGAATGCTTTGTGAACTCTGGGCCAGATCGTGCAAGGAAAGAAAGGTCAAGGCTACTTAACATTGCCATGGTTATGAAAGGCACTAAAACCATTCTGATAACAACACATCCTACCTTCAGCTTCCATTTTTACTTGTCCATCACCTTTCATAACATCTGACATGTCAGCATCTTCATCACTGATGTCAACAACTTTACCAGTGTCGCCATCACCTGTTGTCATTGGTAACAACCCTTGACCTTTCAACAGCTCACCATTCTGACCCTCAACTTGCACTTTATGCTGTTGTATTTTCTGTTTCTGACAACGAATCAAAAGTTCGACCAATCAGTGAGTTAACATGTCAAATAAAATTCAGGATTGATAGAAATTGGGACAGGATATATATATATGTTACAGTCAATGTCTACAATCAGGCAATGTGTACGATGCCTTTGTAACCCTAAACCCACCCCCACCCTAATCGTAACCCTACCCCAACCCTAAGACTAACCCTAACGCGGCAATGTACACATTGATTGGATATTTTAGGCATTGTACACTTAGATTTATTGTAGACATTGATTGTAACATATATACCCGTAGGCCGTATTCAAATTAATGGTATCACCAAAGTTTTTCACTGACTTTCAGCTACTCCGTTTGTTCACCATATTTGATTGTTCACAGCAAACAATCGGTTACGGTGAATAACCATTCAAAAGTAGCCAGAAATCAGTGAAAATCACGGGTGTAGCAATTTAATATTTTCTGTCTTCAGACTTGGTTTGGTGTAAATGGAATCATCACTAGTTTTAACAGAGTGGTGCATGAATCATCATTAGACAGAATTAACAGTCAAATATGTTTACTCGTGTAATTAAATATATTTCAGACAATATGTAAATTTTCACGTCATCATTTGTGCTATTATAAAGAAGAATAGCACTGTGAAGTCATATACATTATGCAAGAGCTAAATTTGCATATTGTAGGTCTTTCTTTAGATCAGAAATGTTATATAAACTATTAATTAGACATTAATTAACTTAATCAGACCATAATCATGGTTTTGAATCCGATCTAGTGCTCATTGATGATTAAATCTAATCGGTTCAGAGTGGAGCAATTTGACTGAAATTTACTTGTTAACGGAAGGTAAATTTTACCTACACATTATTTTAGCGAGAACAGTCTAATCTCCCATAAAGCCCCTTTAATAAAACACAATTAAATTAAGAAACTTTAAAATATATATTTTTGAATTCAAGAGTTTTATTGAATGTACAAAGACAAATGTAGATGTATTATATAAATCAAATATTATAATATATCTATCACGGTAGGTTATATAAAATATATATACCGGTATATTAGACTACTGATGTCCGAGAAAAATTAAACTACAAGTGAGAACTCTTCAATCACCAACTCTTCAATTAGTCCCTTACACAGCGTTCTTTTAGTTTTAAACCACATACAACTGATAACATGTCCATAATCTTGTTGTTTATTTATGATTACATTGTCACTTTGTAAAGTGTCCCTGAACATGTTATATAAAAGGGGAGCACTATAAGGGGAGCACTGGTTGACATGTTTCCAAAGACTTAAAGATTTTTTGGAATGGTTAATGAGACATGCAGAAGAATAGGAAAACTGACTGGACGGAGAAAACCATTCCAACAACTCTAAATTAAATTTATTTCTCATTCTAGTTTTTATCGGACGTCAGTGTATATATATGAATTAAAATGTAGCAAAATAAAAACATGCTATCATATCGAAATATTTATTAAAATCTTGTTTAAAACCATAGTTCTAAAATAACATAAATTAAACCATATTTCATTATACCACACTTGAACAGAATTAACAATAACAATATTACATTATATACCCTAGACTTAACAATAACAATATTACATATATATATATAGTAAAAACAGGACCAGCTTCACACGCTGCAGGGTACAGTCATGAACATTTCTGGCGGACATTACAGTTTATACATCTTTTTTTATAAAAAAAATCATTTAACCAAAATAACCAGAAGAGTAGCCTACTTATAATAAACGTAAGAAGACAGGATGAAATTATTCTAGCATGGAGGACCAATAGGTGCAAAAAAGAGTATATATATATAATATAACAACATCAATAAACATAAAAATGTACAAATGTACATGAAATATTCAAAACATTTATATCATTCTTGGCAACCCCCGATAAAATACATTTGTTGTCAAAAACCTATCATTTCAAGCTGTCACCCAACAAATAGAAATGAACAGTTTCTTTGTAAAATTGAACACGTGTATCCTTCATACTAAACGTTCGCAGTCTGTCTGCAGTTAGCTCCGATTTACAACAGACACTTAGCTGGTGGACCGACATTATAATATCTAGATCAATAATTTTATTCGAAAAAAATAAGTATATTTCAAAATTTTTTAATAAAATTGTACAGGCTTAATTATTCTTTTTGGGTATAAAAGACTGGATCATAAAACAGTATACTGATTATTGGATATATGGCGCTCATTTATTTCTCTGTCTTTCGCTCAATAGGTTATCAACTCACTATTATACGACCATGGGCATTATTTCCCACCCTTAAAAAATCATTGACACAGAAAATAATAACACAAATACCTCCCTTGTTTTCAAACGTTTTAATTTGAAGTTGACAATGATATTTTTGCCAATTTCTTAACTGGCAATAGTGAATTATAGGATTAATAGGATTATTCTTTAACAAGGTAGGACTGTTTATAAATACCATATATTTCAAGGCTTTATTTTAATAAATTTTAAAAATATAACTTCAAATATGAAATTGTATCTTAAAACAGATTCAACAACAAAAATAATAAAATTATTTCATACAGTTATTATAACATCGCTCATAAATAATCAGACACAAATATTTCCCATAATCCATCAGAGATTTCCACCAATTATTGACGGCCTCTTAATTGGTTTGCGGGAGCATGCATTAGGTACCTTTCACACTTGGTTCACTTTTCATCCAATCATACGGCTTGTTACAAACAGCTAGGTAATTACCTGTACAAGTTGTTGATTGGTTTGAGCCGTTTTGAGTTGTTTTTTCTCTGCGTCTGTTGAGTTCTCGTCATCAGAATCATCAACCAAACCATATTTGGAGAAATGTTTCACCTACAGAGAAAAGTAAATCAATTTTAAATTTGTTGTGTTAATTTCAGAAATAAAATAGACTTTCTATTTGTTGACTAAAATATGGCAATTTCTACTCCGTGACTACTTGCAGAAGAAGACTTTGACCCAACTCTTCCTAATATGCTGGAAATGAAATGAGGTTTAATAACCTACTGTTCTGCTTGGCCTAGACATACGCTAAATAGCATGCAATGAGGGAAATTTTGCTAGTACTAAGGCCTACTTTTATATCGAATTCCAACTGTCAAGGGTTCTTTCACGTAGCCTACATGGCAATGTTGTACATGGGGGGAGAGAGAGAGAGAAATGGGGTTTAACGTCCACTCAACACAACTAGGTCATTTCAGGACTAACATATTGTTTTAATTTTATTTTCAAAAAATTTGCTTGCACGTAGGGGTCTTTAGCAGTGTGAGGAAACCGGAGTGCCCGGAGGAAACCCACGAGGTTGAGAAGGCGCCCCTATCTCCATGTCACATACGCTTGAAACCACACCCGCAAGCTAGAGGTGACCGGCCAGCTAGAGGTCAAAGCACGACACTCTAGACCACTAGGCCATCCCAACATGGGACCTTGGTATTACGTCCCTATCCACACGACTAATATTAAAAGTATTTTGATCCAATATCTATAAACTCCAACTTACCCCAAAAACCCAGGAACCAGTCTCGGGTCTATAGTCGATAAACTTGGCGCCAATTTTAGCCGTTATTTCTTCTATCTTCTCTTGATAATTTATAGCCGTTAAACGTTCAACCGACTGAAACAAAATAAAAAAGTTTTATATGAATATATTATCTTAGAACTCGTCAATTTCTACTTAAAAATATGGTAAGAGAGTAATGGGGTTTAATGTCCACTCGACACAAACTAGATCCTTTCGGGACTAACACATGGTGCAATTTTATTTTGATAATTCCCTTGAAGGTAGGAGTCTTTAGCAGTGGTAAAAACTGTTTTATACGAATATATTGTCTTGGAACCTGTCAATTTCTACTTAAAAATATGGAGATCGAGAGATTGGGTTTAATGTCCACTCGACACGAACTAATTCATTTCGGGACTAACACATGGTGCAATTTTATTTTGATAATTCCCTTGAGAGAGAGAGAGAGAGAAATGGAGTTTAACGTCCACTCGACACAAACTAGATCATTTAGGAAGTAACACATGGTGCAATTTTTTTTTTGATAATGCCCTTGAACGTAGGAGTCTTTAGCAGTGGGAGGAAACCAGAGGACCAAGAGAAAACCCATGAGGTTGGACAGGCGATCCTACTTCTTTTCACGTATAACCAGGGATTCGAAACCACGCCAGTTGACTCAATGACAGACCCTATGATCTAAAGTGCACGTGTTAATTCCATTCAGCCATCCAACCCCCTGAAATGGAATCGAAACCACGCCGCTTGACTCAATGACAGGCCATATGATCTAAAGTGCACATGTTAATTTCTTTCAGCCATCCAACCCCCTGAAATGGAATTGAAACCACGCCGCTTGACTCAATGACAGGCCTTATGATCTAAAGTGCACATGTTAATTCCATTCAGCCATCCAACCCCCTGAATACTTGCGGAGAAACCACGCCGCTTGACTCAATGACAGGCCATATGATCTAAAGTGCACACATATGCTAACCATGCAGCCATCCAACCCTGAAATGCTTGCGGAGAAAAGAATATGTTTAACGGTACGAACCTTTATAGGTGACCTGGTTGATTTATCAGCTGGCCAGACGCAATCGAGAGTTACTTCTGCTCTTTTATTCAAGCCTTCACCTAGCTGTGGTTTATCATCATCATCGGGGTATATCACCACTTCTTTACGACGGAAATGAACTGAAAACACACAAAACACTTTTATGACATTTATAATAATGAAAGTCCAGCAGTTGAGGTTGGCCAAGCGAGCTTACCCCTTGTCAAGTAGAACCGGGGGATCGTGCTAACCATTCAGACATCCATCCCCCCGTTATGAAGAGAACACATTTTTTGTCAAATAAAGGATTTTTTGTCAAATAAAGGATTTCTTGTTAAGGGGGCTGGATCCAATTAAATGAGAAAATATTAAATAAATTTGACATTTATTTTAATTACTTGTTTCTACTACTGCTTATGACATTCCAATATAGATAATTATGTTCCTTGGTGTTTTAGCTTTACTAGGTTTTACGCTTTTCCTCAACGGCATGGGGTGGCCATCCTGGATTATGGGGAATGGGCGTGGTCCAGGTTCCGAAATGCAATTTTCAAAAACTTGTGTGATAACGATAAAGTCCTGAAAATTTCAGAGCATTAGCTTTGATAGTTGACACTGCAATTTAAAAAACAAATATTTTCTCATTAAATTGGAGCCACCCCCTTAAATAAAGGATGTAAAAATAAAGGTGAATCTCTTACCAATTTCATCGAGATTTAATGCGGTTAGATTGGTTAATCCTGGGAAGAAGACACTCCCATAACCTTCTCGACCAATGGTAAAATTCTCGACAATACATTCACCATTATCATCGACGTTATCACACAGCTCGTCTAAAGATGGTACGGTAAAATATCCGGGGCGTCGTAAAACTATTCCAGCTGGATGAGGCTCATAATCTGTCTCCTGTTCAAAAATAAAGTTAACACAAATCATGAAATATGTAAATAAAAACATTCCCTCAGTAATGAAATTAAAGATGCATTAGGTAAGCGTTAAAACTGGATAATCAAGACTTTATTCTCCAAATTACATGTACCATTGATACGATAATAAACAATCCACGCTACTTTTTTTAATATGAAGTCATAACTTGGCTCAGAATTGAATGAAATTTTCAATTTTTATTATTTTTGTTGTTCTAATGCATCTTTAACAACACTGCATGATAGTCAAGTGTCTCTATTGTTGATACATATATATATTTAAAAAAACACAATTTTTAACTATTAACGAATCATTAAAACTAAATATTTATTACATTCCGCCGAGTACTTTCGACCGTCGAGTTGTCTTCAGGGCGATAATAATATATACCCCTCCCCACCTCTACAGGGAATAGTTATTGTCTGTACTGCCATAGCCCACTGAATTGTGTATAATAATAATAATTATCCTTGATATTGCCCTTTGAAATTAATGTGAATAGGCTTTGTGAAAAAGCAGGGTTTTGATTTGTTTTTTGAATATTTCTGTTGACTCTATTGATTGTATGCCTGTCTGTATTACCCTGCTTCATGCAGAAAAATAGAACTTTACACCACCATTTTATTTGGAACTGTGATAGAATTCAATTTCTTGTCACTGGATTGCCATTTGGTGAAATGAAACTGTCTGTGGTATGTCGTCCTATTTCTCTACACTGACTGGGCTAATGAAGACAGACTTATGTCATACAGAGTGCTAAAAGTGTATTTTGCAACTCGCTATGGCCTACTCTTATTTCGTCTCATCGACTTTACGTTTTCTGTTGCAAGGTCCTCAAGTCCTGTACCACTCCCAAACTGGTACCAGGAGTGAAAATTCTAATAAAATTCCTCGGCCAAAATTGGGATTGCATACAAGGCTCTGTTTCTCTAAATTTTAACTCCTGATAAAATCCAAAATTTAGTAGATAGTCTACTTCAATTTTTATTGGCTAAGCACAAAAATCAATCTAATATTATCTAATCAAAGTATTAAAATTAGGATTTTATCTTAGTTAAAATTGGGTGTAACATAACCCAGGGCCTGTAGGTTAGCAAGGTGGTTCCCTGGATTTCTATTTTATGTATTTAAACCCAAGAGAGAGAGAGAGAGAGAGAAAAATGGGGTTTAAATTCCACTCTACATAAACCAGGTCATTTCTGGAATAACATGTTTTAAATATTTTTTTTTATTTCTTCCATAATTTGCTTGCGCGTAGGGTTTTTAAGTGGGAAGAAACCCGAGGACCCGGATAAAATCCACGAGATTAGACAGGTGACCCACATGCTAACCATTCATTAAGCCATCACCCCCCCCCCCCCATTTAAACGTAACTAGTTTACTCACATCATCTGATTGTTGTTCTTCTATTGAGTTCCTCATATTATTATATCTATCAATAGATGTCGGGGTCTCATTCAACTCAGCACTAGTGTCACCTGATAATCTAGGCTTCTGGAATATTGTGATTGTATCATCCAGACTGCTTGCACTGTAAATAAAAAGAAATTTCTTTTTTTACTTTCAATAAATGGGGTTCTCAGTTTTTATTAATAAGGTATTTACTGAGTCGTGTTTAACAGATATCGGCAAGTCCAATATCAGCAAAATTGGCGCATATCGATCGATACTAATTTCTTTCAATAGGCCACTTATCGGCCAATTACCAATATTAAAACCGATTATCGACCCATCACTATTCATGATGCATTATCCACAAGAGCTCAGGTTAAATGTGGACTAATGAAATAAAACATGGTTGAACGTCCTACTGTTCTGGGATCACGGTGGGTAAGTGGATAAGGCGCTGGTTCGCTAGCCTGGAGGTCGGGTGTTTGATCCCTGCATTGGCCGAGAAAGTTCATCTCAATTTTTCGACGTGATTTCTCCTTGTCAGTGATACAGAAGGAGGGCCTGACAAGGACAGCTGCCTAGTCGTTCGGATGGGAAGAAAAGCCGGGGTCCTGTGTACAAATAGGAGTGCACGTAAAAGATCCCTTGGCAGTTGGAATTCGATATAAGAGTAGGCCGTAGCGCCGCTGTCCGGGCAAAACTTCCCTCATAGCACACTGTATGGCGTATGCCTGTCTTCAATTGGCCCAGGTTAGGTGCTTAAGCGTAGGCCGTTAAACCCCATTTCATTCAATTTCCTACTGTTCTGCTACGGCTGGGATAATGAAGACGGGGTCGACTTAGGACGCAGCATGATGTATAATCTGCAGTTGCAATTGTTGTATTACCGCGCTTAGAGCATGCACGTTAATGCTATAATTACTTTAAGAATGTCCGATCAGTTGACCCTCCCTGCCTGTCTTGATGTTATTTTATAACTTACTTTTTCTGTGAAGCTCGACTGATAGGTTCGATCAGTTTTCTAGATCGGATGATATTCTGGGAATCTAGATTTCTTCCATTATCACTTTCCTCCAGATTTATCGTCCTATAGCAGAAACAAAACAAATATATAATAGACTAAAATAAAAGTAGACCACAGACGAAAATAAAAGTAGACCACAGACGAAAATAAAAGTAGACCACAGACGAAAATAAAAGTAGGCCATAGTAAAATTAAAAGTAGACCAGAGCAAAAATAAAATTAGACCCTAGCAAAACTAAAAGTAGGCCAGAACAAAAATTACACCATAGTAAAACTAAAAGTAGGCCATAGCAAAACTAAAAGTAGGCCATAGCAAAAGTAAAAGTAGACTAAAATAAAAGTAGGCCATAGCACTGCTAACAGGGTAAAAATTTCTCTTTTTAGACACACGACTGGTTCATTTCAAATATTATCCCAGTGAAAGACAATAGAATGATGCCAACATATCGTACCAAATTTGAAATTTTATACAAATTTTGTCCATCAAACATTTGCTTGTAATAATAATTGAAAGTCAAATATTGAAAATTTCTGTCTTCAGACTTGGTTTGGTGTAAATGGAGTCATCACTAGTTTTAACAGAGTGGTGCATGAATCATCATTAGACAGAATTTCAATATAACAGGACACAAATCAAACCTCTTATAAAAATAAGGGCGTTAAACTGTTCAACTTACTGAGCTATAGGATGTGTTACAGCCAATTATAACTTACTGACTTCAAATTCTGTCTTTTGGTTTGGATTGTTCGTACTTGGTTTTTATTTTATTATTACTGAGCTATAGAATGTAACTTACTGAGCTATAGGATGTAACTTACTGAGCTATAGGATGTAACTTACTGAGCTATAGGATGTAACTTACTGAGCTATAGAATGTAACTTACTGAGCTAAAGGATGTAACTTACTGAGCTATAGAATGTAACTTACTGAGCTATAGAATGTAACTTACTGAGCTATAGGATGTAACTTACTGAGCTATAGAATGTAACTTACTGAGCTAAAGGATGTAACTTACTGAGCTATAGAATGTAACTTACTGAGCTATAGAATGTAACTTACTGAGCTATAGGATGTAACTTACTGAGCTATAGAATGTAACTTACTGAGCTATAGAATGTAACTTACTGAGCTATAGAATATAACTTACTGAGCTATAGGATGTAACTTACTGAGCTATAGGATGTAACTTACTGAGCTATAGAATATAACTTACTGAGCTATAGGATGTAACTTACTGAGCTATAGGATGTAACTTACTGAGCTATAGGATCTGTTATTTTCTGTGTTGATGGTATAATAGAACAATCAGAGGAAATACTTAAATCAGGATATAATCTATAAAATATACAAATATACTTTTACTTTTATAAACACATTCACAAATTTACTGATTCATTCAGAGATCACGGAGGCTAAGTGGATCAGGCGCTGGTTCGCTAGCCTGGAGGTCGGGTGTTCGATCCCTGCATTGGCCGAGAAAGTTCATCTCGTTTTTCCGGCGTGATGTCAGTGATGCAGAAGGAGGGCCTGACAAGGACAGCTGCCTAGTCGTTCGGATGGGACGAAAAACCGAGGTACACATTGGCGTGCACGTAAAAGAACCCTTGGCATTTGGAATTCAGTTGCTGCCCGGGCAAAATTTCCCTAATAGCACACTGTATGGCGTATGCCCGTCTTAAATTAGCCCAGGTTAGATGCTTAAGTGTAGGACGTTAAACCCCATTTCATTCTTTCATACTGATTAATTCAACTAAGGAAGACCACACTACCCACAACAAGAAAATATAAAGCTTAAAGATTGAGAGAGAAATGGGGTTTTTAAACCACCACTTAATACATATCAGGTCATTTTGGGACGGACATATGGTTCAATTTTATTTCAATAATTCGTGTAGGCTTCCGTGAGAAAACTTGGAGGTTGGCAAACAATGCTACTCCTTGTCATTCCTAAGCTAGAAATCAAAACCACATCGCTAAACTCAATGACAGACCTTATGATACAGTGCACGTGCTAATTTTTAAGCCATCCAACTCCCCTGCATTTGAAAGACAGTGTCCACTAGTCTAATGCATGGTTGTTTTTTCTACAGACTGATCACGTATGTTAGATTTCTGTGGAACTAAAATACAATATAAAATATTAAGATTTAATCACATACCGTTTAACTGGTCCTGATGATGGACTCGTATCGTTGTTAATTGATATGTTGCTAGGATACGGTGATGTCACATTACTAGAACTATCATCATTATCACGATTCTTCTTTAAAACCAATTTCTTGACGCTCTTCCTTGGAACAAACGTATCATTACCAAAACTAAAATCATCATCTCCTAATCCTTCAAATAATTGGGCCTACAATAAATAGTATTTATAAATAACTGGGCCTACAAAAAATAGTATTTATAAATAACTGGGCCTAAAATAAATAGTATTTATAAATAACTGGGCCTACAATAAATAGTATTTATAAATAACTGGGCCTACAATAAACATACAAACAGTATTTATAAATAACTGGGCCTACAATAAATAGTATTTATAAATAACTGGGCCTACAATAAACATACAAACAGTATTTATAAATAGCTGGGCCTATAATAAATATACAATATATTCCCTCTTTTCTTTTACCATAATTGCCGTGAAGAATACATAAATAGCCTATTTTTAGTACCAAACTGCGAAAATAACGGTAAATTGTCGTTGCAGCGTGTGAGTAGTCGAGATTATCGCAACATCATTCATAATAGGCAATTTTAGGACCTGACAACCGAAACTACGTAGTTACGTTCGGGTTGCTAGACGGCAGGCTTCGCGGAGTCAAAATTTGACATGCGCATGCGCCGTTGGGAGTTCATTAGTTCACGACCCTACTCGACCCTCCCAATAAGGACATTTCCGTAGAAAGTACCGCTCGCTTTCAGCCGAAGTATGCCGATTCTAACCAGAAGAATAACAATGAATTTATTTTAGTCTCGCAGTTGAGTGCATGCGCTTTCGAACGATATGTACAAAATGGCCGTCACTTGAATAGTTCGGATGTTATTACGAGTAGAAATAGCTTATTTTTCCGAATTTTAGGTCAAATATAACAGAAAAACAGCACCCCCACACCAAATAATCATCTAATTCACAATAAAAATAAGTTATTTGACGAAAAATATATATTTCCGCGGATAAAGGACACCATAAAGAAGTGAAAAAAACATAAATCTCAAAATCTATTTTTTTTACATTTTTTAATGATTTCGACCCGCACGTCCCCTTAATAATGATGATCAAGGCTAGTTTGAAAAATTCAATCGCTAAATTCTTGGTTCAGCATGGATCAATTTGACTGAAATTTTCAGCAAATTCCGTTTACATTATGTATTCTTAACTATTATAGCAAGAACTACCAACTCTGTATCCCATAATGTATCTTTAATAATACTTCTCCAGATGTTCATTTATTCCTGGGGATCACAGTGGCTAAGGCGCTGGTTCGCTAGCCTGGAGGTCGAGTGTTTGATCCCTGTATTGGCCGAGAAAGTTAATCTCGATTTTCCGACGTGATTTCCCCTTGTCAGTGATACAGAAAGAGGGCCTGACAAGGACAGCTGCCTAGTCGTTCGGATGGGAAGAAAAACCGAGGTCCCGTGTACACATTGGAGTGCACGTAAAAGATCCTTTCTTTGGCAATTGGATTTCGATATAAGAGTAGGCCGTAGCGCCGCTGCCCGGGCAAAATTTCCCTCATAACACACTGTATGGCGTATGCCTGTCTTCAATTAGCTCAAATTAAGTGCATAACAGTAGGACGTTAAACCCCATTTCATTCATTCATTCATTTATTCCTGTGAATGTATTAATACAATACCATGTCTAAACAATAAATAAATAAATAATATTTACCTTGCCACCATTCAACAGGTTGTGTAGGGATTTTGGTTTAACTTTTTTCGCGGGTCCAGGGCTGACCTTGTATTGTGATGATGTCATGAGAGCAGCACGTTGGGCTGTAGGATTCGTAGGTTTTAATACGTCTTCTTTCTTAGCACCCGTCTGTAAAATATACACGATATTATAAATATATATACTTTCAAACATTTTACTGTGTTACATCTGGTGACGGGCAAACAAGATCTGTGTACTATGAAGGAAAGTTTAATCAAACATACATTTCAAACTGATTATAACACAGATCCGATTTCCTTTTCTTTTTTTATAGTTCAAAATTTTGTTTTTGTCTTCACTACACTAGGATCTAGATAAGTTATAGGCCTAACCCGCGTTCTGGCTGGTATGAGGGATTAGCCAATGCAACTGTAAGTAATCTACCAGTAACATCAATGTTGATTGGTGAATCAAATGTCTGACGTCATAGGGTCAAAAGCCTAACAATTGTAATGGTCTTTGAAATGGAGATATTTCATATCCCTAAAGATTAAAATTAACTTACAGGTTTTAAATTCCAGAAGAGAGGATGATCGCCATAGGGACTGAGAGCTACAGCCAATAGTTGTTGTTGTAACATCGAGTTACTGGCCGTAGAACCAGTATTACTGAAACAACAAAAAATACATCATCAAATTTATTGACGCTTCAAATCAAACTTTTACTATAAAAAAAAATAGTTTAAGATTATACTTATATTGGTAGAAAACTAAAATAATTTCACAGAGTTTCATATTTACCCAATAAAAAAAGAGAAGAAAACATCAAAGAAGCTTTATTTCAGAAAATTTAGTTCAAAGTGTGATTATGATTAATGTAGTCTTTGAGCAAGAAATGTTGAATATGAGAGACAGAGAGAAATGGGGTTTAACGCCCACACTCGACACAAACTAGGTCATTTGGTTTAATTTTATTTCAATAATTCGCTTGCGCGTAGGGGTCTTTAACAATAGGGGGAATTCGGAGGACCCAGAGAAAACCAACAAGGTTGGATAGGAGACCCTACTCCTTGTCACGTACAACCGAGGATTCGAAACCACGCCAGTTGACTCAATGACAGGCTTTATGATACAACACGCACGTGCTAACCATTTCAGCCATCCCATACCCCCAATGTTGAATATGAAGACCCAAGTAAGAAACATTGAATGTGAAAGACCCAAGTAATAAAGTGTCACAGACTGAGTAATTTGATCTCAAACAAAATGGACAAAGTTATTCAATACTGAGTTTAACAAATCAAGTATTTAAATATTGAGTGCCACAGACCAAGTTATTAAATACTGAGTGCCACAGACCAAGTTACTAAATACTGAATTTGTGTGCAATGGACCATATTAAGGATAAACTTACGTTCCAAGCGTTGATGTATTTCCACCAAAATTACCAAGTCCTGTTCCAAGACCAGCTCCAAACCCTGTCAATCAAAAAAAGAACAATTTCATTAGCTTTGGGTTATTTGTTAAACAAACTATGTAAAGATACATTTTTAAGCAGAATTTGAAGACTTGAGAAAGAAGTGACGAGACAAGAGTTAAACTGGGAGTAATTTCCATCTTTCCACATCCCCAATAGTTTAATCTCTGTCCACAAGTTGCAACTTCAAGCTGTTTTAGGGAGAGAGAGAGAGAGAAATGGGGTTTAACATCCACTCGACACAAACAAGGTCATTTCGGGACTAACATATGGTTTTCAATTTTTATTTCAATAATTTGCTTGCTCGTAGGGGTCTTTAGCAGTGAGAGGAAACCGGAGTGCCTGGAGGAAACCCACGAGGTTGAAAAGGCACCCCTATCTCCATGCCACATACGCTCACACCAGGGCTTGAAACCACAGCCGCAAGACAGAGGTGGCCGGACAGCTAGAGGTCGAAGCATGGCACTCTAGAACACTAGGCCATCCCAACCCCCCTAACAAAACAAGTCTCCTTGCTGTTACTCTGGGTTATCTACCATGAATTAAGAAAGTTAAAAGAATAAATAAATTGTACCAGTTGTTGTATTAGTTGTACCAGCGTTAGTTAAATTAAAACCAAATCCTGGTTTATTCTGTGTATTGCCGAACATTCCTCCCGTATTGGCAGCGTTCAGACCACCCAGATTAAACGTGTTGCCGGCTGCGTTAAAACCGGTTGCACCAGGTGTGGCACCAAAACCGGTTTTATTACCAAACAACCCACCGGTTGCTGCTGCATCTAGAGTGAATCAGAATAGTAACGAGATATAGTTTAATAAATCAATCAATAATGCGTATTAATTTGGATAATGAGCGTTCAAATAACAAACATTTAATTTCCTGTCCACTATTCAAAATAAAACATTGTACCTCACGTGGGTGATCGAGAAATTAAACGCTTGTAAATTAGACACTCATTATCAAAATTGAACGGTATACTCGCACAAGTACAATTAAGGTGATTTTTGGTGATTTTAGATTCGACATTGACTGAATGTGAATGAAATTAGTGCTTAATACACAAGATTAAATTATGTCCTGGATAAAGTGTAGTTTTCTACTTTCATTTTTCCAGGACTGTTGTGCACCGACTGGGCCAGTGGAGACGGGATTACACCATGCAGTGTGCTGCGAGGGAAATTATTTACAAAGTGCAGTCTGCTTTTATTTCATATTCCAACTGTCAAGGGTTTGTTGTACACCCTATTACATGTACATACATAGGACCTCCATTTTTTGTCCTATCCAAAAAACTAGACACTGTTCCTGGTCAGGCCGTCAATCTAAAACCAGCCACATAAAGAAACCTAAGACTAGTGTCTCTTGGATGTATAGATATAAGTTGAGAGAGAGAGAAATGAGAGGGCCAATCGACACAAACTAGGCCATTTCGGAACTAACATATGGTTTAATTTTATTTCAATAATTCACTTGCATGTATTGGTCTTTAGCAGTGGGAGGAAACCGGAGGACCCGGAGAAAACCCATGAGGTTGGACAGGCGACCCTACTCCTTGTCACGTTCACCAGTTGACTCAATGACAGGCTTTATGATACAGCATGCAGGTGTTAACCATTAGGCCATCCAATCCCACGTATATTTGTTGAAAGACTTTAGACTTACTTCCGAATCCTGGAGTAGCAGTGGTATTACCAAAGCCTATTGTCGCCGTTCCTGTAGGTTTAGCACCGAACAGATTATTACTGGTATTGTTGAATAACCCTGTAGAGGCTGTAGTTGTCGTACCAAATCCAGCCGGTTTATTACCAAATAAATTACCAGCCTAAAAAATATACAATAATACACCATTTATATTTACGATTATACACAAATACTAGTTAAATATATTAAACAATAGTGATGGCACGATATATCATTGAATCAATGTCACTTTTTTTCTATGGCAAATGAAATCTTCTTAATCATTAAAGGAACTTTATTTAAGATTTAGATAAAGAGCTGATAATGTAAAATATATTAATGAAAATCTCATTCAAATTACTTCATTCTGAGCCAAGTTATCACTGCTTTTAGTTTTGACAAGATGTGTTCATAGTGGTAACCAGGGCACTGGTATATTCAACAACTTAGCCGGGTTATGTGATTTTTAAAAAGGCAAACTGTTCTAATCTAGTTAAAATTTTGAGTATTCGATGCCATCGAGATTTGATTATGGTCTTTTTTTGTTAACAAAATTAATAATTTAGATAACATTTCAGGCCTAGAAAAGGACCTGCAATAGGCAGATTTAGCTCTTAAATAATGTATGTTTAAGAAAAATAAATTTCAGTGTTTGAAGTTCATGTGGATAAAAAATATTTCCTATTTAGTCTAAATGACCATTGTGATTAAATTAAATTAGTAAGAAAAAGTGACAATTCTTTCCGACATGTTTGTATTTTAACCATTTAAATGTCCGTTAGCTTGTTCGACTACCACTTACCCAAACCAAGATGACTGAAAGATTTGTTACAAAAAGAGAGAGAATGAGAGAGAAATGGGGTTTATCGTCCACTCAACACAACTAGGTCATTTCATGACTAACATATGATTTTAATTTTATTTCAATAATTCATTATTGCGTAAGGGGTCTTTAGCAGTGGGAGGAAATTCACAAGGTTGAGAAGGCGGCCCTATCTCCATGCCACATACGCTGACACAAGGGCTCGAAACCACAGCCACAAGCCAGAGGTGGCCGGCCAGCTAGAGGTCGAAGCGCGGTACTCTAGACAACTACGCAATCCCCCCCCCCCTCAAGATGACCCAAAGTTATTGTTACAAAAAAGACTTACACTTTGAGCTGGTGCACCAAAAGCTGTAGTACCACCAAATGATGTTCCACCAAAAGTTGACGTGCCAGTGGCTGTACCAAATAAAGGTTGTTGTTGTGTTGTGGCTGTTGTTCCAAATAGAGACTAAAACAGATCAAAAATGGAAATTTTATACCTCACAATTGGGAGAGAGAGAGAAATGGGGTTTAACGTCCACTCAACACAACTAGGTCATTTCTGGACTAACACATGGTTTTAATATTTTATTTCAATAATTCGCTTGCACGTAGGGGTCTTCAGCAGTGGGAGGAAACTGGAGTGCCCGTAGGGCTGGACGATATTCTTGATATCCCGATATATCGCGATGTCAAATTTTTTCATCGTCGACGATCTTTGGTCACCAAAAACATCGCGGTATAGCAATATATCGTTTTTTGCAGATTATCGTAAATACCGCGATATTTATTGACGATATATTGCTAATTATGTGCGAAATATGATATAATTTAAATCAATAAGAAGACATCGTTGATTATCTTTGTTGAAATGCATTTTTTGTCAATAAAATAGTCCTCTAGGGGTTTCACGTCACGTGACTTTAGGTTGAAATCGGGCCAGCCAGCAGCTGAAATATAGCCCACTTCAATCTACAATTCTGAATTACTAATTGATGTAAATGCATTCCTAACAATTGTATTGCAATAGTTTAATATCAATCTCGATATCAGCAAAGATTCGGGCTAAAAAAGTATCGATATGATAGCGAAATTACCGTTTGTTTACAGGAGACGCTAGCGGGAAAATATCGCTCTGACGTCACGCGGCCGGATCTCCACTGACGGCATTGCTATGGCCCACTTCATTGGTGATTCCGATCGTTATTTTTCAGGGGATTTTCATATAGAACCAATCAAATGATAGATAACATTTTTGTGATTATTATTCTGAGTGAAACCTCGAGATCGGACAATTAGAGCCGTAGAAAATGTGATTTATCTGTTTTGATGACTGAAAATTGCTAAATTTCGACTAAATATATAAAAAAATTCGTGAGGTTTCATCGAGATTATAAATATTTGACATATTATCATTCAAATTATTATGATTTTAATAAATCTTAGCTGATAATAACGATCGGATTTCAGTTTTAAAATTAGTACTAGCGATTCTGAAGGGGAAATACCGCTTACGACGTCACTCAAATATGACTGAAAAGCACTTAGTTTGGTGCCGTGCTACGCATTGACGGTAAAGACAACATAAAACAATGATTTATGCACATTTTTTAATAAAACATTACACACGTAAAAATATCGCGATATTTCAATATATCGTGAATATTTTTTCAAATATCGCGATATTTAAAATTGTCAATATCGTCCAGCCCTAAGTGCCCGGATGAAACCCACGAGGTTGAGGTAATAATTGGGATACACTGTCAAAGAAATATTCAAATTTGAGCAATCGAAGTTTCTCATTGGGTGATCAGTGAACTTAGTACTTATGTTATTAAGGGAGGAGGCACAGTGGCTAAATGTAGGTTCAATTCCTGAATTTGCTGAGAAATTTCATCTGGATTTTCCGATGTGGTTTCCCCCTTGTCAAGGTTTCAGGATGGAAGGTCTGACAAGGAGAGTTGTCTTGCTGTTCGGATGGGACAAAAAAGTAGGAATTCGATTTAAGAGTTCAGTTTAGCAGTGCGGGGAAAGAATGTGACCGAGAGATAGCTATCCACATTCGGCAGACAACGCTTTTTCCCCCGCCTGGTATCAAGCACGGAATTGAAACCCCACCACTAGACTCAATAACAGACACATGTTCTAAAGCACATGTGTTAAGACCATACAACCCCCCAGCCCCTCCCTCCACAAAATATATGTTTACCTTATTCCCACCACCGAACAGTGTGCTAGGTTGACTTGTGTTTGTTGTTCCAAATCCAAACCCAGTTGTGTTGTTACTTGTACTTGGTGTATTACCAAATATGGATTTACTTGCTCCAAATAGGCCTGTAGAAGACGTCTGGGTAGGTTGTTGACCAAACACACCACTTCCTGATGATGTGGGCGCACCGAACCCTAAAAAAATAAAACAACATTATGGGTTATTAAACTTTTAGGGAAATACATCAGAGAGAGAGAAATGGGATTTAACGTCAACTCAACACAAACTAGGTTATTTTGGGACTAACGTATTTTTTTTCAATCTTTAATTCAATAATTCGCTTGCACATAAGTGTCTTTAGCAGTGGGAGGAAACTGAAGTGCCCAGAGGAAACCTACAAGGATGAGAAGACGCCTCTATGTCCATGCCACATACACTCACACCAGGGCTCGAAACCACAACTGCAAGCCAGAGGTGACCTGCCAGCTAGAGGTCAAAGCGCGGGACTCTGAACCACTAGGCCATCCCAACCCCCCTGAAATACATCCGACAACTGGTTATCATAAAGTCATTAATGTACTGAGGTGTTTATTTCTATCGTTTACACTACCATGTTGACCAATTGGAGATTTTAATGTTTATAAATGAAATGAAATTGGATTTAAACGGTTTAACGTTATCCTGTTATAGTCGGAAGACAGGCACAGGCTACTTTATAGAGTGTACGATAGAGGACCCAGAGAAACCCATGAGGTTGGACAGGTGACCCTATTCCTTGTCATGTACAAGTGGAGAATTAAAACGCGCACAGGCGACCCATTCGGCCATCCAACTCCTCTTGAACTAGAAAGGAAAACGGATCTGTATCTTAATCATATTGAATGATCTTGGCAATAGAATAGTCTTGACGTTCTTGTTGTCATTTTAATTTTTAATTTACCTGTAGTAGCGCCACCAAAACCTGTTGTATTTGCGTTAAAACCGAATCCGGTTGACGATTGGGTGGCTGCAGCAGGTGTACCGCCAAATAATCCTGTTGACGTCTGCTGTTTACCTTTTCTATTGGCGCCGTAATCTTCAAATCTTAATTCCTGAAACAGAGATGAACATTCAATATATACAAACTAGGTCATTTCGGGACTAACATAGGGTCTTTCAATCAGAATCTAAATTATTATCTTTCAATGCAGCATGTGTTATCTATGCTTTTAATTATTTTTATTTTTGTTTGACTATGCTTATTAATTATTTTTATTTTTGTTTGACTATGCTTATTAATTATTTTTATTTTTGTTTGACTATGCTTATTTATTAGCCTGAACAGAAATCATCATCATTAAACTAGATCTTAATTTTTCATGCAACACGGATATATCCTTGAGGAACTTTCTGGACCAACCCTGGTTAATAATCCAGCAGCTTATTCAATGATAGAAATGTGTTTAATATCCACTCAAGAGAAACAAAGGTCATTTTGGGACTAACATATGGTTTAATTTTATTTCAATAATTTGCTTGCCCGTAGGGGGCTTTAGCAGTGGGAGGAAACCAGGGGACCCGGAGAAAAACCACGAGATTGGACAATGGACAGGCAACCTATTCCTTGTCACATACAACCGTGGATTCGAAACCACGCCAGTTGACTCAATGACATGTGCTAACCATTCGGCCATCCATCCCTTCAATGAATCACTAGAGGTCCCGTAGTGTGGGAGAGACAGTGAAATAGGGTTTAATGTCCACTCGACACAAACTAGGTCGTTTCAGGATTATCATGTGGTTTAATTTTATGTCAATAATTTGCTTGCGCATAGGGGTCTGTAGCAGTGTGGGGAAAAGTCGATGCAGTGTGTCATTACCGAGTTACGGTTACTAGGACAACGAACAAGATGTGTATATTATAGAAATATACCTCTAAACTTTTAGCTTCGTATTGTTTCATGGCCGTGATACACTGATGTCTGGTGGCTATACTTGTTGTCTGTCCATTCTTGACCATGGAATCTTGACCGCTTGGTGGATCAAACTTCACTACAGTACCTGAAGCACTCTGAGCTGTAGCTCCAAACACTGAAAATATAATAATATTCATATTTATTTCTTATTATACGCATTACATCGTAAAAACAATTCCAATGCATAGTAGAGAGAGAGAGAGAGATGTGGTTTAACATCCACTCTACACAAACTAGATCATTTTGCGACTAACATATGGTGTAAAGTTATTTCAATAATTCGCTTGTGTGTAAGGGTCTTTAGCAGTAGAAGGAAACCTGGAGAAAACCCAGGAGCTTAGACAGGTGACCCCATTCCTTGACACGTACAACCAAGGAATCAAATCCACTTGGTTTGTGTTAAGTAGACATTTTGTCTGGACAGTAGTGTGTTTGCCTACTCTTCATCAAATTCTACCATCCAATGAGAGAGAGAGAAATGGGGTTTAACGTCCACTCAACACAACTAGGTCATTTTGGGACTAACATATGGTTTTTAAATTTTATTTCAATAATTCGCTTGCATGTAGGGGTCTTTAGCAGTGGGAGGAAACCCACAAGGTTGAGAATGCGCCCCTATCTCCATGCCACATACGCTCACACCAGGGCTCGAAACCACAGCCGCAAGCAAGAGATGGTCGGCTAGCTAAAAGTCGAAGAGCGCCACTCTGGGCAATCCCAACCCCCCTACCATCGAATGATGAAAGTTGTGTAACTTACTAGTTCCCCCAGTGTTCTGACCAAATAAGGTACTTCCTGTATTCTGAGTATTAGCTCCAAATAGTCCTGTACTGGCACCAGTATTCCCACCAAAACCTACAAAAATAAATTCACGTTACTGGCATATTCAGGTGGGAAATATAACTCCAAAAGAAAAGAAATAAAATGGGGTTTAATGTCCTACCACTGGAAAATTAGTATGAATTCAACACAGAAGAGAAATTAACTCATATCAATTTTCAAGTGTACTGTTCTGCTCCCTGGGCTAATGAAGACTGGCATTCGCCATAGAGTGTGACACAAGGGGAATTTTGCCTGGTCAGCCGCACTACAGCCTACTCTTATATCGAATTCCAACAGTCAAGGGATCTTTTACGTGCACACTAATATGCACACAGGACCTCGATTTTTCATCTCATCCAAAAGACTAGACAGCTGTCCTTGTCAGGCCCACTTGTCCTGCATCACTGACAAGGGGGGAACCCATGCCAGAAAATCTGGATGAACTTTCTCAGCCAATGCAGGGATCGAACACCTTAACTCTAAACTAGGGAGCCAGCGTCGGACCCACCGTGATCCCTGACGTTCAATCATAGGATCGAAACCACGCCAGTTGATTTAATCACAGACTTCACGATTTAAATTGTATGCGTCAGATCACTTGACCAACTAAACCCCATCAAAGCCCTTTTCTGCATCTGATCGATATTCCATTCTCTGATCCACCTACACACTAATAGGTAGAATTCTCAGAAAACTTTAAAGGGACAATAACACTCTTGCTGGCTCGACAGGTCCAGAATTTTTTTTTTAGCCTTATTCTAACTACAAGATGTTTATGTGTCCTACCTGTTGTGTAAATTATCCATTACAACCTATCTTACTTGTCCAGAGGGTTCGAAAATATGTTTAAATCCAAGTTGCATTTGAAAGTGCTTATGTAAGGCTTTTCAAACCATGTTACGGCATGAAGTTGAATTTTTCCAATTTTTAAATTAGGTGTTAAAATGAAATTTGTATCATTTATTAATTGAAATATTGTAGAATAGTACAAATTGTTGACCAGAATATAGATTGGGACATATTATACAGTTACAACAAGAGTTGTATTGGGGCTTTAATCTATTCCCTGTCATGTGACACCGCTAATCTACAATAATTGATTCTTACCCGTGAAACCTGGGGTTTTTGCTCCAAAAGCTGCATTATTATTGGGTGTTGAAAACAATCCACCAGCTGGTGTTTGGGTATTCTGTCCCCCAAACAAACCCCCCGCTGCATTAGTATTCGGGGTGGCGCCAAAACCGGTGGTTGCCCCAAAAGATGTTTTATTACCAAACAAGCCTGGAGTATTATTGTTGGTAGAACCAAACAGTCCTCCTGTCGGAGCAGCACCAGCCGTGAAGGATGAATTGGCAGCTGTTCCAAAACCAGTGGGTTGAGCTGGAATCAAATATAACATTTGTTTAATTATGAGAGAGAAAGAAATGGGGTTTAACGTCAACTCAACTAGGTCATTTTCGGGACTAACATATCGATTAATTGTTTTTTTCCCAATAATTCACTTGCGCGTAGGGGTCTTTAGCCCGGAGGAAACCCAAGAGGTTGAGAAGGTGCCCCTATCTCCATGCTACATATGCTCACACCAGGGCTCGAGACCACAGCCGCAAGCCAGGTGGCCGGTCAGCTATCTGAGGCCAAAGTGCAGCACTCTTAGACTACTAGGCCATCCCAACCCTTTGAATGTAGGGGTCGTTCAATGCACATGATGTTTGACAGGTGACCCTTTTTTTGGTTGCGTTCATGTGTGGTAACTTGATTCAATCCCTAATAACTAAAAGTCGAAAGTTTACCCACAAATATAACATATCACCAAATGTGTCTCTTTCCTAGAATTTTACAAAATATACCTAAAATATCATTATTGGTTTAATAATTTAGTAAATCTAGTTTTTGACAGACATTCCTTACAACCTGCTTAGATATAATAAATTTTTATTTAATTTATTTTAATTTAGTGATATTAATCAACTATATTTTTACCTGTTCCAAAACTATTTCCAAAAGAGGCTGTAAAATAAAATACAAGTGATAAAAGTTTACAATAATTAATATCAACATCTCCTAATACAATATACGTGTATTTGTCTTGCTAATCATATTATCTCAATTAGATATAATAAATTTTTATTTAATTTATTTTAATTTAGTGATATTAATCAACTATATTTTTACCTGTTCCAAAACTATTTCCAAATGAAAATGGATATATGCCATTCAGAGAGATATGGGTGGGGGGGGGGAGAGAGAGAGAAATTGGGTTTAACTCCACTCAACACAACTAGGTCATATTATCTCAATTGTATACAAATGAATGAATGAATGAAATGGGGTTTAATGTCCTACTGTTATGCACTTAACCAGAGCTAATTAAATACGGGGTATACAAATGAAGATGGATATATGCCATTCAGGGGAGATGGGGGGGCAAAGAGAGGGAGAGAGAAATGGGGTTTACTGTCCACTCACAACAACTAGGTCATTTTGGGACTAACATATGGTTTTAATTTTATTTCAATAATTCGCTTGCGCGTAGGGGTCTTTAGCAGTGGGAGGAAACTGGAGTGCCTGGAGGAAACCCATGAGGTTGAGAAGGCGGCCCTATTTCTATGCCACATTCGCTCACACCAGGGCTCGAAACCACAGCCGCAAGCCAAAGGTGGTCGGCTATATAAACAAGTTCTCAGTTTTTCAGACCATCAGACCATATTGTTCTGTACCAGGTCTTCTATAAAATACATGTATTGAAATAAGAACAAGAGTTAGATAATAAAACTTACTTTGTGTATTATTAAATCCACCAAACATGATTAATATACTTGTACAGTTAGGTTAATACTTGTTTTATCTGTAAAAACAATATCATAGATAAACAACAACTGACATTTAAACATCAGGTTCAATATACAATCTTCTTTCATGACAGACATATTAACACAAGGTACAATTTTATGGACAAACAATTACTGAGTGTAATACTAAGCGACATTTCGACAAGGATACAATGTAGTCTTGTCTTTATCCTTGTCGAACTTTGGCTTAGTAAATATTAAACTCAGTAATTGTGCATCAATAATATTATACCTTGTGTTAATATAGGAAAACTACAAACACAAACAATGACGTAACTTCATAAATTGTCAATTTATTAATATTAATTATTTTCTAACATTTGAATTTTTGTTATTACAAGGGTAGGGCTGTGTACAGAGAGATACTGGTGTTTAATGTCCACACATTATTAGGTTGATCACCTTAAGCGTAGTGTGCTCACCAACAGTAGGACTATTTTATTTCAATTATATTCATATGATTGCTAGCATGGGCTTTCTCAGTTTTTAAGATAATAAAAAGAATACAATCAATGTACTTCGATAGTGGACTTTTTTTTATTTATTTTTTTTAAAGCAAATTTGGTTTTTTTTTATTTACGTTTCAAAATGGAAAAGTATTTCACATTCAAAACTTGACAAAATAGCAAATGACGCCATATCAAATAAAACTTGATGCTTTAATATGGTTTCTGAGATGGAAACAGTATTTACACTTTCAATATACAAAGCAAATGTAGATGTAAGTACATACCGGTACATTATATATCAATATACATGTATAAATAAAAATTAAGGGCAAAACGGTGCAAAAACACTTTTTGTTTATTTTGCCCTGGGTTATGTGTTAGTAAGATTATTTATTTATAACTCATGCATGGTCTCACCGACACCACACATGGACATGGTAATAATGTATTTTTGTAAACATTAATTGTACACCAACTGGGCTAATAAAGACGCCTACATTTACATGCCATGTAGGCCTACTCTTCATGTTGTGTCATACAAGGTAAATTTTTCCCGGACAGCCATGCTTGATCTTAATGCTATGGCAAACTCTTATTTCGAATCCCAAATGGCAAATTTGAAATACGTACACAAAACCTCTGATTTGTCCCTTGTCCCTCACGAGGCCCTACATCATACAGTGGAGGGGGGCCCACAACAGAAAATCCAGATAAACTTTCTTGGTCAACGCCTTCTGGTTAGTGAGCCAACAGCCTCCCCTAAGATAGTAAGTTAAGTAGATCAAATCTTATCGTATTCCTGGTGAGATTACACGTCTTATCAAATGACATTTATGAAACTAATTCTCACACTTTTAACTTCTGTTTTCAGGCAATGCGCAATGTCAAAGTTTCAGGTCAAAGTTTCAAAAAAGAGAAAAAATTTTTTAAAAATATTTTGTGAAAATATACGTAAAATGCTACCCAAATATTTTTATTTCATCAAAATATTCTAATTAGATCCAAAGTTATGGAATTTTAAAATCCGAGATTGACGTCAAAAATGTAATCAAAATGCTCTATACAGTCAATGCGTGGTATGGCACCAAAATAAGTGCTTTTCAGTCATATTTGAGTGACGTCGTAAGCGGTATTTCCCCTTCAGAATCGCTAGTACTAATTTTAAAACTGAAATCCGATCGTTATTATCAGCTAAGATTTATTAAAATCATAATAATTTGAATGATAATATGTCAAATATTTATAATCTCGATGAAACCTCACAATTTTTTTTATATATTTAGTCGAAATTTAGCAATTTTCAGTCATCAAAACAGATAAATCCCATTTTCTAGGGCTCTAATTGTCCTAGTTCCTTTAGGAACTGTCTCCGAGCGAACTATGTCTCGCTACACAGTTCCTCACGGGCCTTATTATCAACTAGTATGAAAATAAGGCTTTTCTCCATCTCGGTTCTAAGGCTATTTTAGATCCTTACCGTCTACTTTGCACCGTGATTCTTCTTTGATCGCCAAAAGAAAACATTTGCTGACACAACCGACACAAATTTATAATAATTCAACACTATTTTCACGTAGAATTCGACGTTAGAAAAAGATAAACAATATCGTTCAAATCTGGCCGCCATGTTTGTTTACTGACGTCAGCGCAGACGGGTCTTTTTCTAACATCGAATTCTACATGAAAATAGTGTTGGATTATTATAAATTTGTCTCGGTTGTGTCAGGAAATGATTTCTTTTGGTGATCAAAAAAGTTTCACGGTGCAAAATAGACGGTAAGGATCTAAAATAGCCTTAGAACCTAGATGGGGTAAAGCTTTATTTTCATACTAGTTGATAATAAAGTCCGTGAGGAACTGTGTAGCGAGAAATCGTTCGCTCAGAGACAGTTCCTAAAGGAACTATAATTGTCCGATCTCGAGGTTTCACTCAGAATAATAATCACAAAAATGTTATCTATCATTTGATTGGTTCTATATGAAAATCCCCCAGAAATTAACGATCGGAATCACCAATGAAGTGGGTCGTAACAATGCCATCAACGGAAATTTACCGTCCGCGTGACGTCAGAGCGGTATCTTCCCGCTAGCGTCTCCTGTAAACAAACGATAATTTCGCTTACATTTCGATACTTTTTTAGCCTGAATCTTTGCAGATATTGAGATTAATATTAAACTATTGCAATACAAGTGTTAGGAATGCATTTACATCAATTAGTAATTCAGAATCGTAGATTGAATTGAAGTGGGCTATATTTCAGCTGCTGGCTGTCCCGATTTCAACTAAAGTCACGTGACCTGAAACCCCTACTATTACGTTACATATTCTATTTTGAAAATTATCAATAACCTTCTTATTTTTCACAAAAATGTTGAACATGGATATGTAGATGGAAATATTTAGGCCTAATAGTAATCCTAATTAAATTAAAATATTTAAAGCCATTTCAATTCCTGTTATCATGATTCATAATATTAATATTATATACCTGATCAGTTATTATATGCACATCCAAGATCATCATAATTTAAAAACTAAGCTCTATATCAGAAATGATGTATGAAATGTTTTACTTTCTCTTTTAATTTCCTGATTTCTATAAATAAAACAAAACGCAGTTGAGTATGACATAATAATCCTCTCAACTCAAAAAAATAATAATTCAAAACCCTGTCCCTGGGACCCTTACCCTATGAAATGCACAAGGAATATGCTGTTTACTTTCGATTCAGCCTACACTTAATAGTGCTTCGTGAATCATTGTTTGGTTTGGATTTTTCTGACTATAACTTGTGTTAATTGGTTCTATCCAGATGGCACTCGATCGCGCCTAAAAATAAATATGGCGTCGCCTTACAAACATGTGAAGGGACCAGTCAATTTATTGTGACAATTGGGATACTATATCGGAAATAAATGACAGAATGAACATTTAACATATGCTCCATTCGTTTAAATTCTACTAGTTTATCCACAAATTTAAAATCGATTTCCTAAATAACGTAAGAAGCGAGAAGCGGGAGCGGATATATAGGAACATATCGTAAATAATAAATGATCCCTATTGTTTGGTGCTGGACTCTAAATACGAAACGAATAAATGAGTCACCACTTTGTATAATATCAGCACTCCTTAAAAGCAAAACTAATTGATCAAATTGCATACTTCCCCAGAATAAAAAGTGTGTCTTATCATAAAATGCAAAAAGAATGAACATACAATAAATTATCACATTTATTTCTTCCTTTTTATTTAATAAGAATAGTTTTTATAAAGATGCCAGACATTTCGTACTCAGTGGGTTCTGCACTTAACACTTTTCGTAATCATTCAAATATCGTTAAAACCAATTCGGCCTTTTAAAGGAACTTTTACGGGTTTTTTTTACTACCGTGCGGATATTTGGTGTTACCGGTAATTATGTTCGTGATTCGTGGTTGTAATTGAGTTCGAAACAGCAGGCCACTAAGTGCAGATAGTGCCCCTAAACTATAACGGCCAAAAAATATGGTCATAACGCCCAAGATATTTGATCATAGAGGCCATACTAATTGTTCATAATGACAAAAGAAAAACCAAACCATTTATTACATGTAGAAATACTATTTATTAACATAAATATTCCATCATAGATAATAACATAATATAATTATAAATACATACATGACATAAACATTTATCTAATCTAATACGAAAATTTACATACATTTAACATATTACAAACTATAATATTTCACATACATGATACATCTAAAAACACAATTTACTGTGATATAGCACAGGAATCTGACCTTCTATCCGTATATTTATGCATACACTATGTCTGTACCAGACAATATATAAGTTTTCGTATGTACGACATGATGTATGCATAAATATACGGATAGGAGGTCAGATTCCTGTGGTTATAGACGCAAGTTGATAAAAAAAAATTTCCACGATTTTAAAGTCCAATCAATAAATCGTTGTCCGGATTTCGCAAAAAAAAGCCAACTCTCTTGTGGTTGAAAGTTGAAAACATCATAAATGTGTTTCTCCTTTAACTTTTTTATTGGCACGTAAAAAAAAATCATCAGATATGCATCTTCATTAAACAAAAATGATTTATTATGAGTTTTCTTAGCTGACAACGTTCTCAGCCCCTCCAAAAAATTCTGTAGACCCCCAATTTTATAAGCTGGCTATGGCCCACCGCTACCTATAAAATTAATTTGTAAATATAGCTTAACCTAAAATAAATTTTGTAATAATATTACAAATTTTGTTTTGTAACTTTCAACATAATAAGAATAAATAACTTGGAAATTTTCTAACGCATTACATGTATTTTTTGTCTTATTCTGTTAGCTGCTCTGGTTAGGTTCTCTGGATTGGGAGATGGCCATTTCTTTTACCTTTAGTTGATAAACAATGAGGGATTAATCTTTATCTCGTATATTACCTAATCAGATCAGAGGGTGTTTAGTACCCGATTAGGGATTATCCAATCAGTTGATTAATTAGTACTCATAACCTCTTTCCTTTCAATTACATTTTACTGCGTGTAATTTTTCGGCCCCGAGTCCACAAAGCATTCTCAGACTTAAGTTTAGAATTTGCTCAACTTTCAACCCCTGTTTCTGAGAAATATCTTAGATCCAGAAACACAAAACTTTGCACATAGCATCTTATTGGTGTATTTAATGGATTAAAATAACAAACGTTTAATAAAAAAGGGCTATATTTTTGTTAAAATAAGGCGAACAATTTTGAGTCAATTCTTAACTTATGTCTGAGAATGCTTTGTGAACTCGGGGCCCGGGCTGGCTTGGGAGGTTACGGGCAATTTTTCCACTGACAAATTCTTCAGGACACATGGTTTGTATAACCACATCGATGTTTTGTTTAAAGGAGCTATCGCTAACATTTGGGACCTAGAATTCACAAAAGTGGGTCGCAACGCATATAATACTGTAATATGAATGTATATAAACTGTTTTACATTCACTGCTTTCCGTTTTTACTCCAATTTCAAATCAGTCATGTTCGGCGAAAAATAAGCCAGCAATTTCTATAGCGTCTAGTTATTCCAGTGTACATGACCAGTTTGGTTTGATGCAAGGTGTCTAGCCTTGTCCCTCGAGTCTCTCAATACAACTGGCGTTGAAGCGCATTATGGTACACGACTCGTGTACCAATGTTAAAAAAAATATATTATCTTAAATATACGATTTCAGAAGCTCATCCTCTCCCGGTAAGTTTACATCATCAATGTTGATCTAAATTAATCAATAATTCGTGATTTCGATGTCGAAGATTTTGGAGGATTTCGAGTTACAGACTTAGGTCCTTAAAGGAGCTAAATCGCTAACATTTTGGATCCAGAAATTGACAAAAGTGGTTCGAAACTCATATAATACTGTAATATGAATGTATATAAACTGATTTACATTAAATGCTTTCCGTTTTACTCCAATTTCAAATCAGTTATGTTAGGCGAAACAAGCTATTCAGTATCAGCCCAGTGCATTTTTTTTAGCGCCTGGTTATTCCAGTCAACATATGCAGTGTGATACAGTGCAATGTGTCTAGCCTCGTCCCTCGAGTCTCTCAATAAATCTAGGACCGGAGCGCAATATGGTACACGATTCGTGTACCAATGTTAGAAAAATTATTTTATCTTAAATACCGGATATCAGAAGCTCATCTTTTCCTGGTAAGTTTACATCATCAATGTTGATTTAAATTGACCAATAATTCGTGTTTTCGATGTCGAAGATTTTGGAGGATTTTGAGTTACGGACTTAGGTCCTTTAAATATATTTTTTTTTCATTAAATTAAAAATGTTTGGCCATTAAGCCTAAATTTTTGGGCCATTATAGTCAAGCTCTTTGACCGTTATGAATAAAGTAGGGCCGTTTTGACCAAACCTATTTTGGGCCGTTCTGGCTAAGGGCCGTTATGACTGGGCCTACACATACCAAACAGATGATTCTATCAATTTCATTTTTATATTTCTTTATCAATAATGTTTCCCTCGTCCTACTACTAGATATGTAAAAAATCCCAGGCTATGAATTTGAAATATGAAATATATTCTGTTAATGTTTTAAACCAGGTGATTACGAATTGGTATATCAAATGTAAACATTTGACCGCGTGACTAGACGATTAAAATAGGTCAAAGTTAAAATTTAGGAGTCAAGAAACTTTATAACTAGGCAAAATGACTAGGTGAAATATACAATGCTATTTCTAAAATATATATTCCATAAATGCCCCTACAATACAAATTTATTCAAATATTTTAGTGTCCATTTTTCTTTTATTTTCTAATTGAAGAGTTTCGTTATCAAAGTTTTCCGATAGCAAATTTGTACGTGACCATAATAAACAGATACCCGGATCACAACAACGAGCACTGACCTACACTTGGCGGGTACCAAGAATTATTCAAATAATTTGTCGGCAAATTAAAATATTTCTGTAAAATTTAATGCTGACATGATTTATAAGTGATCAGGGAGTATTTTGGTATAAAAATGTCCCAACATTTAGGCACGTCGAACGAGAGAACGCTAGAAGTGGATTACCCGTTACACAAAGCCTGTCGAGACGGCGACCAGGAAAAAGTTACGGCTTTGTTGTTAGCCGGCCAACATGATTTATACGAGGAAGACGGTTATTATGGCTGGACTCCCACGCACTGGGCGAGCTATTTTGGGAAAGTAAGAAAGCTGTTTAGTTACTTTTGAAAATATATGGCTACTGTGTAATATTAAGAATGGATTATAGTCTATAATATTATTATATCGACGGCCAGTCTCTATCACACATGTTCGTGATGAGTGTGATGTATAGATAAAGATTGCTTTAAAATTAAATTAAACGTTTTTCTTATTAAACTGTTGGCATTTTTGTGTACATGTATGTATATGGTTCAGTGTGTGTGTGAGGTGGTGGGAGTCACTCCCTCTCCCACGGTCACACAAAGCAAATGTCTATTACTTAGTACAGTGGACTCTGTCAGATCCGACATCGTATGGGATCGTTACAATATGTCGGATCGCACAGAGTGTCGGAATGCCGAGTTTTCTCCAAAACGGAAAATACTGTAACTTCGAAAACCGGAAGTATTTTAATATTGTAGCTTCGAATCACCAGAATAATATTCCCCTTAAAAATTATAAACCTTTCTGTAGGCCTACTTTCAAAATTTGATTACATTAATTTCTATTGCATTTAACATAACAGACACTTTGAATAGGTCAAGTCTGTCGTTAATTTATCTTCTTCGCCTTCTTCAGTTGAACGCATTCTTGTCTTTGCTATCACGTGCGCTTTGATAATGGGCGAACTCGATTCAATGTTCTCAGTCCCAAAAATAGTGACAATCAGGCTACAACGTGTGATCGACTAGATATATAAATATCTCATCCAACCCTGCAGCCGAAAAAAACGTACGTCAAAATTCTATTCAAACCATCTCCGTCGTCGGTCTGACAGAACTGAAGGGTGACAAAACATCTATGTCTTAAATGTTAAATCGGCATGCGCAACGAGTGTTTCTAACATGTGCTAGGTAGAAATATTTTACGAGTGTAAATTCGGGAAAAAAATTTGTGGACATTTTTGAGTATTTGTCACAACTGTCGTACAAGAGTGTAAAATTATCAAATTAATCAACAACGCTAGTGAGTTTTAATCTCATAGATAATTGGTAGTTGATCGTCGAACTGACAGAACTGAATTCTGCATCACTCTGGTCGAGTGACCAAACTTCTAGGTCATTCAGGTTTAATCGGCATGCGCAACGAATGTTTCTAACATGTGCTAGGTAGAAATATTTTATGAGTGTAAATTCGGGAGAAAATTCGTGGATATTCTTGAGTATTTGTCACAACTGTTGTACAAGAGATTAAAATTATCAAATTAATCAACACAGACCGGCACCGTATAAAGTGAGTTTTAATCTCTTAGATAAATGATTGGTGATTGCTTGTTTACTTGTTAATCTTCTGTGGCTTCACACCCATTGACTTTTAATCTCACCGATAATTGGGTGCTTCACACCCACCGTTTGAAGGACAGATTATACGGTGTCGATTCAATGGAAATAATAATGACGGGACGGCTAATTGTTGTCGAAATCCAGAACTGACAGAATCCGGACTCATCAGATTTTTTTTGGGCTGAAAAATCTGGACATGAAAATCATGTCGGATGTCACAGAAATCCGGAGTGATAAGACATCGGATGGACAGAGTCCACTGTATTAGATTGTAAAAGGAATACATGGTCTATATGTATATTTCTATGCATACAAATTTAATGTCATATTCTCATAATATAAGACATGAGTGAAATGCATGTACATGTATGTAATGTACTACTGGTAGAGAAAAAAAAATTCAAATTCAATTTGATTTATATTTAGCAACATAAATTGCCTAGCTTTATGCCTATTATTATTCAGCATTGCATACAGATAAAACACTCATTCAAATGAGTAAGATGATATTTACAGGAGGTACTGTTATAAAACTTCATGCACCATAAATTTCATTGAAGTCACAAACAATATAAATGTCATGAATAAAATAATGCTTTTAGTTGTACCTGACAAAATGTCAGACACTAATGAAATAGTACCTGACATTTTCAACTTAGTGCCGTATTAATAATATGTATTGATAATATCAGCAAAAAAGACAGATCAGTGCCGGACAAAATGAGAGACACCAGAGGTTTTGTGCCTGACAAATCCTGAATCTGCATGTGCCTCTCATTGTCAGTGACAGGTGCCTTATTTCCAGACTTGTCTCTATGTTATATTAGACCTGTATTTTATAAATGTATTTTGTTATATTAAATGCATGCTGTATAAATTGGTAGCCTGAAGCTGCTAGTTTATAAAACATTGGATTATGGGACAGCTCATTATTTATTTTGTCATGTTTTATATCCATAAATTATTTTGCTTTTTTTATTCTTGTTATTTAAAGAGGCATTATTAATCTTACCAAGAATTAAATTATTTTTTTAAAAAGAATTCTGTGTTTAAAACATTATTGATTAACATGTTTTTAAATTACTAGAAATATAGACCTTGACCTATATGTACATGTACTTAGTGTATTTTGTTTATGAGGGTTAAGTAAATCGTGTCAAACCCCAATGCAACAAGGGTTCAATCCCAGCTCAGGGCATGAACTTTATCGTTGTAAGTGAGATGGATATTCGGTCTCCCGTCCGATCAGGCAAGTTTCCCCTGAGTTCTTCGGTTCTTCCTGCAGTAATGATCGAAATCATTTGCACGATCTGTGCCAAGGGCCAAATTGGAGAAAGGCCTCAGGCCTAATTTGCTACCCTTGTAAAATGACGCGATTATTATTATTATTATTATTATTATTAACCTGTAAAAGATTAAAGTCTGTGGATTTCATTCAATAAAAGGAATAATTATACATCAGTCCCTAATCGCTCAAATATGTTCAGTATGGTATTTACAAAGAAAGAAGATATCAAAAATTGAAAATCTGTCATAATTCGACTTCGGAATATCGTCAGAATCTTTTGATTGTCTGTCTTTAATCCATGGGGGTTAGGATGGCCTAGTGTTCTAGAATGCCGCGCTTCGACCTCTAGCTGGCCAGCCACCTCTGTCTTGCAGCTGTGGTTTCCTCCGGGCACTCCGGTTTCCTCCCACTGCTGAAGACCACTACGCGCAAGCAGAATATTGAAATAAAAAAATTAACCATATGTTAGTCCTGAAATGACCTCTCTGTCTGTCTCTCTCTCTCTCTCTCTCTTTAATCCTAGTCGCAGGATTATCTTCTGTAGATTTTATTACAATTAAATGTTAAATAATCAATTATACATTTTAAGAACGTGAAATCAGACATTCCGAATTAAGATTTTAATGCCTCTTTAAGTTAAACATGCCGCTCGTCTTACTTTTTGTTATTGTACAAATTAAATTTGACCAAAATAACCACTTTATTATTGTTCCGAGTCTGACCAATATTAATTTCTTTGTTGTTGTGGTTTGATTTTTAGTTGAGCTGTCTTATGAAATTACTAGAGCATGGTTGCAGTTGTGACGCGGCTACCGTTCGCTTTAATCAAACTCCTTTACATATCGCAGCGTTAGGAGGAAACGGCCATTGTCTCAAATGGTTGATCCACTGTGGTGCCTCAATAAGTAGACAGGTAATGTGGAAATGAACGATGAATGTTAAAAAAATATCTTCTTTGACTAATATTATTTCTTTCTAGTGTTTCAATCAGCCTGTAATTTTGTTTTGAATTAGCCCACGTAACACCGTGTACAGTTTCTGTAATGTCATTCATTACTGGCTTTTCCAATACTGTACCAAAAATTAAAGTTTCAATGCATAATTATATCAAAAATGAACGGTAATCAAAATTTCAAATTGGACCCCCCCCCTCCTCCTTCTGTGATTAGCTACAGTATTTATAAGGCTCTCAAGTTGAAGGGGAATTTTGATTAATATGTTTAGTTTATTTGCAAGTTTAAAAATTAGTTCCGGAATACTTGTAAAATTTAGGATTACCGGAATACCGGTACACTGCTGCTAGTCCACTGCAAAAATATTTTGCGGCCAGTAATGAGTAAACTAGAACGGAAATATTAGTTACTGAAGATATTGATATATAAAACATTTTTTCTCTCTCGGTAACAGTTTTTTTTTTCTGTTTTATTTTTGTAGCTTGCTTGCCTAAGGAAGTTAATAAGTGAACTAAACTCTGTTTCTGCTTGTAATTTATCTACCAAAAGTTCGGGGGAGACTCCTGTTCATGTGGCTGCTCAAGGGAGACAACCACACTGTCTTCTATGGTTACTACAGGCAGGGGGACACCTTCTGACTCAGGTTAGATGTCTTTCTAGGGTAGATAGAAACACACCAACCCAGGGGTAACCCAGGGGTGGGCTAGTTTCTGTTGGAGGGGGGTTGGGATGGCCTAGTGGTCTAGAGTGCCGAGCTTCGCCCTCTAGCTGGCCGGCCACCTCTGGCTTGCGGCTGTGGTTTGAGCCCTAGTGTGAGCGTATGTGGCATGGAGATCTTCTCAACCTCGTGGGTTTCCTCCGGTTTCCTCCAACTGCTAAAGACTCCTACGTGCAAGCAAATTATTGAGTCCCGAAATGTTAGTCCCGAAATGACCTAGTTGTGTTGAGTGGACTTTAAACCCCATTTCTCTCTCTCGGTTTCTGTTGGCCTCCATCACCTTCCATCACGCCATATGATGAGATGGACCAAGGCCCAGTTCGTCCATGTACTTATAATAACCTACGACCTTGCAAAGACCATTTTTTTTAACTCCAATTTACCTTAAATTAATTTCCTCCGAGAGACTCAGGTGACATGTTTTTCTAGGGTAAATAGAAATACATGTACACCAACCCAGGGGCGGGCTGGTTTCTGTTAGTCTTCGTCACAGTGAATAATTTGCCCAGTCCGTCCGTGTATTATTGTATTAACCCACAGCCAACCCTCCTTCAATTTCCGGGAGTTGGGATGGCCTATTGGACTAGAGTGCCACGCTTCGCCCTCTAGCTGGCCGGCCACCTCTAGCTTGCAGCTGTGGTTTCGAGCCCTGGTGTGAGCGTATGTGGCATGGAGATAAATGGAGATAGGGTCGCCTTCTCAACCTTGTGGGATCCCTACGGGCACTCCGGTTTCCTCCCACTGCTAAAGACCCCTACGTGCAAGCAAATTATTGAAATTGAATTAAACAATATGTTAGTCCTGAAATGACCTAGTTCTCTCGGTTTCTGATGGCCTCCATCATCCTCCATCAGGCGATATGATGAAATGGACCAGGGCCAAGTCTGTCCATGTATTAACCTACGACCTTGCAAAGGCCATTTTTTTAACTCCAATTTACCTTAAATTAATTTCCTCCGAGAGACTCAGGTAGTCGGGTTACATGTCTTTTTAGGGTAAATAGAAATACATGTACACCAACCCAGGGGTGGGCTGGTTTCTGCTAGCCTTCGTCACAGTGAATAATTTGCCCAGTCCGTCCATGTTATGTATTAACCCACAGCCTTCCTTCAATTTCCAATTTAGTTTCTATTTTCCAAGGGTCTCAGTAAACTAGACAAAGTTTAATTATCCATAAAAGATAAATCTGTGGCGGACAAAGCCAGAATTTGTGCCTACCACTATTTTTAACAGGTGTTTCGCAAGTCTTTCCAACCTTGCATCGGACATAATTACATCTACATGTATATGACTTCACTTTGGCCTAGTCTAGAAAAAAATATAATAATTCATTATTATAATAATTAAATTATTCATAATTTCATTCATTGGTTTACACTAAAAAAAAAAAAAAGAGAGCTATCTTCAATATTTCCGCAAAGCAATGTTGACAAATTTGAATTGTAGATGTGATATAGATATATCAATATATATATATTTTTTTTTACAGGATTATCTTGGTGATACACCAATACATAAAGCTGCTAGAGCAGGCAGTATGGAGTGTATTAGTTTATTAGTATCACAAAATGCTGCTTTAGAGTAAGTCTTGTTTCTTTTCTCTTGTAGTGGGGAGTGGACGGGGGGCGGGGGGCAACTGCCCTCCCAAAACTGAGTCTTGCCCCCCCAATATCACAAGAAAATTGGCCTTTACCGCAAAATTCATGCAGATGCCCATGCTAGTTGGCCCTCCTGAAAACATCTTTGCCCCCCCAAAAACGACTTCCTGGCTACGGGCCTGCTTTTATCTCGTAGGGGGTGGACGGCAGAATGGTTTAATACATGGGGTTGAGATCATAAGGTGTAGTGCTTTGAGCATAAACTTGGTTTCTAGCTCATTATAAATATTCACATTATTATTAAGGTCTGTCATTGAGTCGAGGGGCATGGTTTCGATTCCCCGGTGTAGGGTCCCTCTCCATGTCCTTCTGATTCCTTCCACTGTTCAAGATCCCAATATGTAAGTGAATTATTGAAATAAAATTGAACCATGTGTTAGTCCTGAAATTACCTAGTTTGTGTTGAGTGGATGTTAAACCCCATTTCTCTCAGTATACTGACAAAGTCTGAATCTGTGCCTGACATTGTCAGTGACAGGTGCCTTACTTCTAGGCTTGTTGTATACTTATTAAAGAGGTTTATTTATCAAGTTTAGGAGATAAGACCCTGGAGGCTAGGTTGTGATGATCAAGGAGAATATGTTATAGTTTAATATGTATAATGATTGATATCTGTAAAAAACATGACAAACCAATCAATTAGGCTACATTAAGTTGATTTTCTGTTCCTCAGGCATATCTGTACAAACTTTCCTTCTTACATGTTCTTATTTCTTCGGGAAAAAGACTTATTTAAAAAACAAATTACTGGGTTGAGCAGCTGTTGAAGAGTTTTTAGTTCCCAAATTTTGATAGTGGGTATTTATTTATTTATCACCACCCGGAAGAACAAGAAATTAAATTGTTGTGTCCTCCAATTATCCCATTTGTATTCTTGTATTACTTTTAGTATGTACATGTAAATAATTAACTACGGTAGTGAGTTTGTACTCCGGAAGGAAAGAGGGGTTATTGTAATATTGGGAGGGGTTATTGTCAAAGTAAGAGGGACTTTTGTTAAAGTGGGAAGGGTTGCTCTACATGTAAATTATAGGTAATTGTAAACCTAATAGTAAGTGCAAGGGGACTGCACCACGCCACACATAATGGAAAGTGTTTGTAAAAGCAGGAGGGGTTATTGTTAAAGCAGGAGGGGTTATTGTAAAAGCAGGAGGGGTTATTGATTTAAGTTGTGAACAGTGATAAGGAATTTAAATACTTGTAAATTGGACACTCGTTACCCAAATTAATCTGTAAACTGGACACATGTACAAATTAGATGATTTTTGGTGATTAGATATTGAATGAATGTGAAAGAAAAAAATGCTAGCTATACACAAGATTAAATGATACCTGGTTTACAGTTCTAACAGACCAACTATAGCTGAATTACAAATATTCCCCATCCACCAATACGATTCATATCGAATAAAAACTATATTTTTATTCTTTAATAGCTTGAAAAACTACAACGGACACACAGCTTGTGAAGTGGCTACCAATAGTAATCATATTCATTGCGGAGAATACTTAGAGAAGGCATTACAACTCCAACAAGCGGGAGAACTGCGATCTACGCAACAACCCATTCTATCGTTAAATAACAATAATAACAATACGTGTCTGCCATCGCATAATAATATCAACGGACATTCAGTGCTTAATAATCGTGAATCGTTACCAGACGACTGTGATATGGAGATGGAAATCTCTTCTCATGATAATCACAATGATCACTCCCTACACAATGGTGGTTTCCATGGTCACTCCAAGGGAGACGACTCGTCAGAAATGAATGGGGAATCTCCTGTAAATGGTTGTAGTGGTAGTGATTCGGCGGTGTTTCGAGCGTTTTCTGGGATAAAAAGATCGTTAGACGATGATGAGGATGAAGGAATCAAAAGAAGATGTTACAGAGGTAAATTAGGGATCACAGGTGGTCCAAGGGCCTCATGAAATAATGATTTATAATAATAACTTGGTGATATATTTCCCTTTTGTCGGGTTTAGGACACAGACACAGTGTCTAGTCGTTCGAATGGTACGAATAATAAGGCCCCTTGTACACATTGGCGTTCCCGTAAAAGAACCTCTGACAGTTAGAATGCGATATTGTAGATCCTTGCACCGCTGTTGTGGCAAAATTTCCCTCATGACATAATATGCCTGCGTTCATTATTACCTCAGTCGGAGCAGAACAGTAGGACATTAAACACCATTTTATTTCATTTCATTTTATTTTATATTTTATATACTTCAACTATTTTAGCCATAGGCCTACCTTGGCTGTTTGTTTCGTTATTTCAACATTTCGAGAAAGATTACTAACACAAACTAACAACTTGCTTTCATTGTAATAAGATATAGTATCATGATCTATAATTTTATTAACTTTAGGTCACATTAATTTGATTTTCTGTTTTACAAATTTACAAATCAAAAGTAGGCCTATTAGGCTGGCTTTCAAAAAAAAGTTACTCCAAATTTTTTAAAGATACATTATGGGAGATTAATTAGATAAAGAGCTGGCAATTATCACTCTATGTACTAGTTAAAAACTAGATAATGTAAAGGGAATTTGTTGAAAATTTTAAAGTCAAATTGATCCGCTCTGAACAAAGAATTTAGCGATACAATTTTAGGCCTGGGCTAGCGATGACATCGAGTGTCGAATATGGTCTGAATAAGTTAATTAATGTCTATTTGATAATTTAGATAACATTTCAGGCTTGACGAAAGACCTGCAAGTAGCAGATTTAGCTCTTGCATAATGTATGTTTACGTTTTGAAATTTTTAATGAAACATCTTTCATACGATTCAGCAGGCGGCTATTTATTTATCACAACCACGAAGAACATTAAATCAAATTGGTGTGACCATATATGCTGGTAGTTGATTTAATTGATATATTTATATTTTATCATAAAAAACATACTGTAAAACAAGGATGGAATCTTATCGTTATCGGCTCACACAAACATTCTAATTTTTGAATCCCGAAAATATTTTTTCAAGATCTGTTCGAACTGATTTAATCGCCCACATTGTACTGTGGTTGTATATCGTCATTAGACTCGTTACTGGTCCGTTGTTTGTGGAAGCTCTAGAGAAATCTCGGCTACCAGAGATAATTTTACCCTTTGTTTCTCTCTGGGAAACCTCGGCGGCCATTTTGAATGTCCAGTTTCTATTTGGCCGATTCGCTCAGCTCACACTGCGCCCTAAAAATAGTTCCCTTTAAACCATCAAATTGGCTGTTTTGGAATGAACCTTTGATGTCAAGATGTAGAAAATGTTCCAAGCATCATTAATAAGTAACTCATGCAATGAACCAATGCCTAATAGTTGAGAAAGCGTCAAAATTTTGTTCAAGCAAATCCTGCCAATCAGGAGCCACTAGAGGTGGAGCTTAGGAACCAATTTCATTCTGATCAGTGGCCGACGAGTTTTACTTGAGATGAACGAATGGTCAAGTTTTCCTTGGGGCTGAGATTGGCCTCAGAGGTTAAAGTAAAGTTACAGTATTTCTGATTAACTTGCAATTGAAAGAAGTTACAACTGTGTTGATTTCCGTCCATCTCACATCTTTGCTTTACAGTATGGTAGCTCATATTCATTATTATACTTTTTTATATGCAATATTTTATGTGGGTTGATATTGTCATCACCCTGGCATGTCTGTCGGTTAGTCTACACTCTGCAGTATTTTGTAAACGCTTCAAGAGTGCTTTGGGTACTCGATACTCATAAGGGGAAGCATATTAAAATTTGGAGTTTTGCATTAATTTTGTGGAGAGGTATTACCTTGTCACAAACATTTTATAGGTCAAACTTACTGAGATTTTTTTCTCAAATTTACTCTGATTAAAGGTGCCTTATGTAAGATTTAGATAAAGAGCTGAGAATTTTTGCTATAACAGTTTAAAAACAGATCATGAAAGTTTGATATATTGAAATTTTATTTGATTTACTTTGTTCTGAGTGAAGATGTAGCATTGATCATTTATTATCGTGGCAACGGTCGTAGACAAACCAGACTTAAAGTTACATTATTCAAGATAAACATAAGAACTAGCCATTCTTGCTATACTAGTTCGAAATTATAAAGTAGAGGATGTAAATAAATAATTTGAAAATTTCATTCAAATTACTCTATTGCAAGCGAAGATACATGTATTGGAATTTGAAGATTCGGCCTACCTGTTCAGTAATTTCAACCACGGTCCTGGTTGATCAAAGCTAAGACTCGAAGCATCTGGGCGCGCCATATTTGATTTATCACCGAAACGTTTTAATCTGTTTAATATCGGAGCAATCTGATGCCATCGAAAGTTGATTAAGGCCTGGATCAGTTAATTAATGTCTAATTAATACTTTAGAAAACATTTCATGCCCAAATAAAGACCTGCACTAGGCAGATTTAGCTCTTGAATAATGCATGTTTAAGTCTTGATTATCCATCGTTAAATTTTAAAACCTCGCACACATTCTAATCCATTTAAATATCTGCTTCCGATGATTTAGAGAATTGATTATAGGCACCATGTAAGAGTTTAGAATATCGATACTTTGTTTATTATCATAAAAGCAATGGGGGTTGGGATGGCCTAGTGGTCTAAAAGGCGGCGCTTCGCTTCGACCTCTAGCTTGCTGGCCACCTCTGGTTTGCGGCTGTCGTTTGATCCCTGATGTGAGGGTATATGGCATGGAGATAGGGGTGCCTTCTCAACCTCGCGAATTTTAATAAAATAAAATTGAACCATATGTTAGTCCCGAAATGACCTAGATGTGTTGAGTGGACGTTAAACCCCATTTTCCTCTCTCTCTATCATAAAAGCAATGGTACCTGACCATCAAGATAATCTTGTCACAACTTCCGAATAAAGTAATTTGAATGAAATTTTCTATATATTCGTTTTAAATGATCTATTTTAAACTATTATATCAAGAACGGCCAGCTCTGTATGAAAATCTTACATAATGCATCTTTAAAATGCCAATACTGACTTGACCATGCCTCTGGTGGGCGTATATTTATTGCCATGGTAACGGTATGTTTGTATCTTTCTATATGTAAGCTTGTTTATTTTAGAGGGTAAATGTGAGGAGACACCATTGAATAATAATGTACTTAGTTCTTATCAATCTATACTCGCCATTTCTACTACTACACCTGTCCAGTCTGATACTGTCTATAATACAGGTAACAAACACATACCTTAACATACCTGTGGGGGGACCTGCAGAGGGCGGGGCAGCCTTCTCAGGGGAGGACTGTCTCACAGTGGTGGGGGTACCTTCTCATGTGAGGGTATATACCACAGGTATGGGGAGAGGGAGGGGGGCTTCTCACGCAGGGTGGAGGGACCTTCTTACAGTGGTGGGGGGAACCTTCTCAAGGGAGGGTCTATACTACAGGTATGGGGAGAGGGAGGGGGGCTTCTCACGCAGGGTGGAGGACCTTCTTACAGTGGTGGGGGTACCTTCTCATGGGAGGGTCTATACTACAGGTATGGGGAGAGGGAGGGGAGACCTTCTCACACGGGGCAGAGGGACCTTCTTACAGTGGTGGGGGGGGGACCTTTTTATGGGAGGGTATATACTACAGGTATGGGGAGGGGGACCACCTCACACGGGGCAGAGGGACCTTCTTACAGTGGTGGGGGGAACCTTCTTATGGGAGGGTATATACTACAGGTATTGGGGAGGGGGACCACCTCACAAGGGGCACAGGGACCTTCTTACAGTGGTGAGGGGGGGACCTCATGGGAGGTTTGGGGGACCTTCTCATGGGAGGGGAGGGGAGGGGAACCGATTCTTGTGACTGGTTCTCCAACTTCCTGTCATATCTGAGGTACTTGATTAGCAAATGAATAATTTAATAAAATGTTCCAATATGTAAGTCCCAATATACTCATTTCTCTCTCTCTCTTGCTCTCCCCCTCTCTCTTTTCTTCACTTTCTCTCTCTCTGTCTTCCTCACTCTCTCTCTGTCACCCTCACTCTCTCTTTTTTTATAGTCATTGCTTATTTAACCAATCTGAGTAACACACAAATCTGAATTTCATGTTGTTCTTCCCCCTGTCCATAATGATATGACTAAGGGGGGGGGGGGATATAAATAGAAAGATTGTCTTTTCTCTCTCTATGAGATGACCCAGTACATGTTGACTTTCTTCTTCATATATCTCAAAATATACCCTATTTGATAGGACACCACTTTAATATATACCAGAATTAAAACTAAATCAAATCAATAGTAACAACAGAAACTTTATTTTATTACAGAAACTTTAAACTTTAAACTTAAATATTTTGAGAATACAGACTTTTTATTAGTTGATTTAATATAAGTTTTATTAAGAGTGAAATGATAAGTCTGCATCCAGAAATTTTGTGCATAATGTCCCAGGGCCACCAATATTTTTATTCCCTGGCGTTTTATAGAAATTTTTAATATTTAATGAAGGCTAACTATAATTATAGATTATTTATCAGATGTACGTAAAACCGAGGTCCAGTGCTCACAGCTATTGTTTGCTTATAGATATCTGGTTCTTAGCTTGCGAAACTGGTTTAGCTTGAATTATAACCATGCTTTGGTTTAGAGATCTTTTTAAGACTTTTATAGACCCCTAAATGAGCTTTTGTGATAGGAGAATTGAATTCAATGATGAACAATATTGAATATCATGGCAATACCCTTGTCCCCATCCATGATACCCCAAATGTTTTTATTTCTTGGTCCCAGCTGACAGTCAGGAGTTGGGGTTAGTAGTTGATTGGTTCCATGTTGGAACTACATGAAAGTTCCACATTCAAAATATCCAGGAGGATTTGTTCTTCATTCCTTAAGGTCATAAAATGGTTTCAATTCTGTTTCATGTTTACACAAAACAAAATTTTGAACTATAAAAAATCGAAACAAAAGTAGGATCTGTGTTTTAATCAGATTGCATAATGCATGACTCAAAATCCTGCTAACAATTTAAACTGATTTAATAAAATACTGTAAAAATGATAAGCTTAAGATGGAGAAATACCCTGACAGTTACAAATTAAAATCTTGGTACTTGTAGGCCCTAGCCCCTCTATCAGGGCAAAGTCTCCCTAATAACATGCCCATCTTCATTTGCCAGGTGCGGTTCAGTTTATTCAAAACCTCAGTTTTAACATTTTTAAAGAGAAATCAGATTTTAATTTCACAAAATAAATCAGAAAAATAATAGTCAAAAAATGTTATTTCATATTCTCCACGTTGATGTGTGATTTTAAAAAAAAAATAAAATCCATACATGGTCACGCCGGTATTTCTTTGTTTCTGCAGGTCCTCTGGAAGCTGGCGAAGAAAATCGGATGCAGGAAACTATCATGGCATGTGATAACGGTACACAAGAACATAGTTACCCCACCCTTGAGGTGCAAAATCCTAGAGTTTCATCTGTCGGCCGTAATGGACCGTCAAGATGTGTCAGCCTCTATTCGCATTTTATATGAAATGTTTTTTAGCATAATTAGGTTCGTTGGATTTTTGTTCTTTCTAAAATGATTCCCTGAGATCCTTGACAAAAAATTAGAAGCCATAAACCAGTTTTAAAGAAGTGTTTTATCTTATAGAAAAATATATAAAAATATTTAATTTTATTACGATGCATGTATTAGAACACGACAATATATTCTGAAGATTCCAATAGCAATGCCATAAATAGGAAAGACGTTATTGATGGAGTCAAGAGTGGAGAGCCCATGATTCTTCTGATCTCGTTATGAGTGCGCACAAACTTAGAAACTTTCGTTGGGGGGGGGGGGGAGAGATATCGGTCCACACAAGATTTTCAGCTTATTATTTTTCTGATCTTGTGACCATAGACTGGCCCAGTCTCTTCTATTTATTTTACATTTCGATTTATATAAAAGTATTAATTTTTAATAGTAAACCAACACTTTCGTTTCCATTTGTATAAAAAAAAAAATTTGAGTAAACCTGTAACCAGCACCAGAGACTGGACAATTTGCGAGCTTCACAATAAAATGGGCGTTCCTGTCATGTTTTACGTTGTTCCTTATTTGGAATGATTGACAGTTATCAAGCAAGTCCCTAGTCACGTGAAATGAATCATACGTCTCGGCTGGAGTGCAAAGCAGTCATGCTTAGACCGTCTGAGGGTTGACGTCACGTTGTTGTTAGATATGTCGTGATCACGTGCACGACGTCACACGACCTACTTAATGCAGGTTGACCTACTAGATGAGAATGAAGCTCTATTTGCCCAGTCTCTAGAGATTACGCTTTTTTTTTCGCTTTTTTTTTTGAAGAGGACTGGCCAATTTTTGGTGTGTGGAGGAGACTGGCCACCAGTCTATTGTGACCATTGCGCACAAACATCTGACTTGGACTAAGCTTAGCCCCCCCTAAAAAAAAACCCTGTTTTTGCCCGTCACAGTCAGTCCTCTTGAATAACATTTGTTTTACTTCGTATGGCTATTGATCTATTCAGTCTTGTATCACAATTTCTTTGTGTAAACAAAATTATTCGTGAGCTGACAATCATCTTTGTACATTGAAAGGTAATTTTGATAACTGATTTCCTGGGTATGCAACACTTTCTGGAATCATTAAATGGCAAAATATTATTTGGAAAATGTTTAACTGACCGTTTCTATGACAACCACGCAGTCCTTAAATTAAAGTTTTTAAATTTCATTTTGACCAGAGCTTTGCATGTGGAGGGGGGTGGAGATACATGTATGCATGCTAGGGCAATGTAACAGTACGGACTGTGATGATATTTCTGTCGGCTGTCTTTCAATTTTCTCTGGTTACATGTTCCAGTATGTGTACGTTAGTGTGCCGACGCACGTGGATGGGCTTTTTTAACGCACTTAAAACAAACCTTGATAGCTGGAATTTGAAATAAGAGTGGGCCATAGTACCGCTGTCCAGACTAAATTTCCCTCATGCGTATGTCCGTTTTTTTATTAGCCCAGTCAGTGCAGAACAGTTGGATGTTAAATCCCATTTTATGTCTTTTCATCTAAAAGGAGATCACATTTAATTTTAGTCCGATTTTCAGATTTTGTGTTGTCTCTGTTATTTCTAATTTCTAAAATGTTATGTACATGTATTCTATGTGCTATTTTCCTTTAATGTTTGTATTGTTTATGCTTCGGTGTACGGTTCTCCTTCAGCATCTAATTGCAATAATCTGTTTTTATTTCAAATCTATGAATTGAAATATTTGGGTTCTAGAATAATGTAGTGTTTATTTTGCTTGCTATGGTGTAATCAATATTTAACCTTCATGCCCTTTGATTACTGTTAAAGATGCAATATGTAAGATTGAGTTAAAGAGCTGGCAATTCTTGCTATGGGCTTAATAGATCAAAAATACGTAATAAAATTGGATAACATGTATATTAAAAATTTCTGTCAAATTACTTTATTCTGACCAAAGTTATGAGCGTTTGAAGTACATGTATTTACAAGATTGTCACGATGGTCAAGTAGAATTGCTACGATAATAATCTAATTCCTGATTATCCATTTTATCGTTAAATTATTAAATGTTACAAGACGAGTCCTAATCCATATAATATCTAAGCCATCTGATGGACTAGGACACGAGAGATTTGATTATATGCTTGTCATGTGAATAAATATCCCAATGATAATTTAAATAATTTAAAAAACATGTGAAGCTAGCAAAAAGACCTAAAATAGACTGAGTTAATTCTTACATTATGCACCTTTAAAAATTCCTTTATTGCATTAATCTCTGTAAATTGGCCTAACCAATTCTTTAAATGTAGACTTTAATGGTTACTGTCAAGGTTCTAATTCTGTTGTCAATTTGACTATATTTTGGACCGTTTGAAAAAATCTTTTCATCTTAACCATAGTGCTATATTTTACTATCATTTCAGAAAATTTCCATCCGGCCTATCACATAAACTCCAAGTCAGCTGTTACCATGGCAACGTCCGATAACGTCACACAGAGTGCCATAGAACATACCATATCATTACAAGAACAAAGTGGATACGATAGTCTACTTGCCGCATCACTCATTTATAAAAATTAAACTTGAGAAGAAAGAAATAGTTCCATTATTTTCACAATCGACGTCATCTCAAATGACATAATACTAACACAACTTAGGAGTGTAACCAAAGAAATTTACATATTTTTACATTTGATATAAATGAAATAGTTGTTAGCACTCCTGAAACAGGAAATTAATGCAAAACGAAATCTGTGTGATATAAATAATATTTGAAATTAATGCATCTATGTGTATATACATCATGCCCCTGAAAGGGATATTATTATTATTATTCATCTTCTGTAGCGCTTCATTATATCCAGTGATATTTCCAAGCGATTAACAACTGTCACATCACAGTTTTCATAATACTTAAACAATATGGCAGACACTATTGCTACATAATTCAAGGATACATGTCCCATTTAAGGCATTCAGGACATTTGACAGCTAAATGGGTCAGAAGTCGCACGTCATTGTTTACGATAATAAATATGAAAAATAATGTTTGAAATAGGCTAAAAAATTGGTTTGCTTTAATTGTCAAATCTCATCTTTTAATGTTTAATATATCATTAAAAAAGATATTTTTACCTTATTTTGACATCTTTGCTCATATCGTAAACAATTTCTGTCACATTTTGCCCTCACGGGTGACATTTAGTTATTACCATTTGTCACACAAGGATTGCCTTATTGTTTGTTATAAATCTCTACTAGAGGTCTGACACCTTAAGAACCAAAGCCTAGAATGCTCTTCACCCGTAAAGCTCGAGTACGATTTGTCTCAAAATATAATCATTTTGTTATAGGCCCGTTACAATTAAATATAATTTGTTTACGTATGTAATACTTTACTATTATTTTTGTTGTCTTTGTTTTTATTATCGTATAGAAAAATCTAGATCTCTTGTTAAATGCCAGAAACCGTGTTATGGTTTTACAAATTACGTAACAAAAAGGTTAGATATTGTGACATTATTAACTCATTATATGCATAATGGTTTTCTTTTAAATGGTTTGAACTTTCACTCATATTCATAAGTGTAAATAAATATCAATTTACAGTAACTGTTTGAATATTTACTATTAAAATACAGATGTGACGTCATCCTTTGATGTTGGCGTACCATTATTTCAAATAATGTACGGGCAACTTGCCAATAGTACATTATTTCAATATTAGACTGGCATGCCGTTTTTCACTGTAAACGCACGTGCGGAGTGTGACCAAGTGTCTGTATTTTAAGTAGTTTAATCGTCTCTGGCTTAGACATTGCGTAATATATTGTAAAAACACTCGGACCTGACGGTCCTCTTGTTTTTACAATATATTACTTAATGTCTCGCTCTCGACCATTAAACAATACATATACATTGAGAGGAATACAATTGTTTAAAGATACATTATGTAAGATTTAATGATAATGGATAGTGTTACTATAGCGTTTTACATACATTATCACAAAACGCTTTACAAAAAATACATAAATCACATGATACAAAATATATACGAAAAGATTACTTAAAAAACATAAAGGCCTAAAAATATTGTTTGATAGCTTATAAACATAGTGCCATTTAAAGAGGTGAGTTTTGTGTGTTGTTTTAAATACATTGAAGTCGCAGATGGACCTCATCGCAACTGGAAATTCATTCCACAATTCGGGTGCATAAACAGAAAAAGCCCTATCACCATATGCCTTATTAGGTATTGGCTGTTCTCTCTCTAGTAGTTTAAAAATAGATAATAAAAAATGAATATATTGAAAATTTCATCCAGATTTACATCTTACATAATGTATCTTTAAAGAATTAGTTTAAAGGTTTTGGCATCTTGACTTCGAGAACTCAACATAAATAAAATCAATACTTGTTTGTGTTGATGAGAATTTGGGTTTCTACCATTTATTTGTTTTCCTTGGCTTATTTTATACATTGTAGATAGGGGTGCCTTCTCAACCTCGTGGGTTTTCTCCATTTACTTCGGTTTCCTCCAACACCTAAGACCCCTATGTGTAAGTGAATTAAACCATATGTTAGTAGTCCAGAAATGACCTAGTTTGTGTGAGTGGACGTTTCTCTCTCCCTCTCTCTCTCTCTCTCTCTCTATACATTGTATTTTTGTTATTTTACGATTACAAACATAGAATCTGAACATGGAATCTGAACGTCTTTATTTTGTTTACATTAGTTTTTAGTTTTCAATGTGTTTATTTGTCTTGCCATAATACTGATATTTTTAGTTACTGTATGTTTTATTAGATCTTAGTTCTGGAAACTCTGTCGGCTATTTTTTTTTTCATTTCTTCCAAAGTTTTACGATCTTTATCTCAGCAATGTTTTAACAAATCTCAATCACATTTTATATAATTTGAACACACCTATATATCAACCAAATCTGACCTATATTTAAAATAATATTATATAGACTCCATCCCTTTACCTATATTTAATGTACTATGTCCATCATGCTTTATAATTTATGTTCAGAAGCATTTTTTGATCTGAACTTTTTGTTAATTTTTGTATCAGATCCAAAATAGTCACAAAATATCTGATTATTGCTTGAATATGTTATTTTTGCCTCAAATTGTATATAGAGTCATATCTGTAGACACATTCCCTCCTCCCCCACCTCGCTTATTGTGCCTGTGAATACAGCTGTCCCATCAGGCAGGTTCCCCCCCCCCCGAGTTCTTCGGTTTCTTCCTGCAGTAATGATTGAAATCATTTGCACGATCTGTGCCAAGGGCCAAATTGGAAAAAGGCCTCAGGCCTAATTTGCTACCCTTGTAAAATGACGCGATTATTATTATTATTATTTACGAGTTGTATCTCCCTCGTTCCCCTGCCACGCTTATTGTGCCTGTGAATACGGCTTTATATGCGATGTCCTGATAAAAACTGCCAAGTCTGCTTCATAATATTTTTATATATATTATTTGTCCTAATAATCATATATATATATATGTCGTAATAATCAAAGAAGATATACAAATTAATATTTTATATTTATTAAGAAGAGATTTAGCCATTATTATGTTGTACCCATATTTGGGTATATTAGAAATATAAGAGTTTATTTACAGTTCCGATCTTCCATTAACCCAGGTTAGGTGCAGAACATTAGGACGTTAATCCCCACCTCATTCATTCATTTCAATCTAGAATATGATTCTTGGTCATCAAAATCACCGAGTGTAAGTCATGATACTATTAACCCTTGTGTTACTGGTCACTATAGTAACCCTTGCGTTACTGGTCACTATGGTAACCTGGTGTATGTCACTATGGTAACCCTTGCATTACTGGTCACTGTGGTAACCTTTGCGTTGCTGGTCACTATGGTAACCTTGTGTATGTCACTATGGTAACCTGGTATGTTATGACTATTTGCTTTTGGTCAGTGTTGTTAACTGTGGTTGTTGGTATTGTAGGCCAAGAACTGACGTAGTCACCAGGTCCCACGTATAATGCCTCTGTGACCTTGCTCCCCCGCGTAGTGATAAATGTTAATCTGACGATAATGTCCCTGTGGCCTTGATCCCCTGGGTAGTGATACATGTTAATCTGACAAATAATACGAAGATCTTTGGTCCATCTTACTATAGGACATTATGTCTCCATCTAATACTAGGTTCATAGAAACATTTTTACAATCTCACAATAACCCAGTCTTCTGTCCACTCTCGAACATTCAAAAGAGATATAACAGACTGTAAAAGTATATTCTGAATTTTTGGCTTAAATTCTGGACTCCAGTATGAATTAGTTTTGGAATCAAAACACTGGCAAGGCAGATTTAAAATCGGATAAGCCAGAAATCTGTATGATAAAAATGATAATTCTTTAAAAGTTTGTCTAATGATGAGCAGAAATTCCAGCTACAATCAAGATGATTTGGCTAGATTTTTAAATTTATGGCGCAATTAAGAGGCCGAGTTAAAAAATTGATTGTTGTTTTGTTGAGAATTATTAGATGAATCTATGCCTATGCTTTGTTAGCGTTAGTCCAGCTTGTTTATATTATTGTATATTAATTGTTATTGATGCTTTGTTTGTAGTTAGCTTACAATGTTAAACATTGGCCAGTTCTTTTTTTATCATTTTCCATGGCATTTAATGGAAAAAATAATAATATTAAACAAATTAATTTGCATAATTTTTAATTTTACTCGTTTGTAATGTTACCTTAAATTTTGCTGGCCCCCGGATCCATTCACTTGATTTGATAATTGTTTAGTTTTTGCAATGTCTGTTTTCTGTCTTGTCCGCAGGTTTATCTTGTAGATTTTTTGTTTTACGTGTAGTGCAGTCCTCCTGCATTTACTATTAAGAGTTCTATGTTAGTACAGTATACTTAAGTACCTATATTCTGCATTATCTGATTCCAGTGGTTTAATTGCTCCTGTCTTACAGGACCAATTCCTATATATTCTGCATTATCAGAATCCTGGGTCTGGCTGATGACCGGTGGTTCAATTGCTCCTCATCTTTTAGGACCGAATCCTATATTCTGCATTATCTGATTCCTGTGTGTGGCTGACCATCGGCCGTTCACGGATGGTCCACTGGCTAATCACGGGCCGACCACTGACTGACCACTGGCCAATCACTGGTGGTTCGTAGGTTCCTCGTCATTACAGGAACAAATCGTCTGTTTACACGTGCATTGGATGTGCATTGGACGTGCATTGGATGTGCATGCTTCCATCTATATATTTTACGACTTAAAATGAATTCAATAAAAAGAAAACATAAAAATTTAGGTCTGTAATAGTTAGTTTGTTTTTTTTAATCTTTTTTGAAATGTACTCCAGAATTTCATTTTCCAGTACCCAAATATATTTATACAAAGTGACATATCTTTATCAGTCATATGAAAATGTACAATATTCCAAACACATCTCATAAAATTGAGTTACTTATAATTTGTTTTACATAAAATCGAGTTACTTATAATTTGTTTTACATAAAATCGAGTTACTTATAATTTGTTTTACATAAAATTGAGTTACTTATAATTTGTTTTACATAAAATCGAGTTACTTATAATTTGTTTTACTGTACTTGAAACATTTACATTTGAGTGTAAAGAATGAATTATATGTGAGTAAAACTTGTCATGTAAAATTAAACGTGAATAAATTCAGAAAGTTTCAAGGTTTAAACTGGTTGTTTTATTTGTCCGTGAACAAACCTGAATGTAAGGCACATCCCCAGAGGTGGGAGCTCAAGATTTGCAACTCGGACTCAAGTCGCACCATTGAACTGACTTGAATTATTTATTGCAACTCGAGACTCGATTTAAGTGCTGCCGTTGTGACGACTCATGACTTGAAAGAGCTTAGGATTCGCGACCTGACTCGGATGCTGCTGGTCGAATAGCCGTGGCGGTAGAGAGGCGGCTTCTCACCAATGCAACGAGGGTTCAATTCCAGCTCAGGGCAAGAACTTTATTGTTGTAAGTGAGAGAGATATTCGGTCTCCCGTCCGTTCAGGCAGGTTTCCCGTGAGTTATTCGGTTTTTTCCTGCAGTAATGATCGAAATCATTCGCCAAGGGCCAAATTGGAAAAAGGCCTCAGGCCTAATTTGCTACCCTTGTAAAATGACGCGATTATTATTATTATTATTATTGAATGAGTTTAGGTGGGACATAACTCTATTATGAGTTTTAATTACTGGTGACTTGAACGAGAGAATGGGGATTGTGAAGACATGGGGATTCAACTCGGACCAAAAGTCAACAACTTTTGAATCAACTAGGACTAGAGGTACCATGACTTGGGAATTGACTCGGAGTTACAATCTTGGGACTTGTTCCCACGTCTGACTCACTGACCAGGAGTTCTAAACCAATCAAAAACCGAGGTCCCGTGTACAAATTGGAGTGCACGTAAAAGATCCCTTGGCAGTTGGAATTCGATATAAGAGTAGGCCGTAGCGAGGCTGCCCGGGCAAAATTTCCCTCATAGCACACTGTTGGCGTATGCCCGTCTTCAATTGGCCCAGGTTAGGTGCTAAAGCGTAGGACGTTAAACCCCATTTCATTCATTCATTCTAAACCAATCAACGATTCTGGCGTCTGTTAATTTAACTTGTCTTTGATGTGAGGGATTAGCCAATGAAACGGTCTGTTACAGCGCATTCTTGACATGTGGTGCACATATCTGTGGGTATCCCACTAGAAACAATAATGGTGATTGGTTAATCATATGTGTGACGTCATAGCCTTATGGGGTCAAAAGTCACTTGTATGATGCCTGACATGACATCCCACTGTCAGACAAGATAGTGTGCTATAAGGGAAATTTTGCCTGGACATTGGCACTACGGCAACTGCCAAGGGATCTTTTACACGCACACCAATGAGTACAAGGATCTTGGTTTTCCATCCCATCCGAATGACTAGACATCTGTCCTTGTCAGGCCTGGGTTAATGAGGACACTCCAATGTGTATGTGGGACCTCGATTGTTGGCAGTTGGCAGACCCTTCATCCTGCACCACTGACAAGGGTAAATCCACACAGGGGGGGGGGGGCCTTAACAAACCATGACCAGGTTCGTGAGTCAGCTTCTTATGCACTGTGTGAGCCAAGTCGGCTAAGTGAGAAAGATGCTGGCTCGTTAGTCTGGAGGTCCCGGTGTTGGCCGAGAATGTTTCTCCCTTGTCAGTGGTGCAGAACAGACGGTCTTACAAGGACAACTGTCTAGTGGTTCGGATGGTATGAAAAACCTAGGTCCTGTGCACACTTTGGCATGCATGTAAAAGATCCCTTGGCAGTTGGAATTCTATATAAGAGTAGGCCCTAACATCGCAATTCAGTGTTTGTCCATCTTCATTATCCCAGTCAGAGCAGGACAGTAGGTTGTTAAACACCATTTCATTTCATTTAAAGCCAAAGCAGCTCCTGGATAAAAACTATAAATAACCTTGTTTTGGTGTCACGACTGAATGCGGTCTATAAATTGCTAAAAAAAAAGCAAAACGAACAAGAGATATTTTAATCTTAAATCTTTATTTTCCATAGTAGTTTCAAAATTTATTTTAAATGCCATGTTTCTTTCAACAACTGAAGTCCCACTTTTGTCATAGTCACCAGTGATTCTTAATAAGGAGTTTAAATTCAGTGCTGGCTTTGTTTGTTACCTTGACGACCTGTGACCTGAAACTGACAATTTCGTTTCTTCTGTGAAATTCAGCTGCCCTTAAATTTCTATTTTACAATTTATTTGAGCACCATCGATTCAAAATTAGCCGAGGCCAGAGGAAAAATGGAGAGAGATACTGACAATATATATGATCTGGGATAGCAAAATAAGGGATACAAACAAAAATGTTAAAATAGGGTAAAATATATTTTTAATATTAGAGAGAGAATTTAACTCTACTTCAACTGGACACAAACTAGTTCAATTCAATAATTCGCTTGCACGTAGGGGTCTTTAGCAGTAGGAGAACCCGGAGAAAACCCAACTCTTTGTCACATACAACTGGGGAATCGAAACCACGGCAGTTGACTCAATGACAGACCTTATGATACAGCGCGCACCCGCTAACCATTCAGCCATCCACCCCTCTTGTTAATGATATAGCACAAAATTTTCACAAATAAATTGTATCGTTAATATGTTTTTAGCCTATTTTCACATTTTTCTTCATACGAGGATATATATATGTAGTAAACAATGACTTACGACTTCCGTCTCATTTTGCTGACACAGGTCAAATATATGTTTAATTTGTACAATACATATGCACAGTAACGCATTCATAATAATATACTCATTGGATTCAAATAGCAGGGGCAGGGAGATCAAAATACACGTAATCAAAACCAAAAAGACAACACAAGCAATAAGCAATAATATCTTATTAAGTGAAGGACCCGGGAGGCTAGCCGTAAGCATCCACCATGCTGTACAGTCCCGGGTTTGTAATAATACAGGCTTCACTTAAAATAAAAAACAAAACAATGCTTTACAATAAAGCAGAAAAAATGTGACTGGCCTTAACAGTGGCCGTCTTGTGAATGGCGATAATTTGCCAGTTCACGTTAGAATATTAAATTAAACAATAATAAAGCAATAATCCGGATAAAATTTCGGAAAATGAATAAATAAAATAGAGTAGCTGTTTAATAAATGACCATGGTTCTTAAACTTACATTCACTGATCATCATATTGTGAATCATCATATTGTCGCTCAATATCTAATTTTTTCATAAATTAATCCACGCTTAAATCTACTTATATGGATTGAGTAATATTTAAAGGTCATCGGAGAATGTAACATTGACATTCAGGATTGTCTAAAGAAACTAATATGTTGACATGATTAGGCTACTTGCATTTTTTAAAGAAATTGTGACGCTTTTCCGTTGCCCTTCAATTAAAGTAGATAATCTCCCAGATTTAGAATTTACCCAACACATGTTGCTGGGTTTCTTTTGTCTGCATTGGAAGTCGAATTTTGAAAAAATGTCAATTTATCATATCTTTGTAAATGACAATCACTGGCTTTCAGCTTTTAGATTTTACATAGCATATGATATGAATCAATATATATGGCACAGATAAATAAATATACAGAATAACAATTCCTTAGTTTTATTAATGTTTGTCTGGGAGGTTGGATGACAGAATGGTTAGCATGCGCGCATTCTATCATAAGGTCTAGCTGTCATTGAGTTAACTGCGAAAGACCCCTCCCGAAAAGCAAATTATTGAAATCAAATTGAACCATGTGTTAGTCCCAAAATGACCTAGTTGTGTCGAGTGGATGTTAAATCCAAATTCTCTCTCTTTATTAATGTAACCTTTTAACTAAGCTGCTTTTGTCTTTATCAGGCAAGGATTTAGAGAGCAGAGAAACAAGCATTTATACATATAGAGAGAAATGGGTTTAACGTCCACTCGACTGAAACTAGGTTATATCGGGACTAACATATGGTTTAATTGTATTTCAATAATTTGGATCTTTAGCAAGGAGAGGACCATACTGCACACAGCGTTCCACCTACGTCATTACCAGAATGCCTATTCTCAGCTGAAGCTAGCAGTAGATAGGCAGCCTAAGTTTGGGATGAAAGAGGACCTGGAGAAGACCCACGGGGGTTGGACAGTGAACTCTACTCCTCGTCATGTACAAGCTGGGAATCGAAACCACACAATTTGATTCAATAGAAGACCTTATGACTTAAAGCGCACACGTTAAAACCATTCGACCACCTGAATCCCCTCATTGTTACTAATAGCCATGTTGACACCACAGATTGAGTTCAGACTCGCAAGTTAAACTGGTTTTAACAATAATTAAAATACCCGGCAAATATAAAACCAGTTTAACTTGAGTGTATGAACACAAAGTTGGGACAAATAAAACAGGTGAAAAAACTAGGCTCTGTACCTGTCTTCGAGAAGACTTTTCTTAAAAGCTATCTTGAGTATATGAAAACAAAGTTGAGACAAATAAAACAGTTTAAAAAACACAGCTCTGTACCTGTCTTCAAGAATTAATTAAAAATTATTTTATCTTGGCCGTGTGAATGGGTCAGGTGAAAACCGCTGGCTCCAGCCTGCCGATACTCCTGGCAAAATGCTGACATGTTCGCATGCATAATTAACGCAAATCCCTAACCATTAACAGACCAGGTGACAATAGTTAAATAATTAAACAAGTTTGGTTTATAGTACGTGTGAATGCAACACTATCTTAAAATCCATCGGTGATTTCAGAACTAGTTTAAATATTCAAGCATTGTAACGGGCTATAATATGTTGTCATTCCTTATAGTTCTTTTTATCTATTTAGGATTGTCAATTTGTCAATTCCTGAATGCAATTTAAACACTACATACATATATGATAAAATGGCTAAAACACATGCAATGTCTACAAAAACATTAGTTGTCTAAAAACACACATCTAATTCATAAAACATGAGTTTGGGGTCATCTTCTTCAAATTATTAAAGGATCTGTCCCAGATATAGTTTAGTGAATAAACGGGTAAATTCCATGTGAATGAATCGTAAAAATGGTGATCTTAGTCCAGTGTGACAAGTCTCTATATATATTGTCAGTGCACGTCGAGGCTGCGTAACCATGGCAATATTCTTCAATATTCTTCAATCAGCCCGAACTGTCCAAAAGTTAGAGGCTTTAACCTTCACTAGATAATAAATAAACAAGCCAACAGTGAGGCTGATGTCCCCCGCCGAAATGCCAAAAAAAATAGATGACACATATTAATTAATCGCACATTTATTTTTTTCAAAAGTATTGAGCAATCAAACAATACACTAAGTTTCATCACTCTCTACCACATAGAATCAGACAATGTTCATCATCGAACTCTATCAAGGCATTCACCTAATGTACGCCTACACCTAGTTTAACATTCTACCTTAATTAGAAGGAGAATTTTTGTGTTTCAAAGACTAGACCTATCAGTTGCTTATCGCTCTGCTTACCCTCAACAGAAAATGTTCATTATTGAACTTAGTCAAGGTATCGATGAAATAAAACTATATACCAAGTTTCATCACTCTCACTTAATTACAACTAAAGTTATTGCGTCCCAAAGCATCAACCAATCAAATTGCTTATCTCTGCTTACCCTAAGCAGAAAATGCCCATCTTCGAACTCCATCAAGGTATTAACCCTAATAAACACCTACATCAAGTTAGAATATCCTAGCTCAATTTGGGGAGAGTTATTATGTTCCAAAGTCTCGGCCAATCATATTGCTTATCGCTCTGCTTACCCTGAGCAGAAAATGCGCATTATTGAACTCGGTGAAGGTATTGATGAAATGAAACTATATACCAAGTTTCATCACTCTAACCTAATTACAACTCAAGTTATCGCGTCCCAAAGCATCAACCAATCAAATTGCTTATCTCTGCTTACCCTAAGCGGTAAATGCTCATCTTCGAATTTCATCACGATATTGACCTAATAAACACCTACACCAAGTTTGAATATCCTAGCTCAATTAGAAGGAGAGTTATTATGTTTCAAAGTCTCAGCCAATCAAATTGCTTATCGCTCTGCTTACCCTGAGCAGAAAATGCTCATTATCGAACTTAGTCAAGGTATTGATGAAATAAAACTATATACCAAGTTTCATCACTCTCACTTAATTACAACTTAAGTTATCGTGTCCCAAAGCATCAACCAATCAAATTGCTTATCTCTGCTTACCCTAAGCGGAAAATGCTCATCTTCGAACTCCATCAAGGTAATGACCTAATAAACACCTACACCAAGTTTGAATATTCTAGCTCAATTAGAAAGAGAGTTATTGTGTCCCAAAAAGTGTGACAGACAGACAGACGGACAGACAGACGGACAGACGGACGAACCCATTTTAATAGTCCCCTGCTTTCTTCGAAAGGCGGGGGACAACTAGTTTGCAAGGGCGTGTCCATGAATATGGGCAGCAGGGGGGGGGGTCAAAGTTTGGTCTGGAGAATTCCCCCCGCAAATTTGATAAAATTAGAATGTCAGAGACAATTTCTGCTCATTTAAGTGCATGTATAGGATGAGACTGGAGTGAGGCTAAAACAGCGTCAATGATTCGCACCATGTGGTTTTTGGTTTGCAAATTTAAAGTAGTCTGTGATATCTGGGACATTTCCTTTAAATGTATTCTATAAGAACTAAGTATCAGGAAGGGATGGGCCACCATCTTGATAATTACCAGAAACACTAGCACCACTGAAATCAAATCCTGGATTCTAAAATAAACAAAAATACAGATGACATAAACTAAATAATCAGTACTACACACGCTTTAGGTGTATTTACAGTGGTGTAGCAGAGGCAGGGAGGCAATGATTAAAGAAATATTTCTATTTATGATTAAACGTTTACTTTATCATTTCCTATCTTCCGTGCCAATCAACTCACCCACCCAGTTCTGCTGTTTATTTGTCTGGACGTCAGTGTTAGGATTTTGCGATGGTTCGTTAGGCTTTTAGTTAAAAGAATCTATATATCTTGCATTTTATTATATGATTACAGCATTCTCTATGTGTATGTAATTTTATCATGTAGAATTTTATGTACATTTGAATTATATATTGATTCAATTTATGTTTTTGTAGAGCGCCTCAGAGCATTGCTCTGCAGTGGAAGACGAGCGCTGTATAAATATCGTTTTAATAATAATAATAATAATAGATACACTACCTTTTTCTGAAACGATTCTAAAGTAAGTTTTTTCTGCATCTCATCGTAGATGAAACTATTTGCCTGATATTGATCTATCAACAATGATTTCCAACAATGGTCGGGGGTCGTGTAGGTTTTACTTAAACTGATCCTCAATAGCTTCCCATCCTCTACAAATAAAAACATCACCACTCATACACTGGACACAAACTAGAAGCCCACAAGGTTGGACAGAAGAACCTACTCCTCAGGCACCAGATTTTTGCAGCCCCTGGACCCTCGCCTATAGGGTCCTATGATGGAAGCCCCCCCCCCCCATCAAGAATTGCTTCCGCCGGCCCTGCTCCTTGTCACCTACAACCGGGGAATCAAACCCACGCCAGTTTACTCAATGACAGAACTTTTGTTACAAAGTGCACACGGTAACCATTCAGACCCCCCCCCCCAAATGTTACTATATTTAAGAAGATGTTCAAACTATTTCTATATTAAAGGAGATGGTCTAACTGTTTGTATAATAAAGGAAATGGTCTAAATGTTATTTGATGTTCAAACTTTTTCTATATTAACGGAGATTGTCCAACTGTTTGTATATTAAAGGAAGTTCCATGTTTCTATTTAAAAAGAGATGGTCAGAGAGAGAGAGAGAGAGAGAGAGAGAGAGAGAGAGAGAGAGAAATGGGGTTTAACTCCACTCAACACAAACTAGGTCTTTTTCGGACTAATGTATGTTTTTCAATTTTTATTTCAATAATTGGCTTGCGCATAGGGGTCTTTAGCAGTGGGAGGAAACTGGAGTGCCCGGAGGAAACCCACGAGGTTGAGAAGGTGCCATTATCTCCATGCCACATACGCTCACACCAGGGCTCAAAACCACAACCGCAAGCCAGAGGTGACTGGCCAGCTAGAGGTCGAAGCGCGGCACTTTAGACCACTAGGCCATTCCAACCCCCCGGATGGTTAAACAACAACAAAAAACAACAGTAATTACCTAAAGTCCAGACAGCATCATCTGTATGAATAGGTTCGGTCAGATCTCCCTTTAAAACATAAATAATACAAACATATTATTAAATATTTATAATTATAGGCTTCTAATAAAATTATAGGCTGAAAATGTGCCTGCAGGGTCATACTCAAAAGGAGAGTATTCAATTGCCAGGTATATAGTATGATTGTTGGGAAGGGGGGCTTATGAAAGCTTCTTTGGTTGGACTTGGCAGAAGAAACAATTATAAATAATTTTTAGTACCTTATTTATATGATTACTTTAATAATAAATGATTATGTTTGATTGGCATATTGTTGTTGTTTGGGGTTGATATAAACATAGAATAGATGCCGACTGGCTTCAAACAGCTTCAATAAAAATCCCTTTGCGCAGCCAGGTTTCATTCATTAAACTTAACTCCCAGTATAATTAGGATACTAACATTCATGGACCATAATTAATTCTTTATTTTACGTGATTTACGTGACAGTAATAATTTTTTTTTTTTTAAATATGCCTGCAATTTTTTTTTAAGGTAAATGTGTCTGCGCACACCGTGCGCATGTGAGCGGAAATATCGATGCCTGCCCTTGATACCTAGGCCCTACGTTGTTTCAGTAACTCAGGTTACAGCAGGTTTATCATGATAATTTTTGACAAAGTACCTCAAGACCACAGGGTTTTCCACCATTCCCTGTTAGTGTTACTACTACTGTCAAGTGGTGTTAGATGAAAGGGAGAGAAATGGGGTTCAATGTCCACTCCACACAAACTAGGTCATTTGGGGACTAACATGTGGTTTAATTTTATTTGATGACCATGCTCTTACTCTTAACCATTTGGCCTTCCACCCGCCTCTGATGAGGGGGATCTTGGTGGCTAAGTGGATAAGGCGGTGGTTCGCTAGCCTGGAGGTCGGGTGTTTGATCCCTGCATTGGCCGAGAAAGTCCAGAGTGATTTCCCCTTGTCATTGATGCAGAAAGAGGGCCTGACAAGGACAGCTGCCTAGTCATTCAGATGGAACAAAAAAAAACGAGGTCCCGTGTCGAATTGGAGTGTATGTAAAAGATCCCTTGACAAAAATTTCCCTCATAGCACACTGCATGGCGTATGCCCGTCTTCCATTAGCCCAGGTTAAGTGCATAATAGTAGGATGTTAAACCCCATTTCATTCATTCATTGCCTCTGATGAGAGGGTTGACAAAAGGAACATAGGAACTAGTCTGGTCGTTCTGATGTTCCTGTGTAATAAAACAACATTCGATAGCCAATCATAATGACAGTAAATACATATTAAAAATGATTAGGCCTATAAATTGAGTTGACAAAAAAATCGTTGTATTGTATGATTTACATTTATGACTGTATTTCCATGAACGTCAACACTCAAATGTTTATTTCCAATATCACATTTGATGTCTTTAGCTTTAGTATTTGGTGGGACATTAATTTCTATATTCAAGTCTTCCATAGTTTGAAACCACTGGCCCCAGTCGGTTTTTACCACCACAGCGCCACTCTTTTCATCAAAATCTGTCATTTTTCAACGTCACTTGACCGTGTTATGAAATAGTCTACTTCGGGTTTCGCTTATGCTCTTCAATAATAAAAACAACTAACGGTCTAAGTAGAATTATTTTCAGTTGTCGCAATTTATCATGTTTGCAGCGAAACAATCGTGAAAGCACATGCATATTCTTATTATGGAACAATTGAAAATCTGAATCCTTATGCAACTAATTTATCACATTAAAATAGCGTAAACATACGTTTTTGGTAATAAAAATAGTATTTTACGACAATCAACATCGATTCTTTGAGAAATCCACATGGGTAAGTTTACATCAACAATATTGTTAATTTCATCATCATGTTTCTCTATGACAAACTATTTGAAATAATGTAATTCGGTGAAATCTAACTTTACGGAGAACAAAGGAGTAATTCTCAACAGGACTTACAATCGCTATAATCATAAAACAGTCAGAAACGAACGAGGTAGCTACTTCATGTGATGCAAGAAAGCTCGGTTTGTTGACGTGTGTACTGTAGTGTATGTATGTATGTATAGGCCTAGTATTGTCAACTATTTTTTTTTCAAAGTTTGTGTTACTGTTAGTTAGTTCAAATCGTCACTTATCATTTTATTGTGGATCCATCGTTTTGTTTTTATACTAATTTATACTTATAGTTAAAAATTTCGTTTTACTTTTCTTTACTACACTAGGATCTGGAAGAGTTCTTTTCATTGACGTGTTCTTGCTGATTTGAGTGATTAGCCAATGAAATGTTCTGTTACAGCAAGCTTTTGGTGCATGTAACTGTGGGTAAACCACTAGAAACGTTAACGCTGATTGATTAATAGGTCAAAAGCCGCTCGTTTGACCCCTGACCTGAACTCCCACTATGTGAACTTGTCAGGTCTTCATGTAGTGTAGGACATCGAAGGTATAAAAAAACAAACGAAATACAATCTGTATTTTAATCAGATTGAGAACACTCAATTGTGAGTTGCTCTCCGCCATACATGTACATATATATTTGTATGGAATCAAGTTGGACATGTCCTGTAGCCAAGTATGACCGGTGGGCACTTCCGTTTCCTCCTGGTTCCCGTGCACCTTGTCTACCATTGGCACTTTTGTAATTATATGCTGCTATGCCGTGTCATATATAAAGTTTGCCTAATCTGGAGTTGTTGTTGGTATTATTGTTGGATGTGTCTTTATCTTATTACTGACACTCCCTACATGTATATCTCGTTAATTTACACATTAGGGCCTATAATCTAAGTTGTCTTGCTTACATGTAGATAAGAGAAAGAAAATTATTCAATTCTTAAGTTATAACTAAGCACTTCACTTTTATATTAACAAAAGTTGTCCACTTTGACGTAAGTTAGTTGTCAGAAGAGGGATTATCCCTGTTTTTCCCAAAATATTGGAGGGAATGAAGTTTTATTATTAAAAAAAAAGAATAGCCCACAGATAGAAAAATTCAGCCCGTTCTGCTGATAAGAATAAACATTTGAAGTTATTGGTTAGGCAACTTATGTTTTATATTTTAGTTACAAAATGGAAAGAAAAAGTACAGCGAAACTAACAGAACTGTTAGAAATACAGAAGAGAGTTCAAGCCAGGTGGAATGAAGAAAAGATATTTGAGGCTGATGCACCAACTCCAGGAACACCTGCAGCCAAGTATGTTTTTACACACATTTTTTGATTGTCCATTTTCTGGAAAATATTGAAATTTTCACAGCTTATTCCAAGCTATTTTAAACCCAGATTTATTATTTAACATTTAAGAAAACAAAATCAAAATGTCAATGGTGAATAATCTCACGAGGAAATTAGTGCTGCGTATTGCCACTGCAGTCTGACACGATTCGATACGTATTGCTACAAATTTTGAAGTTTAAACAAAAAATAAGTCTGTTTAAAATTCGAAAAAATAGCAAAGTTACTATGTAAATAAACACCTCCTGTTTGGCATTTAGAGGGGTGTTATTGTCCAATAGACATTGTATTTGATTGTTATGTTTCTTGCATATTCTGTATATATTTGCACACTATTCACACATCTGTATTATTTGCTTGATTAAGTTTTTCACTTAAAATTAAACTCAGTAATTGTATATCCATAGAAATTATACCTTGTATTAAATTAAATATCTTGAAATCATTGATGTTGGAATAGAGACAGTATATAAATAAATAAGAAAGAATGAATATAAATTGCAAGAGGATGAGTTATTGACAAACAATTTATACAGACATGTTCGATGTAGTTATTGCTCCTGAAACGGGAAATTCATGATAAATAATACTGGCATTTGCTTGATAAAGACGAGAGTATCCTCGTCGAAACGTCGCTTAGTATTAAACTCAGTAATTGTGTATCCATAAATAAGAAGGGCATGTACGTAGCCTGTTGTCTTAAATTTAAAATGACAGAGAGAATGAGTTTTTGAAAAATGATTTTATACACAACTTGACAGTCGTGTTTAATAATAAAACTGACAACTCCATTGTTTTGGTTTACTTTAGGCAGGAGAAATATCTGGTGACATTCCCGTATCCTTATATGAATGGAAGACTGCATTTAGGTCATACATTTTCTCTTTCAAAATGTGAGGTAAGTAGAGGATTTAAGAATGGATTCGAAGAGTTGGTTATGAAAAAAGAGTTGGTTAATCTATGTAAGACTCTTTCTACTAGAACATGATTTCGATAGCAAGTAGAATACAATGTTGTAAGTGAGAAAAAGAAACCAAATTTTGATCAAATTAAGTTCTTCTTTTAATTTTGATAGAAAAGAAAGATGTTAAAACTCCATTTCGTTACTAATTTTAATATAATTGGAGTTGTATTGTATAAAGGACCAACTCGTTAGTTACATTTCAAATAATCGGCCCACGCCCCAGGCCGTTTTAAAATTGTACTTAAACTCTCACAAAGCCTAAACATAAACATAAGCGTATTAACAACAACAGATTCCAAATGACAAACCAGCAGGCAATACGCAGATATTGAAAGCCATAAACGTTAAAAGTACTATGAAATCAAGTGAATGGAGTCAGGGGTCTGTCCTTATACCTCTCAGGTCTGTATTAAATAATACCCTCTCAATTGTTAAGTGAATGGATCAGGGGGGCACTCTTACGTCTCTCCGGTGTGTACTAAATAATACGCCCTCAATTGTTTTTATGTCTGGTTGACACGACCATAAACTAATAACCAGTTATTTTAATTTCAGTTTGCGGTAGGATTCCAGAGACTTATGGGTAAAAACTGTTTGTTTCCATTTGGATTACATTGTACAGGCATGCCAATCAAAGTAAGTTTGATTTTATAGAGACGGGTTGGGTGGTCCAGTGGTTTTACGCATGCACTTTAGATCAAAAGGTCTGTCATGAAAGGGGAGGTTGGGATGGCCTAGTGGACTAGAGTGACACGCTTCGACCTCTAGCTGGCCGGTCACGTCTGACTTGCGGCTGTGGTTTCGAGCCCTAGTGTGAGCGTATGTGACATGGAGATAGGGCCGCCTTCTTAATCTTGTGGGTTTCCTCCAGGCACTCCGTTTTCCTCCCACTGCTAAAGACCCCTATGTGCAAGCTAATTATTGAAATAAAATTAAACCATATGTTAGTCCTGAAATGACCTAGTTGTGTTGAGCGGATGTTAAACCTCATTTCTCTCTTTTTCTCTGTCATTAAAGGGGTAAGATGCTGGTTGTAGGTTCGGGTGTTCGATCCCTGCATCGTCTGAGAAAGTTAATCTCGATTTCCCAGCGTGGTTTCTCCTTGTCAGTGATGCAGGACGGGGGGCTTGACAAGGACAGCTGTTCTGGAAGTCGGATGGGACGAATAACCAAGGTCCCATGTAGACATTAGCGTGCACATAAAAGATCCCTTGGCAGATGGAATTCAATATAAGAGTAGGATGTTTAACCCCATTTCATTTCTGTTATTGAGTCAAGGAGCATGGTTTCTATCCCCAGCATGTAAGTGATAAGACATAGTCGCATGTCCAACCTCTTCGGTCTCCTCTGGGTCCATGGGGCCACAGTGGTTTAGTGCTAGTGAGTAAGACGTTGGCTCGAAAAACATAGTCGTTTGGATGGGACTATAAAAACAACGAAGTCCAGTGTATGCTTTGGCATGTTCGTAAAGAACCCTTGACGGTTGTAATTTGAAATAAGTGTACACTATACTGCCACCGTCCAGGCAAAATTTCCCTCATACATAGCACACCAAGGTAAATAGGCTGTGTTTTGACGTGTAATTTATTATCCTAGGCCTGTTCTGATAAACTAAAGAGAGAAATGGAGACGTTTGGTTTCCCGCCAGTATTTCCTGTAGAAGAGGAAGTAACAGAAGTAGTCAAGAAAGATGTCGAGTCCATTATTGCTGATAAATCGAAAAGAAAAAAGGTAAAATCAATTCCTTTCTATTATAATGATTTATTTTATAGAATTGTTGATGGATTGTTAGGTAAACTCAGTTATAAAAACGTGAGAAACAACCGACTCTTAATTTAAGTAATTAATTTTTTTCACTTTGTCTTTTTTTTGTGTGTGTTATATTCTGTATTACATATTTTTACCACACTCGCTTTTTTTTTAAGATCTACCAAATCTTGTTCTAAGTTGTGTATAAGAAACATCCAATAAAAATGTAGCTTTCCCAATGTCCATTGGTCTTTTACTCACCGAAGGCTTTGTGCATAACTCAAGTTGAGAGAGAGAGGTAGAGAGAGTGTGTGATAAAGAGAGAGGGTTGAGAAAGAGGGGGGATTTAGAGGGAAGGAGATAGAGAGAGGGAAATAGATTGAGAGAGGGGGTTTGGGAGAGAGGGAGATAGATTGAGATAGGGGAATTGGGATAGAGGGAGATAGCGAGAGAGGGTGGAGAGAAAGGGAGAGGCAGAGGGACACATAGAGGGAGAGACAGAGACAGGGTGATTGAGAGGTAAAGAGAGAAAGAGAGGGAGAGGAGATAAAGATAGAGCGATTAATGTAGGGAGACACATTTACATCATCTGTTGTTATATATATTTTTAGGGTAAAGTTTTGGCTAAAACAGGAGGGTTGAAGTATCAATGGATGATTATGAAGGCTCTAGGATTATCAGATGATGAAATCGCTGAGTTTGCTGATCCGATGCATTGGTTGAAGTATTTCCCACCACATGCTATCAATGATCTGACTGGGATGGGAATTAAGGTAAGAGATGTACTTCACTGGTCTAGTCGTTCGGATGGGACAAAAAACCGAGGTCTCGTGTACACATTGGAGTGCACGTAAAAGATCCCTTGGCAGTTGGAATTCGATATAAGAGTAGGCCGTAGCGCCGCTGCCCGGGCAAAAATTTCCCTCATAGCACACTGTATGGTGTATGCCCGTCTTCAATTAGCTCAGGTTAAGTGCATAACAGTAGGACGTTAAACCCTATTTCATTCATTCATTCATTACTTCACTGGTTGGATTCCTTAAAGCTTGTAGAATCCTTTATCTTTATAAGTCACTGTGGCTCAATCGGTTAGGAACTGGCTATGGCTCGCTGACCAGAAGATCTAAGATGCCACTCCTTGCGTATATGCCAAGAAAATGGAACCAAAAAACAGAGATTCGCCCTTATAGCAGGAATGACCAGTTCGTTATCTAAATCTTACATAACACTTCTCTAAATGATCAGATGTCATGTATATATTTCTGTTAAATCTCAAAAAATTAAAAAAAAGTCCCTTTTGATATTCATGCATTTCAGACCATAACTTCCTGGATCATGACCCCTGATTGTACGAAAGATCGCTTTGTTTTAGCTTGTTCTCTATCCGTCTCTTGTAAAAATGTGGGCCTATCTTGCCTGGCAGTCGCTGATTTATGAATAATCTGTTTATTTATTTATTTGATTGTTTTTATAGGTTGTTGGCGAAGATCGTTTATACCACCGATGCTAACCCTTACTATGATTGTTTTTATAGGTTGATTGGCGAAGATCGTTTATAACCACCGATGCTAACCCGTACTATGATTGTTTTTATAGGTTGATTGGCGAAGATCGTTTATAACCACCGATGCTAACCCTTACTATGATTGTTTTTATAGGTTGATTGGCGAAGATCGTTTATAACCACCGATGCTAACCCGTACTATGATGCCTTCGTACGATGGCAGTTTAACCATCTGAAAGCTCGAGATAAGATCAAGTTTGGTAAACGGTATGTGGAATTTTAAACTTAAACTTTTGTACACAAACAGTGTAGTTAGTTTGTGTTGACTTTGTATGTGGAATTTTTCACTTTTCTACACAAAACAGTTTAGTTAGATTGTGTTGACTTTGTATGTGGAATTTTAAACTTTTCTACACAAAACAGTTTAGTTAGATTGTGTTGACTTTGTATGTGGAATTTTTCACTTTTCTGCACTGACCAGTGTAGTTAGTTTGGTAAACGGTATGTGGAATTTTTCACTATTCTGCACTGACAAGTTTAGAGGGATTGTGGAGCTGAATGGGTTAACATAAGATCATAATGTCTGTCATTGAGTCAAGTGGCATGGTTTTGATTCCCTATTTTTACGTGACAACGAGTTGGGTACTCTGTTTTTTTCCGCGGTTTAAGACCTCTACAAGCAAGCAAATTTTTAAGTAGTTTCTGACAAGTGTTTGTTAAACCCCTTTCTCACCTTTCAGTGTACTGTGAGGACTAGGGGGGTTAGGTGGACAAATGGTTAACGTCAGTCGTTAAGTCAAGTGGCGTTGTTTCGATTCCCTGGTTGTACGTGCTACGGAAGAGCATCGCCTGTCCAGCCCCGTGGGTTTTTTTTGGCCCTCTGGTTTCCTCCCAGTACTAAAGACCCTCTACTTACGATTAATTTTCATTTCCAGGGAAAATCCAGATGGAATATCTCGCAGCGGGGGGGGGGGGGGTCGCTTTCTCAATGAAATATGCTATCGAACCCAGGACCTCCTGGTTTTTGAGCAAGAGCAATGCGCACTGAACCACTGTGGTACACTAAATTGTTTGAACGTTAACCCTATGAAACAAGCACAAAAAGTAAAATTCCTTGACCACTCAACAACTCCAATTTCCACCTAATTTCACCTATATGATCCATTCAGACATATTATAAAAAAAGCTGCTGGATGCTGTATAAGAGCAACCAAAGAACCGTACTATGGTGCAGGCGACTGCTTGGTAACCTATATTTATAGAGTGCAAGGGGGTAATAGAGCTTTATGGTCAGCTGAACGACTAGATCAAGAGATGACAGGAAAACATGGTCATTTACACAAGTAACCTATTATATATATATATTTCAAAAACACTTCTATTTTCATTTGATATTATATATTTTTTCAGATATACAATTTTTTCTCCTAAAGATGGACAACCCTGTATGGACCATGACAGATCTTCAGGAGAGGTCAGTTACATATTAATTTGTTTCTTGGGGGTCGGATGGCCGAATGGTTGTCACACCCATGTTGTATCATTAGGTCTGCTATTGAGTCAATTGGCGTGGTTTTGATTCCTCGGTTGTACATGACAAGGGGTAGGTTCGCCTGTCAAGCCTTGTTCGTTTACTCGGGGTCCTCCGGTTACCTCTATGTGCCAACAAATTATTGAAATAAAATGAAACCATATGTTACTCCCGAAATGACCTAGTTTGTTTTGAGTGGATGTTAAACCCCATTTCTCGTTCTCTTTACATGTTTCAGTTTGACAAGAGAGAAATTAATCCAGATAAAATTGTTATTGATATGTTACTCCCGAAATGACCTAGTTTGTTTATTGATATGTTTTATATTGTAGGGTGTCGGACCACAAGAATATACTTTAATTAAACTACGAGTATTGGAACCATTACCTCAGAAATTAAAGTAAGTACACGTTAATCAATTACAACTTAGTTAAAGTAAGTGCAACTAAGATAAAGTAAGTGCAACTAAGTTAAAGTAAGTGCAACTAAGTTAAAGTAAATGCAACTAAGTTAAGGTAAGTGCAACTAAATCAAATACAACTAAGTTAAAGTAAGTGCAACTAAGTTAAAGTAAGTGCAACTAAGTTAAAGTAAGTGCAACTAAGTTAAAGTAAGGTATAACTAAGTTAAAGTAAGTAAATCTAAGTTAAAGTAAGTGCAACTAAGTTTAAGTAAGTACACTCTAATCAATTACAACTAAGTTAAAGTAACTAACACTAAATCAAGTACAACTAAGTTAAAGTAAGTGCAACTAAGTTAAAGTAAGTGCAACTAAGTTAAAGTAAGGTATAACTAAGTTAAAGTAAGTGCAACTAAGTTAAAGTAAGTGCAACTAAATCAAATACAACTAAGTTAAAGTAAGTGCAACTAAGTTAAAGTAAGGTATAACTAAGTTAAAGTAAGTGCAACTAAGTTTAAGTAAGTACACTCTAATCAATTACAACTAAGTTAAAGTAACTAACACTAAATCAAGTACAACTAAGTTAAAGTAAGTGCAACTAAGTTAAAGTAAGTGCAACTAAATCAAATACAACTAAGTTAAAGTAAATGTAATTAAATAAATACAAGTATATCGTATAAGTTAAAGTAAGTACAAGTCAGTTGAAGTTAGCACAGTTCAATTAAATAAGTACAACTAACTCTGACCCGCCATTAAATGATTCTTCCATATTTACTAGACAAAAGGTGTGGAGGAATATTGTGTATTTCATGGGTGTTTTTTACAATTTCTTTGTCTTTTACTTTAAGGGTAATTGAAGGTATTATATATTTGGAGGAGAATTGAAAGTATAATATATTTTGGGGTGATCGAAAGTATTATATATTTTATTTGGGGAGGGGTAATTGGAGGTTTTATTTATTTTATTGGAGGGGAATTTAAGATATATTATATTTTGAGGGAATTGAAGGTATTGTTTATTTTATTTGGAGGGGATTGTAGGTATTATATGTTTTATTATCTGTTTCCTTTTCGTCTATATATTTTATTTGAGGTTAATTGTATTATACATTTTGCTGGGATTGAAGGTATTCTGAGTTTATATTATCTGTTTCTTTATCTTCTGTAGATCGTTGGGAATTGTATTATATATTCAGGGAATTATATATTCATATTATCTGGTTCTTTTTTTTCCGTAGATCTTTGGGTAAAAAGAAGATTTATTTGGTGGCTGCTACATTACGACCAGAAACTATGTTTGGTCAGACGAATTGTTGGGTTCGACCCGATATGAGATATGTTGCGGTGGATGTCGTTAAGGATGAGGTGTTCGTCTGTACGGCCAGGTCGGCACGTAACATGAGTTATCAGGGTTTTACGAAAAATAACGGCCAAGTTGATATCTTAGTTGAGCTGATTGGACAGGTAAATACAGATATATCTGATTAAAACACATTTATCTTATGTCATAGAGTCGAACGCTGCTCATATGAACCCTGACGCGATCTTCCACTACACCCGGTCAGATTTTCATGTAGTTGTAAAGCCATCGAAAGTATAAAAATAAAAATGAAACATAGATCTGTCTTTTACTCAGATTTGATCATCTTTATATGTGGGGCTATTGGGAGAGCAAGGGTTCACAAACATGAACGTCATTGAGTCATTATAAATCAGACCCCTGCCGCCTCCTAGAAACAGTAACAGAACACGTCAACCCCTAATTCTAAAACAAAGATAGGATCTACTCCAGCAGGGGGAGTCTCTCTAGCTGTTCGATTGCCATAATTATTAACTCAGGACATCTTATCAATCTAATTCTCTGTCAAATAAATAAGTTTATTATTCCAGAATATATCAAGGGTTTAGAACATAATTGTTATAAGTCAAAAATAACAATTTATTTTTTTATTCTATTAAAATGAAGAGCTTGTAATTCTCTTTCTATTGGTATCTAAATCAATATCGTCGCTCATTTCAAAATGTGTGAAAATATCAATAAAATATATTAATTAATGAAATTTTGGTAATGAATCAAAAGTTTAAATTGCAATTTTCTCAAAATCAGGCATTTTGACTTATCACAAGTGTGCTCTAAACCCTCGATATTTGGTATCAAACTATTGGGTCCGTTCTATAAATAGTTTTATTATTCCATTATAATTAATAATATATTTGGTATCGAACTATTGGCCCGTTCTATAAATAGTTTTATTATTCCAGAATATATTTGGTATCGAACTATTGGGTTCGTTTTATAAATAGTTTTATTATTCCAGAATATATTTGATATCGAATATTGGGTCCATTCTATTAATAGTTTTATTGTCTTTATTCCAGGACATCCTTGGTATCAAACTTTCCGGACCGTTCTGTTAATAGTTTTATTGTCTGTATTCCAGGACATCCTTGGTATAAAACTGTCCAGTCGGTTCTATAAATAGTTTTATTGTCTTTATTCCAGGATATCCTTGGTATCAAACTGTCCAGTCGGTTCTATAAATAGTTTTATTGTCTGTATTCCAGGACATCCTTGGTATCAAACTCTCCGGTCCATTAACATCCTATAAAGTCATCTATACATTACCCATGTTAACTATTAAAGAAGATAAAGGTATGTTCACACTGTTTCATTTTCATAATATAATAAAGGTATGTTCACATGGTCTGATTCCCATAATTTCAAATGATCTGATCCGCATACTATAAGGCATGTTGACACAATCTGCTTCCCATGATACAAAGGCATGTTCACATGGTCTGATTTCCATATTAAGGTATGCTCACACGGTGTGATCCCAATAAGATAAGGGTATGTTCACACTGTCTGATTCCCACAATATAAAGGTTTGTTCACATAGTCTAATTCCCATAAGATAAAGGTATGCTCACACGGTGTGATCCCAATAAGATAAGGGTATGTGCACACAGTCTGATTCCCATAAGATAAGGGTATGTGCACACAGTCTGATTCCCATAAGATAAAGGTATGTTCACATGGTGTGATCGTTTAATTCCCATAAGATAACATTATGTTCATGCCATGACTGTAATTACATAAAAATCACTTTTATCAAAGATGGGAAAGTTTGCCAATATTTGTTATTATGATTGAATTAGATGAGAGTATTATTTTGATATTTATATAACTTGATGAGAATATTTATAATTGACCAGGTACTGGAGTAGTAACCAGCGTACCGTCTGATGCACCGGATGATTTCGCAGCTTTACGAGATCTCAAGAAAAAAGAGGTAATTGTCGCTCATAGTTTTCACAAATCATCTCTCATCTTTCCACATATATCATCTGAAATACAAATTTTGCCGAGAAGATAGCCTTCATGGTTACTATTATTAGATTTGCAATGTTTCTTTTACGTGCACGCGAATATGTACTGGGGTAAACCAAGATTTTTGATTCCAATCAAATGGCTGTACATAAATTCCTTGTTCGCCCATCAGGTGCCACCCATGTAGTATTAGGGCTAGGTTTGAAAATTCCCTAAGGTTCTTCTGCACCCACGCCGGGATTTGAACCTGGGATATTGTAGAGCTACAAGACTGCAACATCACCCACAAACCTGGGATATTGTAGTAAGCGTACATGTAAATTTTTTAAATGTAAATGTAATTTATTTTTATAGGCTTTGAGAGAGAAATATGGTATTAAAGATGAAATGGTTTTACCTTTTGAACCAGTGAGTTGTCTTTCTTATAGTTTCTGTACCAACCGAAGTAATAAGACGGTCAGATATACCATGTAGTGTCGTATAAGTGAAATTATAGCGTTGTTTCCACCAGTCCCATCCATCAAATTTCAACTGTCAGTTTCTCTATGCCCTCATTTTCAAACTTGCTGCCCTAATCTGTCTTACCCTGTGGGTTTTTTCCAGGTCCTCTAGTTTTACCCCACTGCTAAAGATCCCTTTGGGCAAGCGAATTATCTAAATAAAATTGAAATCAATTCATCAATAGTCAATAATTATCAGGGTTATTGCTCTTGTCATAATCGTGTGGTCTCTTTTCATTTATCAATGATTGCTCCATGGTAACCAGAGTTTATCAATGATTTGTCCATGGTAACCAGAATTTATCAATGATTACAACTTGATAACCAGAGTTTATCACTGACTGCTCCATGTAACCAGAGTTTATCAATGATTGCCCCTTGGTATAAAAATGTATCAATGATTGCTCCATGGTAACCAGAGTTAATCAATGATTGCTACTGTGTTTAAACAATATTTTATTTCAAGCATGACATGAGAATATCCATTGGATTTGAAAACACGCTGAAGCTTATATTATTAATGATATAAGTTTATAGATGATTTAAATTATTTTTCCTATTTCTATTTTTAGATACCTATAATAGATGTACCAGAATTCGGAACTCTATCAGCAGTAACAGCCTGTGAAAACTTGAAGATACAGAGTCAAAATGATCGCGATAAATTACAGGAAGCTAAAGAAATGGTCTATATGAAAGGTTTTTATGAAGGGGTAAGATAGAACTGGTCTGAATGACAGGTTTTTATGAAGGGGTAGATAGAACTGGTCTGTATAAAATTTTTTATGAAGGGTAAGATAGAACTGGTCTGTATGACAGGTTTTTATGAAGGGTAAGATAGAACTGGTCTGTATGACAGGGTTTTATGATGGGGTAAGATAGAACTGGTCTGTATGACAGGTTTTTATGAAGGGGTAAAATAGAACTGGTCTGTATGACAGGTTTTTATGAAGGGGTAAGATAGAACTGGCCTGTATGACAGGGTTTTATGAAGGGGTAAAATAGAAATCATCTGTACAATTATATTTATACAGGTGTTAGTAGTGAAGGGTCCTCAGTGCGCCCACAAATTAAATCTAGCGAACAATTTATATAGCCCAGTATCGTTGTATCAACTAATTATATGTACAAATAATGACTAGGTTGTACACCCTCAACATGTCGTAATGTAAATGTACTTAGTAGTAAGGTTTATGTATATTAAAGGGCTATGTATATTACATTTATACAGGTATTAGTAGTCAAGGGTTATGAAGGAAAGAAAGTTAAAGATGTGAAGAAAACAATCCAGAAAGAAATGATAGATCGAGTAAGTTTTATTTATTTGTTTTAAATATTATCAACAATAATAATATCCTCGATCATCATGCCTGAGACAATTTCTAAAAGTACACAGAACTATTCTAGAGTACAAATGATCCCAAGATCTGTACATGTCATGGTTTTTTGATGCCATACTTTAACATGACTGATGTTCGGAATGGTCTATAACCAGGTGGAATATATATAATATTAGCTACAGTTGCAAGAATGTCATGACAACAGTATGATTACGTGTTGATAACAGTAGATATCTGTCTCGTATTCAACTTGAGTAACTGTTTAGACGCGTGAGTAGGACTTTCGTTGCGTTAATAGGACTTTTGACGCTGGAGAAAGACTGTTCCGACCCATGAGCAGGACTGTTCAACTCGTGAGTAGGACTGTTCCAATGCGTGGGTAGGACTGTTCGAAGTGTGAGTAGGACTGTTCCGACGCGTGAGTAGGGTTTTTACGACACATGATTAGGGTTGTTACGACACATGATTAGGACCGTAAATAGATTAAACTGTTAGCTATACAGAATAACAGACATCAGAACTGTTTTGTGATTGCTGGCGTATCTTGATCTCTGTCTGGAACATGTGATATGATCTAATTTTTATTAGACCTATCTATAGTTGAAATATATAATATAATATATAATATAATTAATGTATATTTATTAGAATGAAGCCGTTGTTTATCAAGAACCAGAGAAGTTGGTGATGTCAAGATCAGCTGATGAATGTGTTGTAGCTTTATGTGATCAATGGTAAGTAAAACTATATAATATATTCTCATGGTGTTCGTGGATCTGCTTTTTATAAACAAGGGTATTAACTATTGAGGGACAATAAGCAATTGATATAAGTAATTTCGGGACTGTTGTATGGTTCAATTTTATTTCAATAATTCGCTTGCACATAGGGGTCTTTATATTTAGCAGTAGGGAGAAAACACACAGGGTTGGACATGCGACCCTACTCCTTCTCATGTACAAGCGGGGAATCAAAACCATTAGACCCAAATCAATGACAGACATTATAATGCAACGCACACATGTTACTGTTGCCCCCCCCCCCTCTCTCTATTACATTATAGCAACTGTTTTTACAATAAAATATATTTGACTTGTAAGATTTGTATGAACAGAGAGAGTGAGAAATGGGGTTTAACGTCATTTCGGAACTAACATATGGTTAATTTTATTTTGATAAATCGCTTGAGCATAGGGATCTTTAACATTGGAAGGAAATGGAGGACCCGGAGAAAACCCTACTCCTTGTCACGTACAAACGGGGATTCAAAATCATGCCAGTTAACTCAATGACAGGCTTTATGATGCAACGTGCGCACGCTTAACATTCTGTCATCCAAACCCCCGCGTGTGAACAGCCTGGCTTGTTGTCTGTTGGGGGGTTGGGATGGCCTAGTGGTCTAGAGTGTCGCGTTTCGACCACTAGCTGGCCAGCCACCACTGGCTTGCGGCTGTGGTTTCAACCCCTGGTGTGAGTGTATGTGGCATGGAGATAGGGGCGCCTTCACAACCTCGTGGGTTTCGTGCAGGCACTCCGGTTTCCTCCCACTGCTAAAGACCCCTACGCGCAAGCGAATTATTGAAATAACATTAAACCATATGTTAGTCCCGAAATGACCTAGTTGTGTTGAGTGGATGTTAAACCCCATTTCTCTTTCTCTCTCTTGTCATTTGTTTTATTATTGATATGAATTAAAATGGTTGTAAGATTTGTCGGACACCCTGACTTGTTGTCTGTTTTATTATTTCTATGAATTAAACTCGTTGCCTCCAGGTATTTAGATTATGGTGAAGAGAGCTGGAAGAAACAGACTCTGTCATCGATGGAGAAGATGGAGACGTTTCTAGAAGATACGAAGAATAATCTAGTGGCTACTGTAAATTGGTTACATGAGTATGCTTGTTCTAGATCCTACGGATTAGGTAAATACTCTAGTATTGGGGTGTATAGGCCACAAGATGGCCTGGGGCCTGTTTCACGAAATTTTAACTAAGATAAAATCCGATTTTAGTAATTTGATTGGATAGTATTAGATTGATTTTAGCGCTTAGCCAATCAGATTTAAGTATGTACTAAAATTTGGATTTTATCTTAAGTTAAAATTTCGTGAAACAGGCCCCTGGATTGTGTTTATGACAATCAGAAGGGCTAATTAAAAACAGCCAACATACATTTCACTCCATCACAGAATTCCATCTAGGATCTAAGCCTTTTATTAGTCAAGGGAAGTAACTCAATCAACACAATGAACTCAATAAGGTTTCAGACCACTATTCCTTAATAATGATATGAATAAGTTGGTTTAGTAAAAGAGTATATAACAATATATCACGACATATAAAAACATATTTTGGTTCTCGAATAATGCTTCATCATGTAATATCACGGAATGTAATAGGAGGGATTGAAAAATCCCTGGAAAAACGGCAATATTGTGAAAGTTGCGTCTGTAATATAAATTTGTAAACATTCGGTATTTCAAGATTCGCACACTCCTTCAAACTCCTGGAAAAATGAAAATGGGATTTCAAGTACTGGAAAATCCTGGAAAAAACAAGATTACTTCTTGAAATATAAAACTGAACATAGTCATTGATGGTTTCTTCAAACGTTCATGAGTTCGTCACCGTAAATGGACTTGTCTTTGGTATTTCAATCATAAAAGCCATAGTTAATCCATAGTGATATCTTAACCAATCAGAATATATCTAGGTCAATCAGCTTACCAATCAACTGTTCCGATTTTAAATTATTCATACTTTTGGTATTCAGAAATTCCTGATCTCGGTTGAGGACAAAGAAACAAATTCGAAAGTTTGTTATTTCAATACAGCATGTCTTGGCCACTCATACCACTATGAGTAGTTGGTCCGTGAATCTGTTCACCAGAGGAAGTGTACGGCATGCCAGAAGAGTTTCAATATCGGAAATATGGTTGAGAGTGCTGTGAGGATTCATGCAAACGGAGCAAAACGAAACAAGCGATTGTTTAAACTCCTGAACTACAGAATTTTGATGAGATCCTTTATTTCTTCGATGATGTCAAAATTCATCTGACTTCACCATTGTATTAAATTTCTTGGATAATGATTTTACACCTGACCTTTATTGTCCGTCATTGCAGTTGATTGATTGTTTGGAATTTATTTATTTATTTATTTCAGGTACCAAGTTGCCATGGGATCGTCAGTATTTGATAGAATCTCTCTCTGATTCTACAATTTACATGTCTTTCTATACGGTAGCACATCTATTACAAGGTGGTGTAGTGGATGGAAGTAAACCAGGACCAGCTAATATCAAGTAATATATATATAATAGTTTACACTCACTGGGTGTTCAGGGCTATAGACAACAATTATTATATTATAGTTTAGTTTAAACTTACTGGTCAAAACAAGGACTAAATCAAACCAGGTACACTCACTGGATGTTCAAGGCTATAGACAAAAAATTTTATACTGCAGTTTAAACTTACTGGATGTTCAGGGCTATGGACAATGATTATTTTCCTGTAGTTTACACTCACTGGGTGATCTGGGCCCTGTTTCACAAAAACTTAAATCTCCTTAAAATCATTGTAAACTAAAATTTCATCCTAACTTACAATAGAAGCGTTTCACAAAACGATTTTAAGCATTGTAGCTAAAATCCACTAAAATAATATTGTAAGTTACAATTGTATCCTAACTTAAAATAGTGGCGTTTCACAAAACTATTTTAAGGACAATTTTAACTAAAATCGATTGTAACTTAGGATAGCTGTCACCCTCTCCTAACTTACAATCACGACATTAACAAACATTGATTAGAGCTACATTGTTTGATTTATTGCGACATACAGATATAATTGGCACATAATTTTAACATACAATCATTCACAACAACAATTTGCATTCAATTTCTTTTCATAGTAGGCCTATGGGATATACAGCTACGATCCACCGGTTTATTTTATTGTAAGGCAATTTAAGCATTGGATGGCGCCCCATATTAGAACTCCAAGAAAAAACCCACTAAAACGCCAGTAAACTACACACTAAAAGAAAATTTATATCCAATGTCATGGAAAGAAGAGCCCTCTTATTTATAAAGAAAATATCTTCGTGTTTAATATGGCCAATTTCTTGGTATTAGAAGGCCTAAAGGCCTATAATACTAGACATGCCATAATATGTAGTATTTACTCATGTTTTTGGGGTTATGATGATTAGTATAAAGATAAAATCAATAAAAACAAATGTGTTTATTCAAACATGTTATAGGCCTATTTGAAATTAAATTTTAATATCATAAATTTATTATAATCTCTTAATGAAGTTACGTTAATAAAACATCAATAAAAAAAAATAGGCTCCAAAACTATTTTATCTTGGGAAAAACTCATTTAATTGAGTAAGATAGATAGACTCTTTTGCATTTTTAAAGTATCATTGAAATGGTCTATTAGAATGACATTTATAATCTAGACATCGGAACATTGCCTATTTGGCGTATTAATTTCAAAGTTGATAAATACTTTTAAACTTTGAGTGACATATATCAAAATATGTTTGTGAAAATTCTCAAAAGTTTCTCTTGTCCAAATTACTATAAAAATTCGAAATTCAAGCGCTTTAGTTTATCGATACACATTACTTCTATTGAAGCCTGCGAGGAAATCAAATGCCAAGTTCAAGGTCAACCCACCAATACATTTCGAAACTAATAATACGCAATTAACTCATTTATTTCGTCTCTCTAAGACTTTCTGACCATGTGCAGACATTTCTACAACGTATGAAACTCTCCCTATTGATAATGTAACAGTTAATTCAGTTTGTCAACAGTTTTCAGTTTCGAAGCGTATTTGCTTTCACCGTAAGTACCCACAGCGGAAATCTGCACTGCACGGGCGCAAGCGATTTTAACTAAAATCTATTAAAATTGCATTTTAAGTTACAATCGATCTTCGTGAAACGCATAAAATTTAAAATCTCATTTTGATTTTAGTTAAAATCGATTTTAAGGATTTTAGTTTAAGTTTTCGTGAAACAGGGCCCAGGGCCATAGACAACAATTATTATATACTATAGTTTATCATGACTGGATGTTCACCGCTATAGAACATGATCATTATACTGTAGTTTATCCTCACTGGATGTTCAGTGCTATAGACAAGGATTAGAGATAAGGATTTTAGTATATCGGACATGTATTAATACTATCAATTAAGACACAGACATTATTTCGATTGTCGCATGGTAATTAATTTTTGTAGGAACCTGCGAAATTTAGACATGTATTATGCACACTCAGCACTCCTCGGTAAATTCTACGAATCTAGATGTACGGTACCAGCACCTGCCAAATGTTTTGTGCACTGTACAGTTTAGATCAGAAGTGGTGTGCTGAAGTAAGAGTGTTTGTAGCAAACGCTGTTTTATACATTATTATTAATCACTAGTTTATGTGTTTTGTGTTATAATTTTCAATTGAAAAACACCTGATTTAAAATCAGGACATTTAGGCACGTGAGAGGCATTGGGACGGGATGACAAAAAGAACCCCAAAAACCGGGACGTATGGTAACCATATTTATATTAAAGTTATGTTTGGTGATTTGTTTGAATCGTTTATTTGTATGTTTTAGAGCTGAACAGTTGACGGATGAAGTTTGGGATTACATCTTCTTTAAATCGGCACCGTTCCCTAAAAATACGAAGATACCAAAAACAACGTTAAATCAACTGAAGAATGAGTTTAATTATTGGTACCCTGTCGATGTCCGAGTCTCCGGGAAAGATTTAATACCAAATCATTTAACGTATTTCGTGTATAATCACTGCGCTATCTGGCCTAATGATAGGTAAGCTATACAATCATTGAAGTATCCATATTCGGGGGGAGGGGATGGCTGAATGGTTATTATGTGCGTGCCGTATCATAAAGCCTGTCATTGATTCAACTGGAGTGGTTTCGAATTCCCCGGTTGTACGTGACAATGAGTAGGGTCGCCTGTCCAACCTCATGGATTTTCTCTGTGTCCTCCAGTTTCCACTGCTAAAGACCCCTACATGCAAGCGAATTATTGAAATAAAATTAAACCATATGTTAGTCCCGAAATGACCTAGTTTGTTGTAGAGTGGTTGTTAAACCCCATTTCTCTCTCTGGAAAGTGATTTAAGGTATTATGAACGTCGAAAGTCTTGTTCCCCTCCATACAGTATTGTTTTCATTTTCTAAGTGTTGATAGCCTCGATTGTCACGCAATTAGTTTTTCTGCAATATTCTGCTATCCACTGGTTAATTGGGCAAAATAAAATCGTGGTTCATGACTTAAGTTATGTAAACATATTTGGTCCAATTGGAGCTCTGTTTAAAGGGTAATGAATGATATTGTTACGCAGTTAGCTATTGGTTGTTAACCGGACTATTGACCAGATTTGAATTTGAACTATTAAAATTTTGAGTTTTATTTCATAAGAGAAGAATATTTAAAAACAGCATGTACTTCAAATACATGAGGCCATATAGGAAAATTTGCATCACTTATAGCAAGAATGGTCAACTCTTTTATCTAAATCTTACCTAATGTATCTTTATTGTAAAGTTTGTCTCAATGGATATTGTTACACAATTGTCCAACCTCTTGGGTTTTCTCTGGGTCCTCTGGTTTCCTCTCACTGCTAAAGACCCCTAGGCACAAGAAAATTATTGAAATGAAATTTAACTATATGTTAGTCCCGAAATAACCTAGTTTTTGTCGAGTGGACATTAAACCCCATTTCTATCCATCTATCTATTACTCAATGGAGGTTTTATCTCCTAACACCCTCCATACATAAATCAAGATGGTTAAACTTTGGCACTAGCTTGACACGGCTAACAGATTTAATACGCAATGTTTTTATTGTTTTGTTTTTTTGGTTTTTTTAGTTCTAAATGGCCAAAAGGAATTCGTGCTAATGGACATTTGTTGTTAAATTCAGAGAAGGTATGAATTGTTTACACAGATATTATGATACTTGAAATATAGATAGATTTATATCCCAAAGATCGTGGTTCTTTTCGATCTCGGCATATATCGGATCGAAACTTTCCGGATTACGGTCACTGATTGTACGAAAAATCATCTTGGTTTTTTTCCCCCAACCTTGGTCGGCGTTGATTGAATTACGCGATGTTCAATAAACGCCATTTTAATCAAAGATATAAATTAATGTCAAGTAAGTGATGTGACGAGAAGTAATTCCCTCTACGACACGATTATCCGGGTCTACCATCTATCATGACTGAAACATCACTAAAATCGTTATTTTGATGATCAAAGTCTATCATTTGTCAATGCATGAAATGATTTTGAGTGTGGGGAGTGAGTTTACTGAAGTTAATATTTTTTTAATGTATTTAAGTATTTTAAAACTTCTGGTGGACGTATTCAAAGAATTTACGGAAAATCCAAAATCTCTTTGAAGATAAATAATGAACAAAGATTGTAAAATACTTTGAGTAGATAATTTTAACGTTTTTGGTGTCGAAATGTAGCTTATAACCTCTACTTTTGTTCTACCATTGGGATTATTGATATCTCTTTTTAGCACTTATAGAATTTCCATAAAAACTCATAATTTTAGGGTCTATAGCCAAAAAGTGGACTTGCATTTAGCATTGTTCATGCTAACTTTGATGAAAATCATTGTAAGCATAACTGAGAAAATTTGACTTTTGTTGTCATCAGTACCCTTTATTATCATGCCTTTTGGTCAAGATTCGTAAATAATGTTGTTTTTTGGTGATTAATATATAGTTTATTATCACACCAAATAACAAAAAAAAGGTCATATCTTCTCAACAAAACTTACAGTGCTAGCTTTAAAATTTGAATTTTAGAGTACTAAACTTAACACCCTTCTCTTACATAATGCATCTTTAATAAATATAATAAATGAGGATTCGTTACATGTTTATTTTACAGATGTCGAAATCAACCGGAAATTATTTAACTTTATCCGATGCTCTACAAAAATTCTCTGCTGATGGTAAGTTGCTAGCCCCTGAAACTAATAATAATAAATATTTATATTGCCTGCATTACATCCAAACAGTATGCTCATGGCGCAGGAACTATAAGTTGTTACCCCTGAAACTACCGGTACTAAAAGTTGCTAACCCCTGAAACTAGAGGGACAATACATGCATGTTGTATATAGCAGAAATACAGATTATGTTTCGCTTTTTACTCAATAATGGCACTTTATTTACTAAAACCCTGTAAAGATTCAGGTTAATTTTCATGGTATTTGATTCAAGGTTTGTACACTACTGAATAAGATGAATATAGCCGAGTGGTCAATCAAGTTCATGTTGTCATTGTGTGGACTTTCATCTATTTTTTTACTAAATTATGGCCCCTTGATGATTTACAGTCAATAATTATTCTGTTTTAAGATTTTTAAATCTGTTTTAAAAATTTTTAAATCTGTTTTTAGATTTTTAAATCTGTTTTTAGATTTTTAAATCTGTTTTTAGATTTTTAAATCTGTTTTTAGATTTTTAAATCTGTTTTCTTACACAAATTAATTCAAGAATCCTTGCTAAACGTCTGTTGTGAGCGTATATGTTTCACTGTTGTTGTATCGTGATCTACAGGTATGAGATTCTCATTGGCTGATGCTGGGGACAGTGTCGAGGATGCTAACTTCGTAGAGAAGATAGCTGATGCTGGTTTGCTACGTCTGTATGCGTTCCTGGATTGGGTGAAGGAAGTACTGAGTACCAAGGATACGTTCCGATCTGGACCAACCAGTCAATATACATTCAATGATAAGGTTTTTATTAGGTACGTACAATCTAACTAAACAGATAATTGGGTTTTAAATCCACTCATTTTGGTCATTTTGGGTCGAACATTGCAGCGGGAAATGAAATGAAATGAAGTGGGGTTTAACGTCATACTGTTCTGCTCCGAACTGGGCTAATGACGACAGGCATATGCCATGTAGTGTGCTATGAGGAAATTTTGCCCGGACAGCGGCACTACGGATTATTCTTATATCAAATTCCAACTAGGATTCTTGACGTGCTTGACAGCAGTAAACCATGTAGGAAAATCCTGAACAGCTTTCTCAGCCATCAGCAAAACCTCGGCTTCCAGACAAAATTAACCCCTGAGGCCTTACTGAGTAGCCAAATGATCTGAAACATGATGTTTAATAATATTAAATTATAAAACGATGAATATATCTTATGATATTTTTCAGTGAAATGAATAAAGCGATCCAGTCAACTAAGGAATATTATCAAGGATATTTATTTAAAGAAGCACTTCGATCTGGTTTCTTTGAATTTCAGGTAAGATTGGATTTATTTAATGATTGTTATAAATAATGACAATTTGAATCAACAATATATCTATAATTGATATTAAAAGCTCTGTTTTTCAAAAGCTTGGTGTAAAAGTGAAGATTTTTTTATTGAATATGTTAAAAAGAGAATGGAAAAGTCAAATAGATATGATACATTAAATGTGGATTAGAAATTGTCTGTGTAAAGTGTAAAAGTGAATCGGCAGCTTAATTATAGTAAATGTGTTCATTGTTTTATGTGATACAGATAGACTTGGTTTACCAGGTTTTTTTTATATTACAGACTTTACCCATTGGGAGATGCTAATTGTAGGCCGGTTGGGGAGGTTCGGGTGTTTCCGGAGCTCAAAATGGCCGCTTTATATAAATGAGATTTTTGGGGAATACTAACCCAAATCCTAACCCTAACCCTTTTTAGTAGACTGAACTTGGATCTAATTTATATTTTACACCTCTTAAAAGGGTTAGGGTTCGGGTTGGGGTTAGTATTCCCCAAAATACTCATTTATATAAAGCGGCCATTTTGGCCTCCGGAAACACGTGAACCTCCCCAACCGGCCTACAATTAGCATCTCCCTTACCCATTACGTATAGTCTTGATTTACCAGTTTATTTGTTTTATTTTACAGGCTTTACGTGATACGTATAGAGAAATAGAAATTAAAGGCATGCATATAGACTTGGTTCTCCTATTTATACGAGATCAGATCTTGATACTGAGTCCTATCTGTCCTCACACGTGTGAACATATCTGGAGCTTATTGGGAGAGGTAAGATCATATAAATACTATTTAAGATCATATAAATACTATTTAATTAGGAGAGGTATGATCTTATAAATACTATTTAAGATCATATAAATACTATTTAAGATCATATAAATACTATTTAAGATCATATAAATACTATTTAAGATCTTATAAATACTATTTAATTAGGAGACTAGGAGAGGTAAGATGGCATAAATACTATTTTATTAAGCGTGTGAGCGTATGTGACATGGAGATAGGGGCGCCTTCTCAACCTCATGGGTTTCTTCCGGGCACTCTGGTTTCCTCCCATTGCTAAAGACCCCTACACGCAAGCAAATTATGGAAATTAAAATTAAAAACCATACGTTAGTCCCAAAATGAACTAGTTGACATTAAACCCCATTTCTCTCTCTCCTTCTCATTTAATTTGGCAGGGTAAGATCTAATAAATACTATTTAATTAAAGATCATATAAATACTGTTTAGGTATTTGGGAGAGGTAAGATCATAGAAATACTATTTAATTAAAGGAGGGGGGAGGCGTTGTATTGTGTGGAATGATTTAACAAGGTCAGCACCTCTAATCATCAGAGGTGGCATCTGCGAAGCTGACAAGTAACATGTGCCTAGTAGTTTGAATGGAACAAAAATGAGGTCCACCACTCGACCAAACAATGGCGTGCATGTAAAAGACCCATTGATGGATGAAAGTCAACAAAGATCCGACATATTTGAATGTGTTGGTGTGACATTTCTAATAGAAAGAGAATATTTAATTAGTACAGGTGTGAATGTTTGCTTCATCTGAATTCGTTGATAAACATTTCTGCATAGGCTAAGCATCTGTTTAGTTAGGCTACCGTCGGGTAATCAGTATAGCCCGGGTTACCGTCGGGTGATCAGTATAGCCCGGGCTACCGTCGGGTGATCAGTATAGCCCGGGTTACCGTCGGGTGATCAGTATAGCCCGGGCTACCGTCTGGTGATCAGTATAGCCCGGGCTACCGTCTGGTGATCAGTATAGCCCGGGTTACCGTCGGGTGATCAGTATAGCCCGGGCTACCGTCTGGTGATCAGTATAGCCCGGGCTACCGTCTGGTGATCAGTATAGCCCGGGCTACCGTCGGGTGACAGTATAGCCCGGGCTACCGTCGGGTGATCAGTATAGCCCGGGCTACCGTCGGGTGATCAGTATAGCCCGGGTTACCGTCGGGTGATCAGTATAGCCCGGGCTACCTAATCATTTTATTTTATTGTTTAATAGAAACCTAGTAGCGGTATAATGAAAGCGTCACAGTATTCGGTAAAACATTCTGATGATGATAAATATTGTAATCAGTTAGGGGGGTTGGGATGGCCTAGTGGTCTAGGGTGCTGCGCTTCAATCTCTAGCTTGCCGGCCACCTCTGGCTTGAGGCTGTGGTTTCGAGCCCTAGTGTGAGCGTATGTGGCATGGAGATAGGGGCGTTTTCTCAACCTTGCTGGTTTCCTCCGGGCACTCAAGTTTCCTCCCACTGCTAATGACCCCCGACGCGCAAGCGAATTATTGAATAAAACCATTGGACGTTCAACCCCATTTCTCTCTCTCTCTCTGTAATCAGTTAATTTTTGTTATCAATAGAAAGAAAGTATATTGTTGATAATTAATATTGTAATGATTTTATTTTTATACGCCCACATTTTCATGTGGACGTATTATGTCGTCGCCCCTGTCCGTCTGTCCGTCCGTCCGTCCGTCCGGACGTCCGTCCACAATTGTTTGTGGACTCTCTACAGGTCACAATTCTTGTCGGATTTTAACGAAACTTGAAATATAGGTTTATCACCAAAAGATCTCGGCTGCTTTCGATATTGGCATGTATCGGATCAAAACTTCATGGATTATGGCCCCTGATTGTACGAAAAATCACGTTTTTAGCTTGTGGACCCTATAGAGGTCATAATTTTGAACCGATTTTGATGAAACTTGACATGCATGTTTATAATCCAAAGATCTTGGTTCCTTTCAATTTTTGCGCCTATCGGAACGTAATTTCCTGAATTATGGCCCCTGATTGTCCGAAAAATCACCTATTTTAGCTCGTGGTACCTCTGAAGGTCACAATTATTATCCGATTTGAAAAACCGTTCGATTATATCACCGTTACACCCTAAGGAGGGTTGAGTTCAAATTTCGGGACAATCGGACCAAAATTACCATACAAAATGGCTGCCGTTCGTACGCGAATACTGTTAATAAATGATATATCAAGGTTGTGGACCCTGTAGAGATCACAATTTTAATTCGATTTTGATGAAACTTAAAATGCATGGTTATAACCCAAAGATCTTGGTTCCTTTCGATATTTGCGCATATCGGATCGTAACTTCCTGAATTATGGCCCCTGATTATACGCAAAATCACCTTTGTTTAGCTTGTGGTCCCTCTGGAGGTTACAATAATTATCCGATTTAAAAAATCGTTTGTTTATATCACCGTTACACCCTAAGGAAGGTTGAGTTCGAATTTCGGGACAATCGGACCAAAATTACCATACAAAATGGCTGCCGTTCGTACGCGAAAACTGTTAAAAAATGATATATCAAGGTTGTGGACCCTGTAGAGATCACAATTTTAATTCGATTTTGATGAAACTTAAAATGCATGGTTATAACCCAAAGATCTTGGTTCCTTTCGATATTTGCGCATATCGGATCGTAACTTCCTGAATTATGGCCCCTGATTATACGCAAAATCACCTTTGTTTAGCTTGTGGTCCCTCTGGAGGTTACAATAATTATCCGATTTAAAAAATCGTTTGTTTATATCACCGTTACACCCTAAGGAAGGTTGAGTTTGAATTTCGGAAAAATTGGACCAACATTCGTACGCGAATATGGTTAAAAAATGGTATATCAAGGTTGTGGACCCTGTAGAGGTCACAATTTTAATTTCGATTTTGATGAAACTTGAAATGCATGGTTATAACCCAAAGATCTTGGTTCCTTTCGATATTTGCGCATATCATATCGTAGCTTTCTGAATTATGGCCCCTGATTGCCCGAAAAATCGCCTATGGTCCCTCTGGAGGTTATGATTAATATTATCCGATTGAAAAAAAGCTTGACTCTATCACCGTTACACCATACCGAAGGTTGAGTTTGAATTTCAGGGAAATCGGACCATAATTGCCAGACAAAATGGCCGCCGTTTGTACTCTAATAGTGTTAAAATATGGTATATCAAGGTTGTGGACCCAGTATAGGTCACAATTTTGATTTGATTTTGATGAAACTTGAAATGCATGTTTATAACCTAAAGATCTTGATTCTTTTCGATATTTGCGCATATCAAATTGTAATTTAATGAATTATAGCCTTTGATTGTAGGAAAAATCACTTTCGGTTTTGCTTGTTCTCTAACCATCTCTCGAAAATGTGGGCGTATCCTGCCTGGCAGTGCCAGCTTACTATCTTTGTTTATTAAATAGAAAGAAAGTATATTGAGAGCATCATGGCCAGCTGGTGGACCTGTAGATGAAATGTTAGTTCAGTCGTCTCTATATCTACAAGAAGCGACTCATTCATTTAGACTACGATTTAAATCGGCCATGGCCCCAGGAAAAGGAAAGGTAGGTCACTCATTTTATATACGCCGGCTTGTAGGGTCGGTCGCCTGTCCACCCTCGTGGGTTTTCCGCGGGTTCTACAGTTTCCTCCCACTGCTAAAGACCCATACGCGTAAGCAAATTATTGAAATAAAATTAAACCATATGTTAGTCCCGAAATGACCTAGTTTGTGTCGAGTGGACATTAAACCCCATTTCTCTCTCTCTCTCCATCCCCTTGTCTCTATCTCTCTTTCTCTCTCTCTCTCTATACCCCCAGCCACACATCTGTTCATTTGTCGGTCAGTCAGTCAATAGTTGGCTTGTGATTCTCCAGTTTTCAACAGACTTTTGTCAAGTTTTTGAACACAATAGAGATTAGCTTTCTTAAGGGCAAAAAGAATCTTTGGTGACAACCAAGTTTCATTTGGGATGAGCTGCTGTCTGAGGCCTATCTTTTTTTCGAGATAAAGCTGGTGTGTGTTTTGATGCTTTGCATGGCTATCTTTTATAATATATACTTTAATCCTTATAAGACATATGAAAATAGATTTCACTAAAAATAAACACACTTATATCAGTGGCGGAATAAGCTCTACCAAATCCTCAGGCGGCAGTTGCTGGAGGGCCTATTTAAAATGGCATGGGCCTTATTAATTCCAGGTCAGGGCCTATGCGATTCCAGTTGGGCCTAAACCACACCCCCCTAACATTCATTGTCTATGCGTCTTTAATCGTATCAGATAAGTCTAAAGAATATTTTTTTACAAAATCTTTTGGCCCGAGGCTGCAGCCTCATCAGCCTCATTAATAATCCGCTACTGACTTATATGGATATACTACTTCTGAATTTATTAACAAGCTACGTTTCAAGACTTTGGAACATAACTCTGCTTTTAATTGAGGTAGAACTATGAACTTGATGTAGATGATCATTAGGCGAATGTCTTGACCGAGTTCAATAATTCATATTTCGAGCTGAAGCTAAGAAGAGCTAATCAATTTCAATGTTCGATGCTTTGGTACAAGATAATCTTGATTCTATCTGATAGAGAGTGATCAAACTTTGTGTATAGTTTGATTGCTCGATGCTTTGATAAGTTTGCTTTTTTCTGCTAAAATATCAAAATTGCTAATAAATACTCAAATTATATATTTAACATTTGATTAAGAAAAGAAAATCAAAATACTATCGCAAGATAACCCCTGACTAGGATTCAGTCAGATTTATAAAAAGGCCTATCATTTCTGTTCGCTCCCAAAAATGTCTGGAAGCTTATTATAAAGCAAACAACATAGATCTATGACATATTTTCACTAGGGATCTGGTATCCTTTAACTTGGTTATTTTGCAGTTTAATTAATATATTAGCCTTTAATTTCAAAGTATCCTTTGATAATTGATAATAACCCTTTAAATTTCAAAAATGGTTTAATTAGTACTATGGCTTAATTTAATGGTTCACCATTTAATTTCTGCTCAGCTTGTAATTAAAGGCTTTAGATAATTAAATGGTTCATCCATTTCTAAACCCCTCTCTGAGAAATTAAATGGTGTTTTGAAATTAAAGGCTATTATATTAATTAAAAAGCAAAACAACCAAGTTAATGGATACCAGATCCCTAGTGTTTGTTAATACCGAACATAATTGAACCATTTTTAACCCTTAAATATGAAACTAAATACTCAAATGCGGCTTTAAAAAAAAAAGGTTCTTGCTTGTGACCACTAAGCTGTATAACCGTATTTGACCGGTTAAAGATTAAACTAATATTCCTTTTAGAGATTCAGCTTTTACAATATTGTAGTTAGCAAGGGATTCATTCTATAGCTAAAAACGTAACATAATGAGATTTTAGATAAACGTGTGTATCGACAATCTTAATATGTGATATTTGATTTCAGAAAGTAGCCATTAATCCCTCCCATGGAACTATCTGGGTTGCTAAGACGTATCCTCCGTGGCAGAAGACTGTGTTAACAACGTTAAAACAGATGTATGAGGTAAGATATAACACTATAGATGATGGGGGAAGTTTCTATAACTTACTCTAGAGAGCTGTAGTGGCTCAGTTAAATGACCCGGATAGCAAACTAGGATTTGATCCTACTGTTAGCTGAAAAGTTCCCCACGATTTTCCGGCATGGTTTCCTCGTGTCAGTGATACAAGACATGTCTAGTCATTTGGATTGGAAAAAAAAAAACGAGTAGACTGTGGCACCGATGTCTGAGTAAAGTTTCCCTCATAGCAAACTGCATGGCATACATCAGTCTTCATTAGCCAAGTAGTTTTTAAAATAACGTCCAGTCTGTTTATATAATCCCAGTTCTTAGCTGAATAATGGCCGATCAAAAAGTCACTCTGATACAGGGCATGTAGATTATCGTCTCACTGTATAGTGAAATAGTTAATCAGAGTTTAGTCGAGTTAGATTATTCATAACAAAACACAACACAAGGTATATATGGATGTAACTACATGTACTTCTCTATTATCTAATAACGACGTTTTTATAACACATTAACTTGAAAACGTGACCCGTATTTGTTATGAAGCGTCGTTATTAAATAATAGAGAAGTAGTTATATCCATATATACCTTGTGTTGTGTTTTGTTATGAATAATTACCGTGCTTCTAGATGTCATTTAAAGAATTGAGTTAGATAATGTTTTATGTATTACAGGAGAAGAATGAAATGTTTAAGAAGAGTTTATTCAAGTTAGATAATGAAATGTTTTATATATTATAGGAGAAGTTAGATAATGTTTTATATATTATAGGAGAAGAATGAAATGCCAGATAATAAAATCATAGCAGGTGCCCTACAGCCAAAACCTGAATTAAAGAAATATAGCAAGAAAATAATGCCTTTTGTTCAGATAATCAAGGTATTAATATATATATTATCTTATATCACAAGCATAATGGACATCTTCTTTTATATTTTTGATTCCCTTTTGTACAAGTGAGATGGAATAATCTAACAGTCCAGGTACTGGACCAGGTTAACAGGGTTGGTGCCTGCAGGTCTGACAAGAGAAGTTTGCTTGTTCCAAGAGAAGTTTGCTTGTTCAATTTTAAGGAACAAAAAACAGAATTTGATGCTGCTGCTACCGGAGCAAATTCTCCAACCCCAAATATTAATATATGTTAGTCTCAAAAGTTCCTTTCTTCATTCGTTCCTTCCATCCTTATTCATTGATTCATTCCTTCTTTTGTTCATTCCTTCCATCATCCATTCATTCCTTTCTTCATTCTTCCCTTTGTTCCTTCCTTTCTTTGTTCATCATTCATTCACTATTTTCTGTACTAAAAATAGTGGGATTTAATTATGGTAGAATTTCCCATGCTTTGAGGCTAATATTCACTCGTAAACACATTCTATATCCTATCATTCAATAAATGATTTATTCTTGACAATATTGGAACCAATTTAATATATTTTTATCTGATAAAGAATTCTTTGAACATTAAACTATAACACATAACAATTACTGAATTATTTAGGCGACGTTTCGAAGAGTATTCTCTCACTTGCTTGAAAACGCTAAGAGAATTCTGTTTGAAATGTCGCCTAAATAAATCAGTAATTGTTCTTCTATATGGTTCATTCTCACCCAGCTCAAAACTTAAATAATCATGTTAGCGTGACTAAGGTGTTAATTGGAATTTCTAAAGAAGGATTAGCTGTAGTCTGTTTCACATTGGGCTCTGTTTATTTTCATTAGGTAAAACCTAATAGTAAAACAAAATCACTTGATATTGTTTTATTCAACATTTATTATAGTAAAACACTTTTAATGTGAATGGAAAAACTTTATAAATTTTTTTTTTAACTAAATAGCACTATAAATAGAGGTGGGCAAATGGAGGTCGAATTTTGGGAACGTGTGTTTTCTAAGGTGATTTTGGCTGCTGAATCCGAATCTGGAGAAATATTTGTTCTGTGACCTCATTTTGAGCTGGTTCTGTGGCCTTCAAAATGGCTGCCCAAAAATGACTTTTTTTCTCATAAAAGCGAGACAATATTGGAACTAGTTGTCCAATATGTTAGAATATATGTTTTCATGACCGTGGATTCTAAAATAGCACTCCCATTTATGATTTGATAACATCCTTTATTGATATGAGGGTAATAACTGAAAAAAAGTCATTTTGAAAATGGCCACGGAACCAGCTCAATATGACGTCACAGAACAAAAATTTCACCAGATTCGGATTCAGCAGCCAAAATCGCCTTAGAAAACACTCGTTTCCAAAATTCGACCTCCATTTGCCCACCCCTACTATAAAATGAGCATCAACATTAAAAATATGTATTTCATATGGGCAAGTAAACTACAATTTCACATGACAACTTATTAAACACAGTTCACATGACACAAATATTAAACAGTTAATCCATATCTAATTAGGTGAACACATTTCAGCTACAGACCATAATCCCCCAGCCCTAAACCCTTAATCCCCTTAATCAATATTTTGAGCTGGATGAGAACACCCCTTCTATATATGTGTTATAGTTTATTGCTCTATCCAATTACTAAATGCCTGTTAAAGATTAATTCTTTGAACAGTGAATCTCCCCAATCCTAGTTGTTAAAATATAAATTATTAACACTAAATTGTATGTTTTTATTAAGGAAAGTTTCAATAAAGATGGAGTGAAAGCGTTGAATCTAACGACAGAATATAATGAGATGGATATTCTACAAGTTAATCTGAAATATTTAATTACCACTCTCGAGGTAAGTGGCCTATATACAACCAGTGGGTAAGTGGGTAAGGTGCTGGCTCGCTAGCCTGGCTAGCCTGGAGGTCATCTCGATTTTCCGGCATGGTTTGCACTTGTCAGTGATGCAGACGAACGGCCTGACAAGGACAGCTGCCTAGTCGTTCGGATGGGACGGAAAACTGAGGTCCTGTGTACACTTCGGCGAGCAAGTAAAAGATCCCTTGGCAGTTCTAATTCAGTTGCTGCCCGGGCAAAATTTCCCTCATAGCACGTCTTCAATTAGCCCAGGTTAGGTCATTTCATTCATCATATACAACCAATAACTATAATCCCCTGAGTTGTATTTCTATTATCATGTTACAGACACAGTGGTTGGTAGTTCAGATTCTTTTGTATTAATTGCCCAGCTTGCATGTGCATTAAGACGGCTCTGCTATAAGCTTACACAATAAATGTAATGTCTCTCCTAATGGTCAAATCTCAATCATTGTTTTCTGTTTTATAAATTGATTGACTAGTGGATTCTCTACTACAAAGTTATACAGCAGGGAAACCATGGTAACTGAAGGTGTTAATGGTTAAAGTCTACAGGGTTCTTGTTTTGGTTACCTATCGTTACCCACGTACCTGTTTGTCAAGTTAATCACCTGATGAATTCACCTGTCCTTCAATTTAGAATTAAATTTTTCATACAATTTACCCTTAAAACACAAAAAAAAAATTACAGTTTCAGTTTTTTTTCTTTCATGGGTAGGAAGCCACGGTGGTTAAGTGGGTAAGAGATTGACTCACTAGCTAGTCATGGAGGTCGCATGTTCGATCCCTACATTGGCCAAGTTTAAATGTTTATTTAATATGAACCAAGTATTCATATTACTATATCTGTACCTAAGGCATACCGTGGTTTTCCCCTTGAGAGTGGTGCCGGGCGAACATCCTGGCAATAAATAGGGACTAGTCGTTCAGGTGGCCCAAACCCCTGGTGTTAAAGGACAATATTGGTGCCAGTCATTATCACATATGTGATTAGAGCTGGTTAAACACATTTCAAATATAATTTTAACACAGAGATCGTTGCTATGATACCTGAGTAATACACATAACCTGAATAACAACTTTTGGTCTCCGAAGGAATTATTAGTAAGCAGAAATTCGTCCATGTATCTGTTATCACTCGTTGCTTCAGTCAGTTATATAGAGCAGGCACACTTGTTTTCCTTTTCATTACGTCACTGCTGATTCAGGAAACTTGTATCACTGGCACCAATATTGTCCTTTAATTACTGGTACAATTAAAGATGCCTTCCCGGGTACAAACTTTGTGAATTGACGATATATGTGGACTAAAAACATATTCAAAGTAACCAATCTATCAAAAATTTGCTTCAATTCCCTTTCAAAACTTTGCTTTCGTCGTGGATACCCATAGCTATAAGTAAGCTGTTGTTAGACGCAATGTCTGCCAACTTAACTTCATTGTATCCTTTATACTTACTGTACATTTACCATACTTAATGCGGCCTAAGTAAATTCTTAGTTATTTCTGTCTACTTCTTTTTAGACCTTTTAATCGCAGAGTCTTTTGTACGTTGACAACACTCAATGTCCCCCAAACCGCCTAACCATTTGAGCAAGAAATAACAACTGCTCCCCGACCTAAGCTGGCAGACAATAAGCCAGCAAAACCTGTTGGGTTGCTAGTTAGTGATTCCCTGACAATATTGCCCAGTACTTGCCCCATGGGCGTTTTTCGCCTAATCCAGTATTTTTCTAGTAAGATTGGGTGTCTATACTTTCAACATATACCAAATTTGACATACTTTTATTGGAAATAACCACCCGATAAATACTTTGCTGGGAACCCAACTTTAATTAAGAAATTAATTATTTGTTTGTTATTTACAGTTAGAAGGAATAGAAATTAAATTTTCTGATTTAGCAGAAGATAAAGTGAAAGAAGAATGTTGTCCGGGGAAACCTTTCATGACTTTTACAGAACAGGTACCGTAATTTATTTTCTAAACAAATCTATGTATGTGTCATTCAAAACGTCATTATGGGAGATTGGAGATTAGATAAAAAAGTTGACAGTTCTTGAAAGGGGCATTATGGGAGATTAGATAAAGAGTTGACAGTTCTCTCTATAATAGTTAAGAAAATAGATAATGTAAATAGAATATGCTGAAAATTTCAGTCAAATTTCTCCACTCTGAACTGAGATATTAGCTTTTAAATTTTGTGCTAGCCTTGATCATCATTACTAAAGTCAGTACGATGAACATAGTCTCAAGTATCTACTTTAATTAATAAATCAACCTTCACAAAATGTGTTCCAATACGCTAAATATCGCAGGCTAGCGATGGCATCAAGATAATTTAGACAACATTTCAGGCCTAAAGAAAGACCTGCAAAATAGACAGTTTAAGCGCTTACAGTATGAATATTTAACTAATCAATTGATACTGCACGAGGATATTAACCGGGGGGTTTTCTATTTAATATATAAAGCAATGTCTTGGTCTCAACCATTATACAACTTAACCCTTCCTTAGCGCATAAATATTCACTGAGGTAGCGCAATATTTAGGCAAAATGTGCCAAATACTGTATGCATTATTAAAATTAATCCAGCTAAGTTACTAATGAATATAGAACTTTCAAATTTTCAAGGACTACTTATCACTATCTCGGGTTGTACTTTGCAAGTTTTGACCTACTTCTACCAAGTTGCCATGGTAACCAGATAATCCAAGATGGCCACCAAGTGCTGTAGGCTATAAAATATATATAAAAATAGTGCCAATTGTATAGAATATCATGGGGCCTGACATGTTTCCAATATTTTACCACCAAAAAAGGGGGATAACATCTAAAATTTAAAAAATAATTGTGTGATAACTAATTAAAGACAGATTTTTCTTGATTTGTTTTTTCGCACAATGACTTACAAAAAACATTTATTTTGTCATCAATAAACTTCTAAATTGTTTTTTGAACAAAATATATAACTATCTCATTGTGAACAAAGAGAAATATAAAATATGTTATGGGACATGTTGGATCATCGCCAAAACTAACCTCATCTTGGGGGGGGGCAGCGAAGGTAGGCGGGGAAGCGCGAAGGTCGGCTGGTCAACTTGCATCGGTCCAGGAACATTGTCAGCTATGTCATCAAACGCCTCATTATCTGAGCTTTCAGGAGATATGTCGTTTGTCGGTATATCGTATTCACTGCCAAAGCTATCGGGCCCTCCATCTTCGTCATCTGAGCCGTTGAAAATGAAACCTAGGGCGTGTTGAAATGCGTAGTATTTGTTGATATTTTAGTCGGATGTTATGGTTGTGTTTGACCCGGATGTTGGCTATATTCGGTCGCTAGTAATACTAACACTAGTTACACACTCCCGAGTTAGATTTCACGTGATACACGGTCACTGAACCATGCATTCTAATTTCCCGACATTTGTCAGCAGGCACTACCAGCGGTCAAAAACGTTGCTGACAAATGTCGGCAGACGCTAAGGAAGGGTAAAAATACTGACGCTATCCCGCACGAGCATTTCAATTAAATCGTTACATAATTCTAGGAGAGAGAAATGGGGTTTAACGTCCACGTGACACAAACTAGGTCATGTCGAGACTAACATATGTTTTAATTTTTATACGCCCACATTGAAATGTGGTCGTATATTGCCGTCGCCCCCGTTCATCCGTCCGCCCGTCCGGCGTCCACAATTGCTTGTGGACGCTCTAGAGGCCAAAGTTAATATTCGATTGACTTTAAATTTATACACAGTGTTTAAGGTCATGTGACGAAGAAGCCTATTGATTTTCAGCAATTTCCGATAATAACTGTCAGAGTTATGGCCCTTGATCACTTTAAAAAATCTTGTGGACGCTCTAGAGGCCAAAGTTAATATCTGATTCACTTTAGATTTATACACAGTGTTTAAAGTCATGAGACGAAGAAGCCTATTGATTTTCAGCGATTTCCGATAAAAACTGTCAGAGTTATGGCCCTTGATCACTTAAAATAATCTTGTGGACGCTCTAGAGGCCAAAGTTAATATCCGATTCACTTTAGATTTATAGACAGTGTTTAAAGTCATGAGACGAAGAAGCCTATTGATTTTCAGCGATTTCCGATAATAACTGTCAGAGTTATGGCCCTTGATCGCTTCAAAAAATCTTGTGGACGCTCTAGTGGCTAAAGTTAATAACCAATTGACTTTAGATTTATACACAGTGTTTAAGGTCATGAAACGAAGAAGCCTATTGATTTTCAACAATTTCCAATAATTACTGTCAGAGTTATGGCCCTTGATCACTTCAAAATTCTTGTGGATGCTCTAAAGGCTAAAGTTAATAACCGATTGACTTTAGATTTATACACAGTGTTTAAGGTCATGAAACGAAGAAGCCTATTGATTTTCAACAATTTCCAATAATTACTGTCAGAGTTATGGCCCTTGATCACTTCAAAATTCTTGTGGATGCCTTAGAGGCCAAAGTTAATATCCAATTGACTTTAAATTTATACACAGTGTTTAAGGTCATGAGAAGAAGAGGCATATTGATTTTCAGCGTTTCCGAAATTACTGACTGAGTTATGGCCCTTGATCACTTTCAAAATTTTGTGGATGCTCTAGAGGCTAAAGTTAATATCCGATTGGCTTTAAATTTATACAAATTGTTGAAGATAACTTGAACAGCATGGAGGAGAACTTTATCAAGGCAAAACCAATTCCAATGATTTTCTGATAATTACATAATGAGTTGTTACTTTTAATCAGATTTTAGTGTATTATAAATGTTTCATTACCGAAAAAAGTAAAATATGCGACAACTCTTGTTGACTGCCCGGACGATTTAGCTGCTGTGGGCGTATGTTTCGTTGCCTGGCAACCTATGTTTTTTCAATAATTCGCTTGCGCTTAGAGGTCTTTAGCAGTGGGAGGAAACCAGAGGACCGGGAGAAAACCAGGTTGGACAGGCAACCCTATACTTGCCACGTACAACAGGGAATCGAAACCACGCCAATGACAGACTTTACGTACGGCTCGCTAACACTCAGCCATCCAACCTCCCAATATGATTCCAATCAGTGGCGGATTAAGCTCCACCAAGGCCTGAGGCAGCAGTTGCTGGAGGGCCTATTAAAATGGCGTTGGCCTAATTAATTTCAGGTCAGGGCCTATAACGATTCCTGTTGGGCCTAAACCCCAGCCCCTAACATTCATTGTCCATGCGTTTTTAATCGTATCAGACAGGTCTAAAGAAAAATTCTTTACAAAATCTTTGGGCTGCAGCCTCATCAGCCTCACTGATAATCCGCTACTGATTCCAATATACGATTGGCACGTTGCATGTGTATTATTTGAAACTATTTCTATTTTCAGGCGTCTGTGAAAGTGAGATTTGTGAATCCTCAACCGTACAGTGGATTATTCGAGATATTAGTCCCGATATACGAAGGGGATGAAACGTGTAAAATAGCCAATCGAATAGCGAAATTAGAACGATCCAAAATAAAAGGTAGGTGGCTTGTATTGATAGAGGGAGAATTGGATTCATTTGATTCGAAAACAAAAACAAGCGTTTACATTTTCTTTCTTTCTTATCGGGTTCTGTTTTCTATGAGGAGAGAGATATCCTCTTCCAACCTTGTTGGGTTTCCTGCCACTGCAAAGGACCTCTACGCACAAGTAAATGATTGAAATAAAATTGTACCAGATGTTAGTCCCAAAATGTTGTAGTTAAACCCATTTCTCTCTTGTTGGTCTACACTTTCCTCTCAATTTTTATCTGTTCCCCCTCCCCCTTTTCTGGTCCCTAAAATCTTATTTTTTCCTCTTCTCTCATTCTGTGTCCTGTCTCATCCCCCCTGTTTGTCTCCCTTCTCTCTTTCCCCTTCTCCCCCATTCTTTTCTCGCCCCGTCTTGTCTCCCCCTCTTGCCCCTTCTCTTTTCCCATCTCCCCCATTTTTGCACTCCTCATCTTGTCTCCCCCCCCCCCCTCTTGTCCCTTCTCTCTTTCCCCTTCTCTCTTTCCCCTTCTCTCTTTCCCCTTCTCCCCCATTCGTTCTCGCCCCTTCTTGTCTCCCCCCCCCCCTCTTGTCCCTTCTCTCTCTCCCCTTCTCCCCCATTCTTTTCTCGCCCCGTCTTGTCTCCCCCTCTTGCCCCTTCTCTTTTCCCATCTCCCCCATTTTTGCACTCCTCATCTTGTCTCCCCCCCCCTCTTGTCCCTTCTCTCTTTCCCCTTCTCCCCCATTCTTTTCTTGCCCCTTCTTGTCTCTCACCCCCTCTTGTCCCTCCTCTCTTACTTTCTTCCTCCTTTTCCCTCCTCATGCCTCCCCCCTTCCCCCTTATCTTACCTTTCCCCCATAACTCATTATTCGCCCCACCCCCCTTTCTCTGTCATGGATAGTTATTATTAATACATGAATTTTATTCAACAGATGCTTCCAATGTTCGACTATTACGATATGAAAACACAGACAGCGGCCATCGGATGATACCAGATATAGATCATCCCGAACAGGGCAAACTTCAAATAAACGAGACGGCCATATTTCATATAGACACAGGCAACCAGACAGTCACGATACAAGAAAACGGAAAACAAATTAGTACTGGGTATCAGCTTGTTTATATTGTATCATAAATCACATTTTGATTATAATTTATTGAAAACACGTTAATAATGGTTCATTTCAAACAACCGCAAATTAAATCAGTCAGATATTTTTTCACGAAAATAAAGGGGCATAACTCTTATCGTAATTTAAGCAGACGTTTTCAAAAAACAATTAAGAGTCATGTGTCAACAAAATATATTCAAATTCATATGTAATAAAAAAAAAATAGGTGCACCTCGTTATATTTCATGTTTAAAACCCTTACTGTATTCAAGTTTACGTCAATAATATTCCCACAAAATCACATGACAAATCGTAATACCGTAGGGGCCTGTTTCACAAAATATTAACTAAGAAAAAATCCAAATTTTAGTACTTTGATTGTGTAACATTTGTCTGGGGTATAATAATTGGTATTATGCAGCAGGTATTTTAGTTTCTATGTAAACTCAATGATTCTCAAAAATAAAGCATTTGACTTTGTTCCTAGTGTTCATGGCCATGTTGGAATTCAGATGTTGGTTCCATGACTATTCCAGATGATTTTTTATCTTTCATTATTCAAATTTGATCTGGGATGGGTTTTTTTGTCTCCCTTAAAAATAATTCATGGTAATAAATAACTGAAACAAAAAATGTTAAAATTAAAAATATATATTGATTTGAAATATGTAAAGTTGAAAGAAATGTGAAAATATATCAGAAAACTGGGGAAATTAAGTGTAAAATCAGTATTTGATGTGCGGATTATTTAATTGGAAATATTTCTATACCTGGAGATTCCTTTGAAATATGAACCTTGTTATTACTATTACTTATTAATATATTATTGTTCTATAATGTTACCATAGAAACCTATGGTTGTCTTAGTAACAGTATATTGTACATTGTATGAGGCTCTATATGAACTAATTGATGATAAAATCTGATATTTGTAAAAAGATAAACAGGATACATCTACATGGGATTAATTGTTTATAAAACTAGAAATCTAGGTTCACCTGGGGTCAACTTGAGGCCCCAACATGCCAGAATAACAGTAGTGGTGTATACCCCACGCGTAACGGACTGTATGGTGTATGCCCCACCCCATAGCGGACTGTATGGTGTATACCCACCCATAACACACTCTATGGTGTATACCCACCTGGGGGCTGGGATGGCCTAGCCTAGTAGTCTAGAGTGCCGCGCTTCGACCTCTAGCTGTTCGGCCACCTCTAGTTTGCGGCCATGGTTTCGAGCCCTGGTGTAAGCGTATGTGGCATGGAGATAGGGGCGCCTTCTCAACCTTTTGGGTTTCTTCAGGGCACTCCGATTTCCTCCCACTGCTAAAGACCCCTACATGCAAGTGAATTATTGAAATAAAATTAAACCATATGTTAGTCCTGAAATGACCTAGTTGTGTTGAGTGGATGTTAAACCCCATTTCTCTCTCTGTATACCCCACCCATAGTACACTGTATGCTGTATAACCCATACTGTTTTTGAGTATAATTGAGGATAGACAGTATATTGGACCCAGTGTGAGAATATAATTGTTAACATCCTGTATTTAGTACCAAGTTAAACTTGACTTAACAGAATTACATTATTCACCACAAATATAACGGATATGAATAGGGCTATATCAGCTATCAACATTGTCGGGCAACTTGACTTGACCTGATATGAATAGGGCTATATCAGCTATCAACATTGTCGGGCAACTTGACTTGACCTGAAAATGACTATAACATACATCTCTTGTAGGATGTGATACATAAAGAGTCACTTGAATCACTGGAAAAATGTTTCCTTGAAATTTGGGGAAAATTAAAATATTTGGACATAAAAGCACAACCAAGTACGTTTAGTTGGCATATAAGTCTTTTGGAAGAAATTAAAGGTGTCATTTTTACCGATGTTTCCAAATAACAGGAAATAAATTAATGTGGCCTTGCATATAAGAATATAGTCTAACTGTCGGGCATTCTGCACACCGAGAAAAATCGACTTGCAGAATAGATTTGTACCTTGTATGGCCGCCATATCTACAAATTAATATACTATTTTGTAATGTCACTGAACTGATAAAGGACCCGAAAACATCGGTCAACTATAACTTAGTGGGTGTTCTTAAGAGGGGTGTGGGGGGTGGATGGCCGAACGGTTAGCACATGCGTGCTGTATCATAAAGCCTGTCGTGGTTTCGAATCCTCGGTTGTACGTGGCAAGGAGTAGGGCCGCCTGTCCAACCTCGTGGGTTTTCTGTAGGTCCTGCGGTTTCCTCCCACTGTTAAAGACCCCTACGCACAAGCGGGGGGGTTGGATGGCCAAATGGTTAGCATGTGTGAGCTGTATTCTAAAGTCTGTCGTGGTTTCGAATCCCCGGTTGTACGTGGGTAGGGTAGCCTGTCCAACCTCGTGGGTTTTCTTCGGGTCCTGCGGTTTCCTCCCACTGTTAAAGACCCCTACGCGCAAGCGAATTATTGAAATAAAATGAAACCAAATGTTAGTCCCGAAATGACCTAGTTTGTGTCGAGTGGACGTTAAATCCAATCTCTCTCTCTCTCTCTCTCTCTCTCTCTCTCTTTGTTCTCAGGCGGAGCTAAGTTTAAAGTTTAAGGAAGCCTTTCACGTAACCACTTGTATGAAATACAATTAGTATGTATTACAGTGTGACGTTTCTATACGGATTCTATTATCTTGATGTCCACTCGGCAATAAACAATAGGCTAATTGTATTCTATTGAAGTATGTCCTTGTCTATCCTATATCCTGCTCGATTTAGTACTTAATGCCATGGAAACAGGAGATTTTCTGTTGTCCAGCAATGTTCACCGAATGCTATAGGAAGTCTGTTAATGTGGCTCCAAGTTTATTGGTAATTGTCTAGGCCATCCCAACCCCCCTAATGTTTTATATTGGGGTGGCAACTCTTGTGTCAGAACTTTAAAAAGAAACAAAAATTAAATTGGGTTCTGTTCTGCTCCGACTGGGATAATGAAGACGGGGGAAACGAAAATAATACGAACGGAGTTTCTTCGAGGCACACTTGGGAAGATCTCGCGGCAAACCTGACTCCCCCGATCCAGTCGTTATAAGCTCACAAAACGTGGTTGACGTGCACGTAAAAGAACCGTTTACAGATGGAATTCGGAATAAGACTGAACCGAAGTACCGCTGTCCGGGTAAAATATCCCTTGTAGTGGGCCTACACTGCTTAGTATGACCTTCGCCCGAGTGTTGACAACAAGTAAGAAGTTAAAGGGAAGCTATTCGATAAAAAGACGAATCCCTAATGGAATATTTAATGGCTATACATTGTATAATTCGATCGCTTATTTCGCGGTTCATAGTGGATCAATTTGACTGAAATTATCAGCAAATTGCCTTTACATTATCCAGTTTTTAACTATCAAAGTGGGAACTGCCAGCTCGTTAACTAATCTCCCATAATATTTATCTTTGAGTTTAAATAAAAATACACATTAAAAGAGCTAAATCTGCCAATTGCACTCATGCTGACATCACATAATGTTTTACATCTTCGGGTTGTATTTCCGATCATTTTCAATTTTGAGTGAAGTCTGTGTTACTTCAGACGCGGGACTGTACATATTCCTGAAGCAATTGGAAAACTGCGCGGAGTAGGGGGACTGAACAGCGCAGTGGACGCTTACGGCTAGCCCCCGGATCCATTTACTTTTTTTGAATTGTTTGTTTGTTTGTTGTTTCTGAGTATGATGTCTTGTCGTTATATTCGCCTTTTGTGTAAATCATATGTTGCGCAGCCCCCCCCCCCGCACTTAGAGTTATTTTACCACACAAATAACAAAACTCCCAAGGGATGATCAATATTTAAATTTCTGTTGATTTTTGTGATTTAAGGCTTACGTGGGAAACGGGCCTTGGTGTTTTCAACTAAAATCGTCAATTTAGGAATTAAAATATCGGCCAATTAGCTTTATTGTCTATATTCAATAATCAATAAGCTGAGCGAACGTTTTTAAAGGGACAATAACACTCTTGCTGGCTTTACAGCGCCCGAAAATAAATAATAGCCTTATTCTAAGTACTTAATGTTTAAGTGTCCTACCTGTTGTGTAAATTATCCATTACAACCTATCTTACTTGTCCAGAGGGTTCGAAAATGTTTAAATCCAAGTTACAATTGAAAAGGTTTACGTAAAGCTTTCCAATGCATACAGTTGAATTTTTCCAATTTTTAAAATTAGGTGTGTTAAGATGAAATTTGTATCATCAGTTAATTGAAATATTGTAAAATAGTACAATTTGTTGACCAGAATAATGATTGGGACATATTATTCAGTTACAACAAGAGTGTTATTGGGCCTTTAAAGCCTTGATATAAATACACGCTCTAGTTCCACTCAATACGTTCTTATATAGTAGACCTACACTTTCATATACAATTACTTTATTTTCATGGTATGTATTTTTAATGAAAGCCTGTTTAAAGATTCATGTAGCGTTTATTATAAAACAAATTGTTAACAATAATCTATATAGACATAATAAACAGAGCAGGTTAAAGGGACAATAACACTCTTGTTTAAAGGGACAATAACACTCTTGCTGGCTTGACAGGTCCAGAATTTTTTTTTTAGCCTTATTCTAACTACAAGATGTTTAAGTGTCCTACCTGTTGTGTAAATTATCCATTACAACCTATCTTACTTGTCCACAGGGTTCGAAAATATGTTTAAATCCAAGTTGCATTTGAAAGCGCTTACGTAAGGCTTTTCAAACCATGTTACGGCATGTAGTTGAATTTTTCCAATTTTTAAAATTAGGTGTGTTTAGATGAAATTTGTATCATTTTTTAATTGAAATATTGTAAAATAGTACAAATTGTTGACCAGAATAAAGATTTGAACATATTATTCAGTTACAACAAGAGTGGTATTCGGGCTTTAAGATGGTGAAGAGGGTGAAGAGCAATCTCGTTCCCAGAGTCAGCCGCGGGGCCGGAGGCCTCTGGGGCCAAAGACCGTCCATTATCTTCAGATTTTTTAACGCGTAAAGCCCTGCCCATGCTGACCTCTGATTGGACAATCTTTTTTAGGTCTTTTTCTCGAAAACAAGATGTCGGATCGTCGTCCCTCCCGGGAAAATGGCTACCCAGTGTCACCAGAGAAATTTCTTTCTCCAAAATTTTTCTGGTTCGAGATTGGGTGAAGAGGGTACATTCTCCGTGTATCATTGTATTACTCCAAATGATTTTTGTCAACAGTAGCAGGCTACGGACCGACTGGGGGTGGGGTGCGCAGTGCCTCCCGTTATATTCAGGCGACCACCATACGGCGAATTCTTGCCATTTACACTAGGCTATTATGAACATTCCACAGTTTTTTGTGTGTAATAAAAACTGGGAGCACATCCAGCGAGTTTGTCTCAAATCTGGGCACTAGATTCTTCTTTTATTTTGGCAAGACTTGATTGAGATTTTTAATGGGAACGCCTGTATTTTATACGTGTAATGTTTACCTAAATATCATACTTTCTATTTCTCCAATATAGCAGGGGCTGGCGGAGGGGGGGGGGGGCTTACAGCTAGCTAGTCGATCGGATGGAAACCAAGGTCCCGTGTACACATTGACGTGCATGTGAAAGGTCACAATTGTTATTCGATATAAGAGCAGGCCTTAACGCCGCTGTGGTGGGCACAATTTCCCTCCTAGCCTACCACACAGTTGTCTTCATTATCTCGATCGTTATATTGCTCCACTTCTTCGTTATTTTTACAAAGTATTTTTTTAACAGACCACTGTACTACCAACAATACCCCGGTGCCGCCCACCCTTCCCCCTTCTAAATAAATATTCCTGTACGCCCGGCCCGTGAATAAAGAGACACGTGTTTTACAAACGAGTTCGACCTAAACTAATTTGATAGGCCTATAGTTTACATCTGTCGCCACATGTCTGTGTTTTAAAAAAAATATACAAAAAATGTATTTTTATGCACATAATTGAAACATTAGTCATCGCACATTCTTAACTTTACATCTCGTAGTTAAACTCGATAAGTCAGGTCGCTACAAGGTAAATACATATAAAAACATGTCACGTGACATGATTAATTATAGCCGACTTGGGGTAATTAAAATAAGACTGTATTTGTATCAGGTGTTTTTTTGTAAGTTTACGTTACAGATTTAACATTCGGATGCATATGAAATGAAATGAAATGGGGTGTAACGCCCTACTGTTATGCACCTAGACTGGGCTAATGAATGCGGGCGTAAGATACACCTAACGTTGGCTAATGGAAGACGGGTAGGCTATACGCCATACAGTGTGCTATGAGGGAAATTCTGCCCGGGCATCGGCACTAAGGCCTACTCTTATATCGAGTTCCAACTGCCAAGGGATCTTTAACGTGCACGCCAATGTGTACACGAGACCTCGGTTTTTCGTCCCATCCGAACAACTAGACAGTAATCCTTGATAGGTTCTCCGTCCTGCATCACTGCCAAGGTCCCGTAAAAGAACTCTTGACAGTTAAGATATAAGAACAGGCAAAAGGTCGCTCATAGTACACCTTCGTAGAAACGTCAAAGCTGATTGGTTAATCAATGTCTGACGTCATAGGGTCAAACGCCATCGAAGGTATAAAAGAACGCAACGAAATATAGATCTGTATTTTAATCATATTGGCACCCAACCTACAACAATACGCCTACAATAGAAAGAGAGGGAGAGAGGGAGAAATGGGGTCATTTCGGGACTAACACATGGTTTTTATTTTATTTCAATAATTCGCTTGCGCGTAGGGGTGTTTAGAAGTAGGATGAAACAGGAGGACCCGGAGAAAACACACGAGGTTTGAGAGGCGACCTTACTCGTTGTCACGTACAACAGGAGATTCGAAACCATTTTATTTCAACAATTCGCTTGCGTCTAGAGCTACATATTTTAACCATGAGTATTTTATTTTGGTAACTTATGTTGACAGGAATATAGAGAAATAAAACAACAAGTTTATTTATATCATAGTATGTAAACTTGTTAGCTGTGTATATATCAATTGTTATTACATAGTTGACATTGTTGATACACGAATCATTAACAAAACAACACACTTTATCAACAGGAGAAAGAGAGAGGGGGAGAGAGAGAGAGAGAGATATATATGGAATTTTACGTCCACTCGACACAAACTAGGTCATTTTGGGACTAACGTATGAGGAAACCCACGAGGTTGAGAAGGCTCCCCTATCTCCATGTCACATACGCTCACACTAGGGCAAGCCAGAGGTGACCGGCCAGCTAGAGGTCGAAGCGCGGCACTCTAGATCACTAGGCCATCCCATACGAGAGGGGGGAGGGGGCTGGGATATAACGTCTACTCGACACAAACTAGGTCATTTCGGGACTGACATATGGTTTGATTATATAGGGGTTATGTAGGGGTCTTAAGCAGTGGGAGGAAACCGATGGACCCGGAGAAAACCCATGAGGCTAGACAGACGACCCTATTCCTTGTCATGTACAACCGGTGATTCGAAACCACGCTAGTTGACTCAATGACAGGCTTTATGATACAGCGCACACGTGCTAACCATTCGGCCACCCAACGCCTCTGGATTCCAACCGGACGTCAGGTTTTCCTATCATCCGAACGACTAGTACCTCGTGTTGCAAGACGGAGGACCTAACAAGGAACATTGTCGTTCGGATGGGGCAAAAAACTGAGGTCCCGTGTACACATTAGTGTGCATGTAAAAGAACCCTTGACAGTTGGAATCCGAAATAAAAGTAGGCTAGGCCGTAGCACCGCTGCCCGGGCAAATTACCCTCATAGCATACTGTATATATAGCTTACGCCCACCTTCATTAGCCCAGTCGGTGCAGAAAAGTAAACCCTATTCTACATTTTCTGAAAATTACAATAAGTACCTACATAATATTTATTCAATACTTCCCCGTATGACAATGAGTCTTTATAGAATTATATCAAATCACCGTCCTGTTCACGCCACACGGGTCACGAATAAGGCCTTTCTTTTCTTAGAAGATAAAAATAAGGATTGTTGGTAGATCTAACAATAACTTCCTTATTCACCGACATATAATTGGCTACAAGTCAAATTTTACCACGAAAACACTATTGACAAGTGCATAATATAAAACTTATTCTATTATGAAACAATCTGGATATCTTTATATTGAGGTCAAATAAATCATAAAGCTAATCGTTGATCAATAATATTACTCCTTCGTTTGTTTACGAGAGAGAGAGAGAAAGAGAGAGATAAGAAGAGAGAGAGAGACAGGGAGAGAGGGAGAGAGAGAGCGCGCGACACAGAGAGAGAGAGAGAGTAATGTGCACTCGGACACAAACTAGGTAATTTCGAGACTAACATACTGTTCATTTTCATTTCAATACTTCCCTTGTTCGTAGGGGTCTATAGTTGTGGTAGGACCCGGAGAAAACCCACGAGGTTAGACAGTCAGAGTCAACCCTTTTCACGTACAGGTGGGGAATCGAGATCCCGCCACTCAATGACAGGCCCGATGATCTAACGGGTACGCGTTAACCCAAACCCCTTATATAACTTCCTAACTAAGACCGGCGTGGTTTCCCTTGTCAGTGATGCACACGGAGGGCCTGACAAGGACAGCTGCCTAGTCGTTCGGATTGGTCGAAAAACCGTGTACAAATTGGCGTGCACGTAAAAGATCCCTTGACAATTGGAATTCAGTAGCTGCCCGGGCAAAAATTTCCCTCATAGCCCGTCTTCAATTAGCCCAGGTTAGGTGCAGGAGCGTAGGACGTCAAACACCATTTCATTAATTCATTCCTAACTAAGAATATACAAAAATTACATGAACACAAACAAGTCAACATACAGGCACAGCTGATTATAAAACATGAAGATTTAGGAAATGGAATTTAATGCCTTACATTTCTGCAGCCACTGGGCTAATAGGGACGGGCATACGCCAGATAGTGTTCTATGGGGGAAATCTTGCCCTTCCAGCTTCGCTACGGTCTACTCTTATTTTGATTTTCAACTGTCAGGGGATATTCAATATACAAGAGTCCTCGATTTGTCGTTCCGCCCGAAGGACTAGACGATTTTCCCTCGGTTCAATCTATGTAAAAAAGCCACCACATTAGTAGAGTAGGATGAAATGATATGGATTGGGTTTTAACGTCCTACTTTTCTGATGAAGACAGACGTGTATCACGCAATGTGCTATACCAGGACGTTTATATCGAATTTCAACCTTCAAGGCTTAATTTACGTACCTGGGGCCTCGGGGTTCTTGTCGCACCACTGTCCCTACCCCTAACCCTGTTCCGCATCACTTCCCCTGACCCTAACCAAGAGTCTCGGATACCTTAACCCTGTTCCCCATCACAGTCCCTGCCCCTAACCCCGTTCCACAGCACTGTCCCTGCCCCTTACCCCGTTCCACAGCACAGTCCCTGCCCCTAACCCCGTTCCACAGCACTGTCCCTACCCCTAACCCCGTTTCCCACCACTGCCCCTACCCCTAACCCTGTTTAACATCACTGTCCCTACCCCTACAATTGTTCAGCATCACCGTCACTGACCCTAACCCTGTTCCGCACAAATGTCCCTGCCCCTAAACCTGTTCCACATCACTGCCTCTGCCCCCTACCCCGTTCCGCACCACTGACAAGGAGAACTAACGAGATGGAAAATTAATTGACAGAGTTTATTAATAACACAATAAAACTGATTTAAAAATCGAAGAATATTTCACTGTTTTCCCTGTAAAAAAATAAATGTCGAAGCAATAGACTACCGATCGAGTCCGGAGCGTTTTTACAAATCCCCAGAGAAAATTGACTGTGCTCAGATAGCGAAATAATGCATAATGGGGGATTAGATAACGAGTTGGCAGGTCTCACTATAATAGATAATGTAAAGGGAATATGGTGAAAATGTCAGTCCAATTGGTCTACTCTGAACCAAGATATTAGCTTATAAATTTTAGGCCTAGTCTGGTTCACCATAACTAAAGTCGGTACAATAAAAACCAAATTTTCGATTAACCATTTTTACGTTTAATTATTTTTCAGGAACTGAATTCCAATCCGCTAAATATCGCAGGCTGGCAATAACATCTAGAGTAGATTGTGGTATTTTCATGTTAATAAATGTCTGATTGTTTATACAGCATTTCAGTCCCAAAGAAAGATGTGAAATGGACAGATGCATAAAATATTTCAAGCCTTTTCGTCCCCAATATCCTTTCCGTGTAAAGATATGCAATGTTTTTAGTTGTCACGGTGTCGACTTTGTAAAATAGTACCGATTATTGTTTATAACGTGCAATGGAGATAACTTAATATATATATAATATGGATGTAGGGTTGTTTAAAGTCTGCCGGGGGGTTTGGGTGGCCTAGTGGTCTAGAGTGCGGCGCTTCGACCTCTAGCTGGCCGGCCACCTCTGGCATGCGGCTGTGGTTTTGAGCCCTGGTGTGAGCGTATGTGGCATGGAAATAGAGGCCCTGTCTCAACTCCGTGGGTTTCCTCTGGATTCTCCGGTTTCCTCCCACTGCTAAAGACCCCTACGCGCAAGCGAATTATTAAAATAAAATTAAAAACCATATGTTAGTCCGAAATGACCTAGTTGTGTTGAGTGGACGTAAAACCCCATTTTCTCTCTCTCTCTCTCTCTCTCTCTCTCTCTCTCTTAAAGTCTGTCATTGACTGTATGAATTTTTTTTGTAAATTGTATTCAAATGTCTCACTGTGAGATCTGAATAAAGATTATTATTATTGCATTCAGGCTGCAGAGGGGCAGTGAAAGTTTGTTTTTCAGAAGGAGGGGGAGGGGGCAGTCTACCGTAGGTAGTTTAAAGCTGTCGTCGGCAACCTTTTTCAGGGGGGGGGGGCATTTTCAGGCTGCAGAGGGGAAGTGACGGTTTGTTTTTCAGAAGGGGGGGGGGCAGTCTACCGAAGGTATTTTAACGCTATGGTCGGCAACCTTTTTTCAGGGAGGGGGGGGGGATTTTTCAGGCCAACGAGTAAACATCCTCATTCTTGTCTACGATATCCAGAGGCGTCACTAGGACCCAATTAGATCCGGGGCACAGGCCCAACTCGTACACCCCCGAGATACGCCACTGACGATATCAATAGACATGACTCCAAGTAGATGAATCATATGGTTTTAATTATTCTCTTCCGTAAGATGAAGATGAAGCCATTAATTAGTTTCATTGTTATCGTCCGTGTCACAGGGTGGTTGCATCGAGTCATCTGTTTAAATTAATAATGTGCATCGGTACTTGTTAAATACTTAAGATACACTTGATAATATACTCATGTCCGGATCGACTTGACAAAGATTTATCCAGAATAAAATTTACTTATGTGAAATGATATCACAGTAAAAAACCTCCCGGTGATATATTAGATACCACAGCTTCACAATTATGAGATGTTTTGTCAGAATTTGTTTCCGAGAATGTGTAAAAAAAAAATAGCTTTTCGATTCATCTTTGTGTGCGCTAAAAATATTTCGATTGCGCTTTTAGTTTTGATTGACAAAATTGACAGACGAGTTAAAATTAAAAGTTACGACTGGCATTTGGATGGAATATATTCGTGATTATATATAAAGTTCTAGTCTTTAACTCTGGAACTCTGGAACGACGAACATGGAGTTGGGATGGACTGTCAATATCTGTTGCATACTGTTGCTATGGTTACTAACAACTGATGGAATGAGTTTCAACACAAGGGGTGGATTATCACAACGTCGCCCTGGATTATCACGACGTCGCATAGGATTAAACCGTCGCATGGGATTAAACCAGGATGAAGGAGACGATCGTTACTATAGAAACTTTGAAAGTGTGACAGCCACAATATCACAATACTACGATAAAAATAAGGAGATAATAAATGGGGCAACCAGGGGTGAAAAAAATATTAAAGATGTCCATGAAATGGAAAATATTCATCCATTAGGGGTTAAAGATGCCCCTAGAATACCGTGTGCGATTCGTAGATGGTGTGTCTGTTCCCATAACTACGCCATTTGTTCGGACGGTGGTCGGGAGTTGTCGTATATTCCCGAATTACCACGTGACGTCACCGTGCTTTACTTCTTTAATAATTACCTGCCCCTTGTTCAACAATCAACATTTTTTAATTTAACGAGTTTGAATTTGAAGACTTTAATCATGACGAATAATTCCATGGCCCGGTGTAAACCGCGGGCTTTCGGCCATTTAAAATTTTTAAAAACGCTGAGTATTACACAGGAAAGTTTTTCTCCTGAGGAACTAAGGACATGTCTAAATGGAATCTCAGAGACGTCGATCACAACCTTAGAACTGGCAGGAATAAATTTGCCAAACTTTCCAACTAATATATTTTCAGGGTTGGCAAATAGTTTGGTCCAGCGTCTCAATTTATATCGAACCGACGTCAATATATACAACCAGGAAATATTCTCAATCATCCCAAGACTCCGCCATCTTGAGTTGGTGTTCTGTAACCTCACCGAAACTCGCTTAAGGCATTCGAACACCCTCGAGTCCCTCAGTTTGACGAATAACCGACTTACTTGGTTCCCCAGATTTTGTGTGGACGATAAACCCGTCTTCCCCAATTTAACGTTTCTTGACATCAGTTCTAATTTCCTGACTGTTTTAGAACCATCCGACATTAATTGTTTGAAACGACTCAACGCCCTGAATATCGACACGAATCCCCTGTTCGTCATTAAGGGTGATACCTTTGCAGATCTACCAGCGTTAGAAACCCTTTCTTTATCTGGGATCAGGAGCGTGTATTTCACCATCGAGTCACGTGCTTTCAGTAGCCAATCATTAAGAGAACTTCACTTCTCTAACCAGATTCTGGACTGGTCGCAGGTGAACATGGGTTTATTGACTATGTGTCGTAACCTCGAGCGATTATTCCTAGCGGGTAACTCCATGCAATCTCTTGACGAGGTGGATTTCTACACTTTGTTGAGTCCACTGAAAAATCTCAAAGAAATAGATCTTGATTGGTCTGGGTTAACATATCTTCCCCGAGTTATCGGCGAGAATCTCACCCAGTTAGAAAAATTATTCATCGAAAGGAATTACGTCTCCGGTTGGCCTGACAATTATTTTAACTTTTTAACAAATTTACGAGAATTGGGCCTGACTCGAAATGTGATACAGCTTATCAATAAGACTTCCCTGCCAGAAGCCTTGTTAGCACAGTTAAAGTTAATCGGACTCGGGGGTAACCCGTTTCACTGTTCATGTCAACTCCTGTGGTTCATCAATTTATTAGAACATACAATGTTTAAAGATAACCATCCGCTCTCTATTAAATTTCCTAGTTATCCAGAGGGATATTTATGCGCCGCTCCGCTTAAATGGCAAGGACAACAAATATCCAGCACACCTATTTCTGAGAGATTCTGTTTACTTCCGTCGCCCATAGCTGTCAGCTTAATATCGGCTCTATCCAGCTTAGTTCTGTTCGTGTTGTGCGCAACATTTGTCTACCGATATCGATGGCATTTTAAATACGCTGCCTACATGCTACGGTTCCAACACCATCGCTTCCGGCGACTGGCTGCCAAGGGAGATAACTACAAGTTTGATGTCTACGTCAGCTGCAGTGAGGATGACGTGGATTTTGTTCTAGACGAAATAGTTCCGAAACTAGAACAAGAGATGGGGCTGCGTCTTTTCATCCCAGAACGCGACGGAATAGGCAATAAACTGGACGGAATATTGCTCAATATGGATGCCAGTAGAAAGTCCATCTTACTCATTTCAAACTCGTACGCTCGAGACCACTTTTGTGAATTTGAAGCATCACTGGCGTATGAGCGATATCTGCACGAAAAAACAAATTGCATGATTATTATCCTGTTACAAGAATTGAACACGCTGAACGTTACCAGGACTATTTACAGAGTTATTAAGGCGGATGAATATATAACTTGGTGTGAAGAGGAAGAACATCGCAGGCTCTTCTGGCTAAAATTGACGCAAGCCTTGGGCAACAAGGATAATCTGCGTCCATAGTGTTCTTAATCTACATTCAGGTCATTCGGCAAACCTCGACAGATTCCGGTACTCTCCGTAACCTACATCTAGACTCGGGTGTATGATAGTAATTGATATGTACCTTCATCATACAGCCGAGTCTAGATGTAGGGCACCGGAATCTATCGAGGATTGCCGAATGCATTCAGTGTGTCCACCAGCAACTCGTTCCGGGTTCAAACCCGGCGTTGGCGGAGAAAGTTCATCGGGAATTTCAGGCGTGATTCTCCCTTGCCAGTGCCAAGGGTTAGGGCGTAGGAAAGGGGTGGGCGATGGGAAGGGGAGGGCGGAGGGAAGGGGAGGGGGATGATTATAGACCGTACAACGAAGTTTCTAAAAACAAGGGTTCTTTTACGAGCAGTCCAATTTGTATCTGTTGGATGTTAAAGAACTAAGTATCACGGTCCGGACTAAGATAAGGATATTATTTATTTTCTCAAGTTTTCAAGCCAGCAAGAGTGTCATTGTCCCTTTAATGTTTGCTTCTATAATAAATATAAAGGAACCGATTACAGGTTACTGTCGTTTTTTTATATGCCAGTTGTGGATGAGTATGGAAGCCTATAACTACCATTCATAATTTTCACTTTTCGCCCCTTCAAAACACGAAAGTCGAAAAGTCGAAAGTCGAAAGTCGCCAAGACGGTAGGTATACAAGCCAAAATCAACGCGAAAATAGAAAATTAAGAAATATTTTTTTTCCTTATTTCTTATTTTCGACTTGCATTTTGGCTTGTATACCGCCTTGGTGACTTTCGACTTAGTCATATGTTTGTATTTATTAATGCCAGTAAGAAAGCAATAGTCGAAAATAGGAAATTGGAAATTTTTCTCCTATTTTCTACTTTTCGTCTCGGAAGTTCTTGTAGTCACGGTGGCTAAGTGGATAAGGCGCTGGTTCGCTAGCCTGGAGGTTGAGTGTTCGATCCCTGCATTGGCCGAGAAAGTTCATCTCGATTTTCCGGCGTGATTTCCCCTTGTCAGTGATGCAGAAGGAGGGCCTGACAAGGACAGCTGCCTAGTCGTTCGGATGGGACGAAAAACCGAGGTCCCGTGTACAAATTGGAGTGCACGTAAAAGATCCCTTGGCAGTTGGAATTCGATATAAGAGTAGGCCGTAGCGCCGCTGCCCGGGCAAAAATTTCCCTCATTGCACACTGTGGCGTATGCCCGTCTTCAATTAGCCCAGGTACGGTGCTTAAGCGTAGGACGTTAAACCCCATTTCATTCATTCATTCATTCTTGTAGTCTCTGCCTTCCAGGTCACATTCGTGTTTTGAAGGGGCGAAAAGGAGAAATTATGAGTGGTAGTTATAGTCTTTCATAGATGATCACCATTTCCATCTACCACCCCTCTTCCTCTCGCCCTCTCCCTCTCTCCACTAGTACGTGACAAGGAGTCGGGTCGTCTGACCAACTTCGTGGGTTTTCCCCGGGTCTTGTCACAGCTAAAGACCCCTACGACCAAGCAAAGTATTGATATAAAAATTGAGCATTAAGTTAGTTTCGAAATAACCTAGTTTGTGTCGAGTGCACCTTATCCCCCCCTCTCTCTCTCTCTCTCTCTCTCTCTCTCTCTCTCTCTTTCTCTCTCTCTATCAAAGGGGCTTATTAAATCTGGTCAAAGGAATACAGTGACCGTGACATTATTTTTCTTGCCCGGGAATCTCTGCTTATTTCTGCATATTTTTCTATTTTGGTCAATAGCGGTCTTTGTGATTTGATACTGAATCTTCCGTGGGTCTGTTTTCATTAATTCAGTCGGAACAGAAACACAGCACGCCTAATTACATTTTATTTCGTCTGCCGTGGTTGGGATTAAGGTATATCAGGGGAGGGAGGGGGTGGATGGCCGAATGGTAAGCCCGTGTGTACGCTGTATCATAAGCTCTGTCATTGAGTCGACTGGCGTGGTTGTACGTGGCAAGGAGTAGAGTCGCCTGTCCATTCTCGTGGGTTTTCTCCGGGCCCTCCGGTTTACTCCCACTGCTAAAGACCCTACGCACAAGCGAATTATTGAAATAAGATAAAATTAAACCATAATTTGGTCAAGAAATGACCTAGTTTGTGTCGATTTGACGTTAAAACCCATTTCTCTCTCGCTTCAGGTATATCTTTAAATTCCCGTCTGTGTTACTAGACATAATAAAAATGAAAACTCTGAATTTGAGACGGGCGTGGTTCTAATTTCTATATCTCTATGGTAACTATTATTATGAAGTCGTATACTGGTCACTTGATCTCTCGCCACTATTATTTATGATGGCTGTATCCGATAGCTTAATCTCTCTGGGGATTAATATAAATACTACCCATGGCTGTTTAATCACTTCACTTAGTCATAAAGCCCGGTTCATGCCAGAAACTGTGACTTTGTCGCGTGTGATTCTCCCCGTGGAAATGAAATGAAATGGGGGTGGGGTGGGGTGTAAACATCCTACTGTTCCGCTCCTACAGGGCTATTGAAAATACCCCCAACACAGTGTTCTGACTTATGAATAGGGGAGGGTTTACCCTGGCAGGCGAGGTGTGTGTGTGGGGGAGAGAAGGTTCAACAAAGCTAGTGAGGTGTGTGGGAGATATAGTTCACCCTGGCTAGCGAAGTGCGACGGGGAGGGGGGTAATGGGGATCCTTGTTAGCGAGGAGTGTAGGGATGGAAGGTCAACTCTGGCTATCGAGATATGTGGGAATCTAAGTGCAGAGTGTTGTGATGTTGGATTCATCTGCGTCTGCGTGGGGAGAGAAGGTGTACCATAGCAGGGGGATCACATGGCTAAGTGGGTAAGGCGCTGGCTCGCTAGCCTGGAGGTCGGGTGTTCGATCCCTGCATTGGCCGAGAAAGTTCATCCAGATTTTCCGACGTGGTTTCCTCTGATCAGTGATGCAGGACGGAAGGCCTGACAAGGACAGCTGTCTAGTCGTTCAGGTGGCACTGAAAACCGAGGTCCCGTGTACACATGGCGTGCACGTAAAAGATCAATTGGTAGTTTGAATTCGACAAGTGTAGGCCGTAGCGCCGCTGCCCGGGCAAAATGTCCCCAATAGCACGCTGTATGGCGTATGCCTGTCTTCATTAGCCCGGTAAGGCATTAAACCCCATTTCATTTCATTTAATTGCAGTTGAAATTCGATATAAGAGTAGGCCGTAGCGCCGCTGATCGGGCAACATTTTCCTCATGGCACACTGTATGGCGTATGCCCGTCTTCATTAGCCCAGTTTAGGACCAAAACCGCAGGACGTTCAACCCCATTTCATTTAATTTCATTTCATTTTTGTACCATATTGAGAGATGGGTATTGGACTGGCGATCCTCGAGGGGAGGGAGGGTCAACTCTGGCTTGCGAGGGGTATGGCGATGGCGGGCTCACCCTGGAAAAGCGACATGTACGGCGAAGATGCACGAATGATCTTTTTACTCAGGCTAGGAAAGCGTAGTGACGATTACTGGGAGGAGAAGGAGGGTGGGGAGTCACCATGGCTACATATAATATGTATGGACGGGTAGATGGATCGTTGCGTAACCTGTAGTCAAGAACCGACAAAATCAGTTGATGTGAATCGGGCTTAACACGTGTGATATAATTATTCTCTCGTTTTGAGGTTTATAGGTCTATAAATGATGTCTAATGTCACAATATCTGTACCATGTAAATATTCTACATTACTGAAATAACGAGAATACACGAAATAACAACTGGTGATCATTTTATATCACTGTCAACTATATTAATCCTACCTATCTATAGGTAAAAACATAAATAATACAAAGTGTTAGCTTTTGATTATTTATATTTTTACACAAAAACACATTCTTATGGAATAAGAGCTACTTAATTTATTCAGGCGACGTTTCGAAGAGAATTCTCTTAACGTTATCAAGCTAATAACGTTGAGAGAATACTCTCCGAAACGTCGCCTAAATAAATTAAGTAGCTCTTATTCCATAAGTATGTGTTTTTGTGTATTGTTAGTTACTAAATGCCTCATAAAGAAAATTTCTATTTTTGTTGGCATAGTTGTCAAGGTACATGTACCTCGTCTGTCGGGGGACATGCGTACCTCATTTGTCGATGAACGTGCACGCCTCTTTTATCGGGGGACATATCCGCCTTGCCAGGAACACACCTACCTCCTTTGTCGGGGGACAAGCATACCTGATTGGTCGGGAGACATAAAATGATTTCAATGGCATTTAGTAAATGGTCTAGGCCCTGCCTGACAAGAACAGCTGTCTAGTCGTTCGCATGAGACGACAAACTGAGATCCCGTGTACACATTGGCGTGCACTTAAAAGATCCCTTGACAGTTGGAATTCGACAGTAGGCCCGGTCAAAATTTCCCTCGTAGCACACTATATGGCGTAAACCCGTCTTCATTATCCCAGTTGGAAGCAGAGAAGCAGGACGTTAAACCCCATTTGATTTGATTTGATTTGATTTGATTTGATTGTAGCGATATACAGGAGTTGTTTGTTGAGTTATATGAGTATTTATATACTCACTCGGCAAATCTCGACAGATTCCGGTACCCTACATCTAGACTCGGATGTATGACGAATTCTGCCATATCAATTACTATCATACATCCGAGTCGAGATGAAGGTTACGGAGGATACCGGAATCTGTCGAGGTTTGCCGAATGTTTATATACTGTAAGTTTGTTACATCTGTCGACAAGTGTCATAGGTCAATATTTACATCAGTTTACCTCGACAAACATCAACCTCATAAAAACACTTATAGCAAGATAGAAATGTAAACATGACTCGATAGTCTCAGAATTTCATGATAGGAGACGGCGGGGTTGGGGGTGGATTTTGCCACGACAACGCCAAGTCTTTGTTCTATATATCTCTACAAACATCAACCTATAAAAACTTAAATTATTTACACGGAAAGCTTTATTACGTATCTCAATTCTCACGATTTAATGGCTGCAGAAAGGGGGATTCTGCCAGGACAGCGGTAAGATTTTCCCAGACACCCTGACAGACTGTATGGACTATAATGTTTGTGTTGTTCTATGATAAAAGTTGAAATAATCGATATGTTCAGATTAACAGACGTCAACTTGTTACAGTTGACTACAGATTCAGCAGACGAATTGCTCCAGCTGCTGGCTTCACACAAAACAATGAATGAATGAAATGGGGTTTAACGTCCTACGCTTAAGCACCTAACCTGGGCCAATTGAAGACGGGCATACGCCAACAGTGTGCTATGAGGGAAATTTTGCCCGGGCAGCGGCGCTACGGCCTACTCTTATATCGAATTCCAACAGCCAAGGGATCTTTTACGTGCACTCCAATATGTACACGGGACCTCGGTTTTTCGTCCCATCCGAACGACTAGGCAGCTGTCCTAGTCAGGCCCTCCTTCTGCATCACTGACAAGGGGAAATCACGCCGGAAAATCGAGATGAACTTTCTCGGCCAATGCAGGGATCGAACATTCAACCTCCAGGCTAGCGAACCAGCGCCTTATCCACTTAGCCACCGTGATCCCCCCACACAAAACAAACATCCTATTGTAAACAATGACCTTGAATAGCATGCCCGACTACTGCTACTACTACCACTACTACTACTGCCAGTACTGCTACTACTACCAGGGGCGTGCTGGGGCCCGAAGGGCCCCAGAGGTCGGGCCCCGAAGTCAAATTTTGAAATTTGACAACCGGGAGACGCATTTATGAGATCACTTCTGAGCCTGAATTCAGGTCTAAACATTACAATTAAATTGGGAGAATGTTCACTATTGTGAGAGGAGTTATGAAACAGGGACCCGTGAGGATACCGTCCTCATAACCTCACCACCAGCACGCCCCTGAGCTGGCCCGGATCCAGGATTTTTTCGAGGGGGGGGGGGCATACATTGTAACTAATGGTAATCATTAGAATGTCGCATATATTAGTGGTTTGGTGTAATCCCCAGAGCCTTGACGCATTGCCTGGGCATAGACAATGTGAAAATCATGTTTATATCATCAATTAAAAAGCAAAAATTCCAGTCTCGCCGGGGCTCCTCTGCCCCCCCCCCCCCTGGATCCGCGACTGCTGAGTCTACTACCACCACTACTACTACTTCTACTACTACTCCTACCAGGGTCATGTCTAGCGGGGGTACAGGGGTACATTGCACCCCCAGAAAAATAAGTTTTAACAGTCTTTCAATTATAAAATATTTAATGTATACCGCCCTGACTTCTCCTATACAATTACTACAACTACTACTAATGACCTAGTTGTGTTGAGTGGACGTTAAACCCCATTTTTCTCTCTCTACTACTCCTACAACAATTTAAAATACATTTACCCGACAGGTTCGTCGAATGACGTGTGACCGTCACCATTAGCCAGATCGGTGCAGAAAAGTCAATCGTTAAACCTAAGTTTATTTGATGTGACAACTATTTACTGTTTTTATTAAAGAGAAGCCAACAAAATCGTCAGAGGCGGACCAAGGGAATCCTGTTAGGGGGCCCGTGGGGGTCCCCCGAGAAAATATTTGAAAAAATCGGGGTGTCAGTGGTGATTTGTGGCGCATATCTATTTTTTATACTGTTATTTAGGGGGCCCTGGCCCCTAGCCCCCCCCCCTCTCCCCGGATCCGCCTCTGAAAATCGTGTTAATATTAAAATATCTAATACAAAAGGAGGAATGGCGGTTCTCTAGAGAAAGTAACAATGTAGACTGATTTATCTTATTTACACACAGGCGGATCCAGGAAATCCAGTTAGGGGGGGGGGGCGTAGGGGTCCCCTGAGAAAATTTTAGAAAAAAATCGGGGTGTCACTGGTGATTTGTGGCGCATATTTATTTTTTTTATACTATTTTTTTAGAGATTTAGGGGGTGCCGGGGCACCTAGCCCCCCCCCCCCCTGGATCCACCTCTGTATTTACATCTAAACTCAAAATCGAAGAATTTTTAACTGTTTTACCTGTAAAAAAATAAACGTTAATGGCGGTTCGCTAGAGAAACAAACAATGTAGATGTATGTGGACGTAAATAGATTCACTAGGTAGACCTATAGCAAGTTTAATGTCACGACACGCTGACACTATATATGCATCAAAGTTATACATTCCCATGTAAAAAACCGAAATAATGAAATATTGACTGTACCGGCTGTGACCTATGACCCGTGAGGGTGGGAGTATTCATGCATGGTTAAAGGCAGTTCACATCGCCATCCATCAAACTGGCAGCCGATTCCTCGTCGGTCGTCAAGTGTAACCGACCTTTAAAGGGACGCATAACGGAATGTAGGAAATGATATGAAATGGGGTTTAACGTTCTACTTTTCTGCACCTAGCTGGTTTTATGAAGACGGATATGCGTCATACAGTTTACTATAAGGGAAATGTTGCCCGGACAGTGACACTACGGCCTACTCTAATATCGAATTCCAACTATGGAGGGATTTGTTTACCTGTACGGCACATAGGTTTTCCAACGGCACATAGGTTTTCCGTACCACCCGAAGGATTATACCATGTCCCTTCCCAAGACATCTGTCTTTCACCATTGATAAGGGGAGGGGGCGCCGCAAAATCTAGATGAACTATCTCGGCCACAGTGCCAACACCGGCCCCATCCTCTCCCCGCCCACGATTAATTGTTTGACAGATAATTATTGAATAAGGAAATGAAATTACTCTTTTCCTTTTTTCAACCAATAACATTTGAAGTAAAGAATCAAACTTTATTAATTCCTACTTCAGTTGATTATCTTACAATTAATTTAAAAAAAACAAAAAAACAAACAACAAACAACAAACAACCCAACACACCCAAATATCCACGATAGATAAACAACGGGCAATGTTCCAATTGGATAAAGGATAGGCTCGTCAAAATATCTAATCCGATAGGTGGCACAGTTTTGTTTATAAGGCCTGCGCAATATTCCGTGTGTATTGTAAAATCTGAAGGCTATGTAATGAATGCGAGAGAGAGAGAGAGAGAGAGAGAGAGAGAGAGGTGGGGTTTAACGTCCACACGCGTAGGGGTCTTTAGCAGTGGGAGGGAACCGGAGGACCTGGAGAAAACAAACGAGGTTAGACAGGCGACCCTACTCCTTGTCACGTACTGTCGAATTCTAACTGTCGAGGGATCCTTTTTCGTGCACGAGAATGTGTACACGGGACCTCGGTTTTTCGTCCCATCTGTCGGGCCCTCCGTCTTGCTACTGGATTGATAATCCTTAAAGCCCCAATAACACTCTTGTTGTAATTGATTAATATGTTCCAATCTTTATTCTGGTCAACAACTTGTACTATTTTACAATATTTCAATTAAAAAATGATACAAATTTCAACTTAATTTTAAAATTTTGAAAAATTCAACTACATGCCGTAACATGGTTTGAAAAGCCTTACGTAAGCGCTTTCAAATGCAACTTGGATTTAAACATATTTTCGAACCCTCTGGACAAGTAAGATAGGTTGTAATGGATAATTTACACAACAGGTAGGACACATAAACATCTTGTAGTTAGAATAAGGCTATTTTTTTTCTGGACCTGTCAAGCCAGCAAGAGTGTTATTGTCCCTTTAAAATAATAATCATCGGCCAGAAACAATTTCTTCGTCAAAGATTATATCTTCCGTATTGTGGACTAATATCCACGTGTACTGCCGATGATTATTATTTCAAAAATATCTGAGGTGATCCGTAGAAAGCGCCATTGAAATTGCAAAATAAATGGATGATATAATTACTATTTTGATTAGGGATGTCGATCACAGAAACAGATCACCAATACATTATCACAGTTCATAGATTATTAATTAATAATATATAATATATATATATATATATATAGATACACAGTCATTAATAGACTGTGATGTCATCCTCACAACATCCCCCATGTTATTAACACAATACTCGACTAATGGTGAAATAAATTGGTATTCACGGGGGTATTTGATTACCTCGAGGATGTGGTAATAAAATAATACTGCTTATATATAACTCATAGACTGTAATTAGTTTCCACTCTCTGTTAATATGACAGTCACCTCGTGTATTAATTAAACCTACTAATTTTAATTAGCCTTCATTCCACTCTCTGTACAGTCGCCTTATGTATTCATAAAAAAAAACCACTAATTAATAATTAAGGCTTACGCTTATTAAACACATTGGAGGTGGGGGGGTGTTTAGCATCGTGCTGTATCATAAAGCCTGTCATTGAGTCAACTGGCTTGGTTTCGAATCCTGGTTGTACGTGGCAACTAGTAGGGTCGCATGTCCATCCTCTCTGGGTGCCCCTGGGTCATCAGGTTCATCCCAACTGCTATAGACCCTGATACGCAAGCGAATTATTTATAAAATTGAACCCGATTCCTCTATGATATATGCCTGACAAGGAAAACTGTATAGTCGTTCGGATTGCACAGAAAAACGAGATCCCGTGTACACATTGGTGTGCATGTAAAAGATCCATTGACAGTTGGAAATCGATATAAGAGTAGGCCGTAGCGCCGCTGCCCGGGCAAAATGTCCCCTCATAGCACACTGTATGGCGTATGCCCGTCCTCAATTAGCCCGGGTTAAGTGCAGAAGAGTAGGACGTTAAACCCCATTTCGTTTCATTTCATTTTCCTCGATATATATGACGACGTGAGAATAAGGAGAGAGAATATCGACCATTACGGATGTTATTCATGTGAACTTTTATGTTAGGGTTAGACCTATCTATTACTAGAGGAAATAAAGTTCCGATTGTATTTACATCACTTCCTCCCCATCTTATCTTCACGTGAAATACCGGAAACTGTCGACACGTACGTCATCATATATCAAATAGAAGGTCACACTTCATATCCATAACAAACTGTGAAATTATAGAAAATAAATTTAAGAGTTAGACAACATGGTATTTGAGAAATGAAATGGGGTTTAACGTCCAACTGTTTTGCTCCTGAACTGGGCTAATGAAGACGGGCATACTGGCGTGGTTTCGAATCACCGGTTGTATGTGATAAGGAGTAGGGTCGCCTGTCCAACCTCGAGGGTTTTCTCCGGGTCCTCCGGTTTCCTCCCACTGTCAACGACCCCTACGCCCAAGCGAATTATTGAAATAAAATTAAACCATATGTTTATCCCGGAATGACCTAGTTTGTGTCTAATGGACGTTGAGCCCCATTTCTCTCCCCTCTCTTTTTAAAGGAACCAATTTACGAGACTATTCATCCATCGCCCGCCACACACTGATCACGTCAAATGACAAACCGATTGGTTTTCTAATAAATTAAATCATTTTTGTCATTCCATTCATATGGTAAATATAATTTATGAAGTGACTGTGGCCACGTGTGTATTTTGTGCGACACGTGTTAGACCGCGTCAATCAAAATAACCGACACCTGCATTCTCGATTCCCGTGGGACTTAAAGGTCGATTGGTCTAAAGTGGGAGTTGTTAATCATAATGTTTTAGGTGAATATATCCACATGCCTACCCAATCTGATTAAAACACAGATCCAATTTCGTTTCGTTTTTTATAGTTCAAAATTTCGTTTTACTTGTCTTTACTATGTAGCGAGGCCATCGAAAGTTTAAAAAAACGAAACGAAATATAGATCTGTATTTTAATTAGATTGCATGCCTACCAGACCTCGTGGCTAGATTGTCCGCCGAGGTTTCCCCTTGTTGGTGATGTCGGATGGAGGGCCTGACAAGGACAGATGTCTAGTCGTTCGGATAGATAAAAAAAACGTGGTCCCATTGGCTTGCACGTAAAAGATTCCTTGCCAGTTGGAATTCGAGAGAGAGAGAGAGAGAGAAAGGGGAGAGAGATGGAGGGGAGGAAGAGAGAGAAAGGTATAAGCCTGGGATCGACACCACAATATATCAATCAGTGGCGGACCGTATGATCTAAAGCGCTGTATATACATCCACCAGACACAAACTAGGCCATTTCGGGTCTAACGCATGGCTTACCATTATTTCAATAATTCGGAGAAAAAACCCACGAGGTTGGACAGGTGGTCCTTGTCACGTACGGCCTACTCTTATTTCGAATTCCAACTGTCAATGTTTATGCATGTACACGGGACGTCGCCTTTACGTTCCATCCTGTAGCCTACATCTCTCCTATCAAAAGGCAAAACCTAGTAACTCCCTTTTGTTTTCATCAAAATTGAGTTAGGACCAAATTTGTAGTTACTAGTGTATGTGCTTCCTGTTGTGTCGAGTGGACGTCAAACCCCATTTTTTTTTCTTTCCCGTGACACAACCTAGCCACTTCCTTTATTTGCCTAGTATGCCATAGCAAAACCTAGTAAACTCAAATCAATGGATGAACTGGGGTTTAAAATTCATTCATTACGTTTTCCTTTGTTTTCTCAAAATAAGAAAGAAAAGTGAGTTACTGGATGTTGCCTTTTGACAGGAGATCTAACAAGGGAGGGAAACCAACCTGGAAAACCCCGATTAACCGTCTCGATCAATGAATGAATGAATGAAATGGGGTTTAACGTCCTACGCTTAAGCACCTTACCTGGGCCAATTGAAGACGGGCATACGCCATACAGTGTGCTATGAGGGAAATTTTGCCCGGACAGCGGCGCTACGGCCTACTCTTATATCGAATTCCAACTGCCAAGGGATATTTTACGTGCACTCCAATTTGTACACGGGACCTCGGTTTTTCGTCTCATCCGAACGACTAGGCAGCTGTCCTTGTCAGGTCCTCCTTCTGCATCACTGACAAGGAGAAATCACGCCGGAAAACGAGATGAACTTTCTCGGCCAATGCAGGGATCGAACACTCGACCTCCAGGCTAGCGAACCAGCGCCTCATCCACTTAGCCACCGTGATCCCCTGGATAGATTGAAACCTTGTCATTATATGTGTTTCATCCTACTCTACTACCATATATTATTTAGGCCCACTGCCAGGGCGAAAAGGCATACTGCCAATTTACGGATTTAGTGTTCGATATAATATATTCAATTTCAATACATTTGATAAATAAATAAGAATAACGTATACCTCGGAGAGAGAGAGAGAGAGAGAGAGGGAGGGTCAAATTGAAGGCGAATCAGCATATTTTCAATATTTTTCTTTCAAAAGTTCAAAACATGAACAAATAGAACTTTTAAGAGTATAGCTCGTCCGAAACAGCCAGAGAGAGAGAGAGGGAGAGAGAGAGAGAGAGAGAGAGAGAGAGAGATAGAAAGAGATGGGGTTAAACGTCCATTCGACACAAACGAAGTCATTTCGGGACTAACATATGGTTTTAATTTTATTTCAATACATGTAATTCGCTTGTGCGTAGGTGTCTTTAGCAGTTGGAGGAAACCGGACGACCCGAAAAAAAACCCACGAAGTTGTATGGGCGATCCTTCTCCTTGTCACGTACAACCAGGGATTCGAAACCACGCCAGTTGACTCAATGACAGGCTTTATGATAAAGCACGCACTTGCTAACCATTCGCCCCCCCCCCCTCTCGGAGATATAGACCTATTGTTATTTTGTACTTTATCTGGAGTTACTAAATGTAGATATAATTATTTTGATTAGATATATGAAATACCAGCTTCAATTGATCATAGTATCAGGCCCGTAGCCAAGGGGCGAAGCCCCCCCCCCCCCTAGAAATAATCTTGCCTCTCCTGACAAAAAGTTGTCAACCATATGGCCGGGGGGAGAGAACCATCCCGGGCTCCCCTATCACCCGGGCTGCCCTCCCTCCGCCAGCAAGCTGGCTACGGGCCTGCATAGTATTCGGCCATCACCCCCCATCCTCCCCACCCGACCTCGGAGATATAGAACTGTTGTTGTATATAGTACCATGCTATAGAAGCATCCATTGTTCGTAGTAGGTTAATTCCATACATGTTGGCTGTAATACATTTCTATTTTCGTGAAATCTTCAACGAGAAAATGACGTCACGAGATGTGGTCGTTTATCATCTTGTAACATCAACATATCTGTAAGAAGACTAAAATAAATAAAATAAATCACATTATTATAAAAAAAACAGGGAGAATGACGTTTGAATGAACTATAAAATACTACATTTGTCATTATATTATATTTGTTCATCATTATAATACGATATAAATAATACAGGATAACGGGAGAGGGGGGGGGGATTGAGTAACGAGTGGCGAGGGGGCGGGGTAACGAGAAGCGGGGGTGACGAGAGGCGACGGGAGGATGGGGTAACGAGAGACGAGGGGGAGAAATGGGGTGACGAGAGGGGGGATGGGGGAGTGGGTGGGGTAACGTGAAGGGGACGGGGTGGATAAATGGAACGTACAGTCAGGATTAACATAGGGATCAACCTTTTTTCAATAATTCGTTTAGCATTGGGAGGAAACTAGGGAACCCGGAGAAAACTCACGAGGATTGGCAGGCGACCCTATTTCTTGTCACGTACAAACAGGGAATGAAAACCACGCCAGTTGACTCACTGACAGACCTTATGATTGCACACGCACAAGTTTATCCACTAGACACCCCATCTCTCGCCCCACAAGTCCCACCAAGACAACGCTGATGCCTTCCCCACATTGGCGTGCACGGAAAAGAACCCCTGGCGGTTGAAATTCGATATAAAAGTAGACCGTTTCGCCGCTGATCGGACAAAACTTCAGTCATAGAACATTGTATTTCGGATGTCAGTCTTTTTTTTTATCCCAGTCACCTGAGTCGGTGCAGAATAGTAGGACGTAAAAACTCCATTTCATTTCATTTCTACAGAACATTGTTGACATAGTATTTGTTCAGCTGTGTCTTTTAATCTCAAACTTTAAATAAAATATAATCTAAACTATTTCTAATTGTAGGCCTATCGGACTTGAAATGCCACTGAGAAATTCCAGATAATGTGACTCGTGTTATCAAACATTTATATCATTTATTTACTTCAATCTATGGAATAATTTACAAAGACGGCCCATGTTTATATCATTTATTTACTTCAATGTATGGAATGATTTAAAATCAGCCGACATGTTTGTCTCGTCAACCCGTGTGATATAAAAGATGCGATGATTACAGATATCTCTCCCGCCCCTTCTCCGCCGATAATATGTAAACCATCTGACACGTCTCGCCATACACACACACACACATACCCCCATACTGACAAGACATCATGCCACAGTTACCCGACCGCAGTACCATATTATTTCAAACAAAACTCTCCAGTGGCAAGAAATATGGTTACCATAGAAACCGACACACCCTGTAAAATTGAACACGAGATCAAAATTCTTACAAATATAAAATTCTCCCGTATAAACTTCAAATTCACAGCCAAATATAATATAGTTAAAACGATTGAAAACAAATATTTTAATGGATGACAACGTCAGCAGACCATGCCTTATGTAATAAACGTTAGTCATACGGGAGATGAGGGTTCATCTGTTGGCAGCAAGCAAAATATGTTTTTTTTAAATTCTGTATTATGGCTTGTGAAATGAATCACAACAAAATAGTTCACAAAAAAAATAGTCCCATTTTCAAATTCATTATTGTTAATATTTCATTGATGTATTACTTTCATAAATACATTTAATTATTGCGCGTGATAATATTCGATAATAAAACGACACGAGCATATATTATTACATTATTAATAACTGTAATAACAACACCGCGTAGTGATATAAAAAAGGAGTGGTTAGGCTATGAATTATCAGTCTGCACGGTGATTCAGTCTCGGGCAAATAAAGCGAGTGGATTCCCCCGAGAAGGACGTGCATTTCTCTTCTGTCACTCTGGTAAGTGCGTTTACGCAAGTTAAATTTTAAATTGTATTCCTTTTCACAAGGTATTATTACACTGTCTAAAATTATTAGCTTATTAAACGAGTATCATGTTTTTACACGGTATTCCTTCGTAGACAATTCAATTTTACTTGGACAGGGCACGTTGACTTTTACTAGCAGCCGATTATTTGGTTTGAGATGTCAGACGGCGTCTGGCTAAGCCACAGTTGGGAGTGCTCCAAATCGGAATTCCACAAACACTTTAAATTTTTTAAACAAATTTATTCAGTGGTTTAAGGTAATGAAATTAACGACAGTTGTTTTAGCCTGTGTGTGACATTGACTCATTGACAGAAATTCAAATAAAAATATCCAGGCGTAAGTTTAGGAGAAAGTAGCTTAGTAAATTCATCATAAGATCTAAATTTTTAATTCTTTTGTGTAAATATTCTTGACTTTGCAGAAATAAATAAACACTACAACCATGTCTGATAAGCCCGATGTCAGTGAAGTCGCAACTTTTGATAAAACAAAACTGAAGAAGACTGAAACGCAAGAAAAGAATCCATTACCAACCAAAGAGAGTATGTATTTCTATTTTACTTTCAGATTCAATTATATATTTATTTGAGGTGGACGGGTATACCTATTGTATCAACACCTCGTGGCTTTTCTCCAGGAGCCCGCACAAACGAATTATCCAATTATAATCGAATATGTTAGTCCCAAAATGACCTAATTTAGTATTTGAACAGTGAACTCCATTTCTCAATTATTTTATTGAGGGTGGGGGCTGAAATTATATTTGTATCGGGAGTAGAGGGTAGGAGGGTGAGAGGGGGGGGGGGGTGTTTATATTCCATTTTTACATGCCCCAGACAACACTTGAACCGTGACGAGTGAAACACGCTATTTTGTTCTATTTTTATTGAGTGGGGCTGAAATTATATTTGTATCGGGAGGGGGTAGGAGGGAGGGGAGGGTTAGAGGGGGGGGGGGGGATTGTTTATATTCCATTTAGTCACATGCCCCAGACAACACTTGAACCGTGACGAGTGAAACACGCTATTTTGTTCTATTTTTAAACACGTGTAGAGAGAATGGATTGTTTCAAATTTTAGTTTTTTTGGGTTCTGGTTGAGTGAACAGCTGTCGTCTCGCTACGATAAACAATATATCAAACATTCGACTGGTGTTATTTGATACCTTGAAGTCGACTCTTCCTATCAGACGATATCGCGTCCGTCGTTTACAAAGAATTTCTTATCTTCCTTGTTTCAAAACAGGAAGGAAAATCAAACCTCGCGTGCACTCCATGAAATAAATAATAGAAAGATCGAGTGAAATGGGGTTAAACGTCCATTCGACACAAACTAGGTCATTTCGTGACTACCATGGTTTAATTGTATTTCAATAATTCGCTTGCGCGTTGGGTTCTTTAGCAGTGGGAGGAAACTGAAGGACCCGGAGAAAACCCACGAGGTTAGGCAGGCATTCCATTCCTTGTCACGCACAACGGGGAATTTAAACCAGACCTTTTGATACAACGCACAGGCGCTAACCATTCGCCCATCAGGCCCGGATCCAGGATTTTTTTCGAGGGGGGCGGGCATACATCGTAACAAATGGTAATCATTAGTGGTTTGGTGTAATCCACAGAGCCTTGACGCATTGCCTGGGCATAGACAATGCGAAAATCATGTTTATATCATCAATTAAAAAGCAGATGCACTAGTCTGGCTGGGGCTGAGGGGGGCCCTGGGCTGAGGGGGGAGGCCCCCTGCCACCCCCCCCCCTGGATCCGCGCCTGCAACCCTGTAAATAGAAGGGGAATAAAAGCTCACGCTCACTGCATAAGATAAATAACAGAAGGCGAAATGTAACCTTGGCACACTTCTTCCATATATCGAATAACAGGGGCGGATTCACAATAACTCCTGTTGTTACTCAAACTTTATGGCTTTTTGATTATTTTTTTTTTTTAAAGAAGCCGTCTCTTTCAAGATAAATTACCGAACATGTAAACTTACAACCTTTTGAGTTTCTCTTTTAAAGGGACAATAACACTCTTGTTGTAACTGAATAATATGTCCCAATCCTCATTCTGGTCAACTATTTTACAATATCCCAATTAATTGGCGATACAAAATTTATCTAAACTCATCTTATTTAATTTTTTTTTGAGAAAATGCAACTGTATGGTTCGAAAAGCCTTACGTAAACACTTTCAAATGTGACGTTTATTTAAACATATTTTCGAACCCTCTGAACAAGTAAAATAAAAATGCAACTTGGATTTAAACATATTTTCGAACCCTCTGGACAAGTAAGATAGGTTGTAATGGATAATTTACACAACAGGTAGAACATTTAAACATCTAGAAGTTAGAATAAGGCTATTATTTATTTTCTGGAGCTGTCAAGCCAACAAGAGTGTTATTGTCCCTTTATATTAACGGGCTATTTTAGAATTATCTAAATGACGAACCTAATTGCAGATTTTGAAGCAGCGGTTGAAGTCTACCGTGATATCAAATATTTTTGTATTTCAAAAGTTCGACAACCGTCGCTTTAATGTCTGGTATAATCGATGTTAAAGCCTCGACAGCTGGCTTCTAGTCTCGGTCACCCAGAAACTCCCAGTCTTCCAACATGCTGGAGATTAGCTGGCTACATACAAAAAAAAAAAGTCAATCGGCGTTTGTAATCAAAAGAGTTAGATGTTCATATTGATTTGGGTTATAGCGCAGCCTATGAATCATATTCTGGCTTTTGTTATGAGGCTGGTGGTAGCAAATCACAACTTGCTATGGAGAATTTTAAGATATTTATTCCATCTTCAATTACTGGTGCATGGCCGTATCACTGGTTGACATATTGTATTTTCTTCATGTTATAATTATAGCCTATATTTAATTATGGTTTATTATTACATGTTTAGCAGACTGGCATTTTGCCAGAGCGTAGTGCCGGTTTAATGACGTCACGATTTGTATTTAGTATTATAACTTTAAGACGGAATTCCCCTTCACATAGGCGGGAGTTTCAAAGCGTCTTATTATTCACTGATAAATTTAGATTATTTGGGGAGCATAAATTAAGATTATTTTGGGAGCCAAGGTGACTCAGTAAGACGACGGCTCACTAACTATCTTTTCCGGTTTGGTTCCCGCCATATTTGATTTATCACTTAAACGTTTTAATCTGTTTAATATCGGAGCAATGTGATGCCATCCAAAGTAGATTAAGGCCTGGCTCACTAACTATCTTTTCCGGCGTGGTCCCCGGTATGGTTCTCCCTTGTGAGTAGTGTAGGGTGAAGAGACTTGCAAGGGACAGCATCGTTCGAAAAAAAGAGTAGGCCGTAGCGGCGCTGTCTGGGCAAAATTTCCGTTATAGGACACTGCATGGCGTATGCCAATCGGTACAGAATAGGTTGCATCTTATGGTCTATACCAATCTGAACGACAGACTCGCCCTTCCTTCAGAGAAGTGACTCTGACACAGTGAACAGTTGTCTGTGCAATAACAGACACAACTCGAGATTGAATAATAATCCCCGGAAGAAAATGGGATTTTAACAGAATTAGCAAGTTTAAACGGACATTTGACACACGCGGGGGCCGCACTTTTGGCAATATTTTGTACTTCGGTCGGGTCTATTTCACATACACAGTGAATTATGCTAATGTTTTAGCGTGGCGATTGTCTAATAGTTAATTTATTTCAGTTCTAAACAAAAATTTAAAACTTTAACGCAATTTTTTTTAAAAAAAATAGCCCAATTCTGGCTGGGATTACTGATTACTGAGCAAAATTGCCATTCACTGGATACGTGCGAAAAAAAAGCCAACTATAATAAATTTCGCCACGTAAGTTAAGCACGGGTCTATACTTGACTTTAAGGACAGTTGGGTTTCCTTGCACAATACTAAAATAATTTACCCCATGCTAAGCGTGAAATTAGGTTAGGAAAGTTGTCTTGTGACTTCTTCCTCGTCTGACTAGAATGAAATAAAAGGTGGTCAATACATTTGATATAAATAAATCCTTTATAAGATTAGGTTTATTCAATAGCGGATCTAGTGGGGGCTCCCTGGGCGTACCCCCCCCCCCGCTCCCCTCACCCCTATCTATTAAAGTATAAATTAAGTTGATATAAATAAATCCTTTATAAGATTAGGTTTATTCAATAGCGGATCTAGTGGGGGCTCCCTGGGCGTACCCCTCCCCTCCCTTACCCCTATCTATTTTAGTACTTGGCTCCCCTAACCCATCCCTATCTTTATTATGATATTAATACCGGGTACTTGTCTCGGGTCATTGGAAAAAAACATTTCAGGGCTTCTAGTTTTCGAAATTTCCATTGTGACCCGCCTCCCAACCCCTTATCTGGACCCGCCGTGGTTTATTGTATCCAGATATTCCACCGGGAGAGCATACACTACATCCTGCACACACACAGATTCTTCTACTTCATACTTCGAGAATAGATCTCGGCTCTAAATGGTCGCCATATCCAAAAGTTAGTATACTGTTTTGTAATTCGGTCCACTCAGTTTCACGTGTCAATTTTTATTAAATGGGAGTAGCAGAAACACTTAACAAAACAAAACATTCTTAAGATCTGTTCCACCAAAATCGTCGATTTAGGGCTTAAAATGTCGGCCAACTAGCTTAGTGTCTTTTGTCATGTGGAGCTACCTAGACGGACAGTCTCAGGTTTAGTTAATTAGTTTAATATATTCAAAATAAATTGGCACAGTCAAAAAACATCACAGAACAAGGGAGAACTAGTACAGTGGGACGTTAAACCCCATTTCATTTCATTTCAAAACAAGGAAGAAGTCCTACTTTCTTGCTTTACATAGGTCATATTTATACACGATCTATTTGTCTTGTAAAAAACAGCCGGGACTATTTTCTTCCTCGTTGCAACGTATCGGGAAAATAAAAAGTCGCCAATACAATTACTACTATGAATTCTTTCTGGTATTATACCATTGTCATGACAATTTAGGCAAAAATTTATATATACGGTTTACATTGCTGTTTCTCGTGGCAACGCGTGAAGGAAGTAAAATTTGGCTAACAATCGTCAGGTCTAACTTTATATGAATTAAGCATGTAATGCAATTACTATATGTGGCCATGTGGGGGGGGGGGGGCGAATTGTTAGCGCGTGCTGTCATTGAGTCAACTGGTGTGGTTTCGATCCTCCGGTTTAACGTGACAAGGAGTAAGGTTGCCCATCCAACCTTTGTGGGTAACCTTCGGGTCTTGCGGTTTCCTATCCAACCTTTGTGGGTAACCTTCGGGTTCTGCGGTTTCCTCCTTCTGCTTAAGACCCCTACGCGCAAGCGAATTATTGAAATAAAATTGAACTGTGTGATATTCCCGAAATGACCTAGTTTGTTGCAGGGAAATGCATGTACAAATATAAACCATACAATAAACCATAAATAAATGAACAGATTATAAATACACCAAACGTCGAATGAAAAGACGCTTTCTTAAACTGAGGGTGTCGAACCATGTGACTTACCGTTCGTGTTTTAATTCGTGTTTTAATTCGTCTATGCGACATTTCAAAAGGCTTGTCATTATTTTGTTAGTTTTAGAGATCATGGCGATTGTCGAGTTCATGTCTAGGAGACCACGTGTTTGTAAACGAGTGTTATTCCGCGGGTAATTCATGGCAGACGATGTCGTTACGTCATCGGATTACCAGCCAAACAATGCCTTTGTTTGGTATGGAAAGAAAGAAAGACGGAGATTTGTTTGTATCACGCTAACCTTTATTTTAAAGGGACACCCTCTAAAGAATTTGAATATTGGATATTATGTATTTAAATGGAGTTTAACGTCCTACTGTTATGTTCTTCTCCCAACTCGTCCAGTGGACGTTTTGCCCGGACAGTGGCTCTACAGCCTACTCTTATAACGTGTCCTTATTGCAAAGGACTCTTTAAATGCACGTCAATGTTTACACGACTTGAATTAGATATGACTATTTCGTATAAATATTTTCTGGTCTTGTACTAAAGATTATTAAGATTTTGTTGTATGTATATCTATGCAAGTGCCGCTGTCCGTGTAAATTAAGATATAACATATCGATAAGTCTGGCCCTGACTCATGGATACAAATTAAGATGTAAGATATCGATAAGTCTGGCCCTGACCCATGGATACAAATTAAGATGTAACATATCGATAAGTCTGGCCCTGACCCATGGATACAAATTAAGATGTAAGATTTCGATAAGTCTGGCCCTGACCCATGGATACAAATTAAGATGTAAGATATCGATAAGTCTGGCCCTGACCCATTGATACAAATTAAGATGTAACATATCGATAAGTCTGGCCCTGACCCATTGATACAAATTAAGATGTAACATATCGATAAGTCTGGCCCTGACCCATGGATACAAATTAAGATGTAACATATCGATAAGTCTGGCCCTGACCCATGGATACAAATTAAGATGTAACATACGGACTTTGTTTGTCTTTGGCGAAGTAGACGAACACTGATTACGTAATGACACACGGTAGAAATGTATTTTATTTACTTTGAGCAGCTCCCGTGTTCAATCTACTGTAGCGGTAACACCGTGACCCGCTACGATCCGCTACAACAATTCAACAGTCTACCCAACACGTCGTGTGTATTCTTTGTTCGGTTTGACTTTCTTAGAAAAATAAAAACAGATAGTCTTTCAAGATTGTACACATGTTTGTTTTAAAATTAAATGCCCGATGAGCCGCTATTGCGGTAAAAACGTTAGCATCAAAATTTAATTTATTTTGCCATCTTTGGTATCTTTACTTTCCTTTAAAAACAATCCCTGGACCGACGAAAACCTTTTTTAATTATCAATTCTACAGGTGTTGTGTTCTCTAGAGACAAAATGAAATAAACAAATCCCCCAAATCCTGGACATTTTATAGGTTGGCTCGAAAGCCATTCTACATGCGTTATGCAGAAGGAGGGCCTGACAGCTGCCTAGTCGTTCTGATGGGACGAAAAACTGGTCCCGTGTACACATTGGCGTGCACGCAAAAGATCCCTTGGCAGTTGGAATTCGATATAAGAGTGGGCCGGAGCGCCGCTGCCCGGGCAAAATTTTCCTCATAGCCCAGATTAGGTGTATAATAGGACGTTAAACCCCCATTTCATTCATTCATTCTACATACGTTGTCTATTCCTGGCAACAATCCTGTAAATTCCCTGCAATCCATATGCTATATATTAGTCAAGTTCCGTACCACCTTTCAATCACACCACTTATACACATCCATCAATGTCTTTATATCAACTTGTATTATTGATTCTGACAAGGACAGCTGCCTAGTCGTTCGGATGGGACAAAAAACCGATGTCCCGTGTACACATTGGCGTGCACGTAAAAGAACCCATGGCAGTAGGAATACAGTTGCTGCCCGGGCAAATATTTACCTTATAGCACACTGTATGACGTATGCCCGTCTTCAATTAGCCCAGGTTAGGTACTTAAGCGTAGGACGTGAAACCCCATTTCATTCATTGTATTATTGATTAGGCCACCACAATTATATTTTCATTTCTTTAAGACTTAGATAAATAGTCACATGAATCAACGAGAAAGGTTTTTTTTTTTAAATTTAGAATTCCAAAACTTAAAAATTGGAATTAAAATGTTTTTGTTTTTAAACGCCCACAATGTAACGTGGTCGTATATTGTTGTCGCCCCCGTCCGTCGGTCCGGCGTCCACAATTGCTTGTGGAGTGGACGCTCTAGAGGCTAAAAGTTAATATCCAATTGACCTAAAATTTATGCAGTTTTGATTTTCAGCGATTTCCGATATTTTCTCTTAAGAGTTATGGCCCTCGATCACTTCAAAACATATTGTGGACGTTCTAGACTCTTAAAAGAGGCCAAAGTTTATATTTAATTGACTTTAAATTTATACAGTGTTAAAGGTCGTGATACGAAAAAGTATATTGAGTTTCAATGAATTTTGATAACTTGAACAGCAAAATCCAGAATATTAAATGTTTCGTTCACTAAACGTTAGCATGGAGAACAACTTTAACAAAGCCAAACAAATTCGAATGATTTTCTGATAATTACATAATGAGCTGTTACTTTTAATCAGACTTTAGTGTATTATAAATGTTTCATTACCGAAAAAAGTAAAATATGCGACAACTCTTATTGACTGCCCGGGCGATTTAGCTTCTGTGGGCGTATATTTCGTTGCCTGGCAACCTATCTTTACATTATATTAGTCATTTCCCCGCAGAAACAAGAACAAAGTTCCCGATGAACAGAAAATTATAATACTCCGCTTCCATGATCACGTGACATCACCGGCTAAAAGTTCTTATCTCATTTCCGTGATCAACATTCCACTTCTAATCACGTGTCCGTTACGTCACTATATCGTTCAAGTAGGCCGGACTTCCGCATTCGGCAAACCTCGACAGATTCCGGTGCCCTATATCTAGATGAAGGTTACGGAGAGTACCGGAATCTGTCGAGGTTTGCCGAATGGGACTTCCGATCAATGTAAAGTTGAAGTAGACATTAACATCCAGGTCACCAGGTCACCATGTTTACATTCATGACCTACCAACCCTTTAACATTATAATCCCCCGCTATCAGTGTCAAAACAACACCTAGCCATTCGGATGGGAAGAAAACGTATACATTGGCGAGCACGTAAAAGGTCACTTGACAGTAGGAATTCGATAAAATAAAACGGATTACGAATAATCCAAACCATATTAGACAAAATTCGAAGTCCTGAAAAAACGGTATAGGCAAAATACTGTAATCTGGCAAAATAGTGTAATAAGCATATGGACTGTTCAGTGTACAGAATACACGACAAACAGTGGTAACAGGTGTCCGGAACAGTAAGCTTACCCTGCCTGGCGGGCCATATCTGCATCCAAACTATTAGGCGACAAATCGGTAAAAAAGAGTGACTGGCCAATGAAATATCGACATGCAAAAATGCACGTGACTAACAGTGTTAACGGTGTAGTAGCGTAGGCGTAGTGCCCCTGTCAATGGACCCAGTTGGAGTAGGATGTTAAACCCCGTTGAGCATATTTAAACCTGACAACAGATTATTGTGTAAGGATGTGTAACCCTGACAACCGATTAGTATGTAAGAAATAATGAGTAGACTTGAAGAATTATTATTATTATTATTACAGGATGTTGCTCGCCACTTATTTTACTAAATGTCCGGATACTTGTCAAAACGTCGTGCTTTACGAATAAAACTAGTGATTGATTCCCATAAAAACGGTGTTCTGTTAATGTGTTTCCCAATCGCTAAATGCCACTAAAAGATTATACTTATAATCTAGTTTGCATCACCAGGCGCATGCGCCGGAAGTTGTCCATCGCTTGTCTGCGATTGTCAACGATACCCCCCCCCCCCCCTAGGTTAAAGCAGACGTTAAACTTCACTGACTGACCCAATCAATCAATGTCACACAAGAATGTTTGGGTTTGGAGGGTGCGTCTAAAATATGTCTTTCAAGGTGATTTGGTGTGTACACTTGTTGCAATTAAAGGGACATAATCCGCCAATATCGCGCGTAGAATCTGGTCGTGTCCCGAAGATAACAGTTTGATTTTGGGATATATTTATCTAAATTTAAAGGCTGTTCATTGTCCTTGTTTTTGTCTTCGATATCACCCTAGTTGGAAGTAGACGTTAAACCCCGGTAACGAACGGATGGTGTCTTTTTATACGCCCACATGAAAATGTGGTCGTATATTGTCGTCGCCCCGTCCGGCGTCCGTCCGTCGGTCCGTCCACAATTTCTTGTGAACACTCTTAGAGGCTAAAGTTAATATCCGATTGACTTTAAATTTATACACAGTGTTAAAAGGTCATGAGAGCCCCCCCCCCTCTCTCTCTCTCTCTCTCTCTCTCTCTGTAGTTTTGAAATAGTATATTAATGTGTAATTAAAGGAGCTAAATCGCTAACACTTTGGACCTAGAAGTTGGTCGCAACGCATATAATCCGAATGTATATAAACTGATTTACATTCAATGGTTTCCTGTTTTACTAATTTCAAATCAGTTATGTTCAACGAAATAAACCAGCAGTCTCAATCGAATGCAAATTTCTACATACGCCGTTTGATTTGGTGCAATATGTCTAGCCTCGTTTCTCGAGTCCCTTGTTACAACTAGGGCTGAGGCGCATTATGGTGCATGATTCATGTACTATGTTAAAATATTTTTTTGTCTTACATATCGGATATCAGAAGCCCATCTTTTCCCGGTAAAATCTCAACATCAATGTTGTTTTAATTTGACGAATAAATCGTGTTTTCAATGTTGAAGATTTTGGATGATATTGAGTTAGAGACTTGGCTACTTTAGGGTTTCGTTTTGATATTTGGGGTATTTAATTCTAATTTGTATTTATTTTTCATTTCAGCAATTGAGCAAGAAAAGTCATCCTAATACTCAACATAAACTTATCATGCATTAAGAACTGTGGACTACGTCACTAGTTTTGTTGAAAAGTGATTTTTGTCATGTGACATAACGTCTGTTATATTATGACTGACGATATGGATAATGATGATGTCATGGATTATGTTGCTATGGATACCATCTTGGCTTGTTTTTGAGACAGTTGTTGCACGTTCCAGTTGAACATCTTTATAAAAGTGGAAGTCGATTTTCTTATTCCATATTATTGCTCATTTGTGGATCATTTTTTTTTATTTGGAAAATAAATGCTGGACAATTTTTGAAAATTGACCTAGCAACCATATTATGTTTTTACTATGTAGAGGGGTTGGATGGCTGAATTGGCTAGCGTGTGCGCGCTGTATCATAAAGCAGGCCATGGAGTCAACTGGCGTGGTTTCGAATCCCCGGTTGTACGTGGCAAGGAGTAGGGTCGCCTATCAACCTGGTGGGTTTTCTCCGGGTTCATTTCAGGACTTATTTTTGTTTCAATAATTCGCTTGCGCGTAGCGATCTTTAGCAGTGGGGGGAACACCGGAGGAACCCCATGAGGTCGGACAGGCGACCCTACTCTAGTTACGTACAACCGGAAATAATCGTCTGTGGAAGCAGATGTTGAACTTTATTCCGTTGACATGTTAAAGATCCCCTGGGGCCGGACAGTTGCAACTCAAATTAAGAGTAGCGTGTAGCAAGATTGTCATCTCACTCAGACCGTGACCATGGAGATATGAATGACTATGTGATCAATCTCTGTATTCATTCGCGTGAGCCTGGTGTTGACGTCATATGTGGATTGAGGGTTAGGGTAAGGGTTGTAAGTCTCGAGATGTAGACAAAGGATAGCCCCCTAACCCTGGGTAGGGCCGGATTAACCTTGTGGGGGGCCCGGGACATACCAATCCAGCACTAACCCTGGGCCAAGCCTAACCACTATCCTAACCCACCAAACACATATGACGTCATAACACCAGGCTCCGGCGAATGGAACCAAATGCTTACCGTTTACTATATGCGCAGCCCACGCCTGTGACCAATCATGTAATATAAAAAAGCGAAAAAATCGGCCTGTTAATATTAGCTTTAACTAGGGGAGGTGGGGGGAATGGTTCCGAGCTATAATTCTCGTAGCGTAGGAACGAGTAACCACGAGAAGATCGGGCGATAACGCATGCGCCAGTTGAATATCAAACCAACGGTTTTGAAAACATCAATTATGTGTCGCTTAATTGCAATTTCAGACCCCCCCCCCACTGCAGCCACCTACCATTTTGATCCCGAAAAACCAGACGGAATGTTCCTTGTCCGATCCGCGGATACCCTCCCTTTTGAAGCGAGAACCCGACGTAATAAAGATCCGAAGTTTTCCCTGACCCACAACTGGATCCACTGTGTCTCGATGAATATAACGCTGGCTCGCTAGCCTAGAGGTATCGTGTTCTCATCCTGTGTTGACCGATGGTCTTCCTTGGGTACTTACCTTGTCAGTGATGAAAAACAGTGTCAAGTATTTCGAATGGGACAAAAACGAGGTCGGTTGGACACATAGTGTTGAATAGGTCGGTGTTAGGGCACTATCTCCCTCATAGCAGCAGACTGTAAGCCGTTCTTCACAAAACTTAATCGTGAGCTAAATCTGCCTATAAGAGGTCTTTCTTAAGGCTGTCATGTTCTCTTAATTATTAATTGGACATTAAACATGCATTATTCATGAGCTAAATCTGCCTAGTGCAGGGGCCTGTTTCACGAAATTTTAACTTAAGATAAAATCCAAATTTTAGTACATACTCAAATCTGATTGGCTAAGCGCCAAAATCAATCTAATGCTATCCAATCGAATTACTAAAATCGGATTTTATCTTAGTTAAAATTTCGTGAAACAGGCCCCTGGTCTTTATTTTGGCATGAATTGTTTTCTAAAGTATTAATTAGACATTAATTAACTGATCCAGGCCTTAATCAACTTTGGATGGCATCAGATTGCTCCGATATTAAACAGATTAAAACGTTTCAGTGATAAATCAAATATGGCGCGCCCAGACGCTTTGATTAACCAGAACCGTGGTTGAAATTATTGCACTGGTCGGCCAATATCTTCAAATGCCAATATCTTCGCTTGCAATAGAGCAATTTGAATGAAATTTTCAAATTATTCTTTTTACATCTAAATTCGAACTATTATAGCAAGAATGGCTAGTTCTTATCTATATCTTCAATAATGTAACTTTAATTAACTTATCCAGACCATAATCAACTCTCGATGTCAACGATAGCCTGCATACAACTATTGCTGGTTTACTGTATCAAATACATCAATAAGAAACCATGCATGTCTGCATCAAAGATATTTCTCAGTTGGGTAAATTTTTAATTTAGGTGTGAGAATGTTTTGTGAAAGCGGGACGAGATTATCATGTTGTTTATAAAGTGTTTAAGATGGCGGTTGTTGTCAAGTTGTCAAACACTATCTATTCACGCTGCTCGAATTATCATCACCATCCGTAGACTCAACATGTGTGAGAGAGAGAGAGAGAGAGAGAGATTATTACCACCAAACGTTAATCACTGTATAAACCCTGACTAACACGTAATCTCATTTTATCCCACTTGCCCTCAGATTGTATTTTCGCTTTTTCTAAATAATTCCCTTTATTCTTCGAGCACAATACTCCGCCTTCCTCACATATTGTACATGTAAATATGGAAAGCGAAAATAATCTGCATACGGTACTTAATTGACCCTATAGTTACGAACAAACTTGACCACAACAGCGGCATATTTGAAAGTAAACTGGCAGGGGAGAGAGAAAGAGAAATGGGGTTTAGCATCTACTCGACACAACTAGGTCATTTCGGGACAAACATAATATGGTTTAGTTTTATTTCAATCATTCGCTTGCGCTTAGGGGTATTTAGCAGTGGGAGAAAACCGGTGGACCTAATTCTTGCCACTTACAACCTAGGATTCGAAACCCCGCCAGTTGACTCAACGACAGGCTTTATGATACAGCACGCACCTGCTAACCATTCGGCAATTCCCCCCCCCCCCCCAAAAAAAAAAAAACCTGGTAGGCAATCAAATTGATAAAGACGGACACATGTTGCGTTATTGGGAGTCACGGTGGTTAAGTGGGTAAGACGTCGGCTTAAGGTCGGGAGTATGTGACGGGGTTTCCTTTTGTCGCTGGTGCAGGACAGGGGACCTGACAAGGACAGCTGTCTAGTGGCTCAGAAGAGACGAAAAACTGAGACTACGTGTATACATTAGTGCACGTAAAAGCCCCCTTGGCGGTTGGAATTCCATATACGAAAAGACTACAGTTCCGCTGCCCAGGCAATATTACCCTGATGGCGTACAATGTATGGCGTACGTCCGTCGTCATTAGCCCAGTCGGAACAGAACAGTACGACGTTAAACCCCATTTCATTTACGAAACGTAATTTGCTATCAGGGTAATTTTGCCCGGACAGCGCCGTTTCTTTACCGAAGTTTTTGTTTTAACTTGCACGCCCATTCAAACAACGCTGCCTAACCATAATGGTCTTTACGAACCATGTTCTTTCGAGAATGAAAAAAAACCACATACATTTTAATAGAATATATTTGAAACACACCAAACGAAACCAAATTAATTTAAAGGGACAGTCCCGAATTGAACAGAGTCTCAAAAAAAGTCCGAGTACGTAAGAAATTTAAACGCCAAAATATAGAAGAATGGTGTATATACCCTGACACAAAATTTCAGCTCAAAATATTAAGCCGTTTGGACGTGAGCGTTAAAACAGCTTATCCGGACACGTAACCCTTTTAAGATTTCGGGTCAATTCTTTCGTTGGGTGACCCGATAATCGATTCCCGTTCCTTTAGAGGTCTACACGGTGAATAGTCCATGTGATGTACTTGATAACAAAAAGTAAATTTCACCGACACGTTATTTTTATTAAAAAAAAAAAGAAAAAAAAGGGGGATCACGGTGGCTAAGTGGATAAGGCGCTGGTTCGCTAGCCTGGAGGTCGGGTGTTCGATCCCTGCATTGGCCAAGAAAGTTCATCTCGATTTTCCGACGTGATTTCCCCTTGTCAGTGATGCAGAAGGAGGGCCTGACAAGGACAGCTGCCTAGTCGTTCGGATGGGACGAAAAACTGAAACATTGGAGTGCACGTAAAAGATCCCTTGTCAGTTGGAATTCGATATAAGAGTAGGCCGTAGCGCCGCTGACCGGGCAAAATTTCCCTCATAGCACACTGTATGGCGTATGCCCGTCTTCAATTAGCTCAGGTTAAGTGCATAACAGTAGGACGTTAAACCCCATTTCATTCATTCATTATAAAAAAAAGTCTGGTTTTATCCAATCACCGCATCCAGATAAAGACTGGCGGGTTAAAATGTTTGAAAACGTATCACATATATTGTGTTAGTTGCCCGGCCCTAAGGTAGAAGATTTTAAGGGATTTTAACACAACATTAAGCAGTTTTATTCTCAAAAACATTATCGGGATTGACCCTTTAAATCAAAAGGCAATTTATATTTAGAAAGTTTTCGTGTCCTCAGCCAGAAATGTCAAGAGAGTAATTAACTCGCTTAAAGACAACAAACCAACTACAGTGATTGGAGACATAGTGACTATTAACATTTCATTGCCATGGTAATTACAAGAAACTGATATTTATATGCAAATTGGCCTTTTATATAAGTACATTACTAGGTCGATACAAGATTTGTTTTTTTTAAGAAAAAGGAAATAATTAGCCGTCGTTTACTTACTCTTCAATACGAGACAGTTGGACGTCTTTGTTTGTTTTCCGTGTCTTCAAAGGGAGATGTTGTGTTATGTGGCTTTCGCGGTGTTTAAAGGGGATGGGGTGAAGTGAAGATATGTGGCTTTCGCGGTCTTTAAAGGGAATTGGGGCTAGGGTTAGGGGTAAGGTATCTTCGTGGTCTTTACAGGGAACTCAAGGTCTTTAAAGGGTGACTTTAAAATGGGAGGGGGTTTGAAGTTATGCATTTTTAGAGGTAACCCGAGTGGAAAACCCACTGAGGCTTAATGACTCCCTTTGACGTCAATTAGCTGTGTTTTTTTTTTTTTTTTTTTTTAAAGATTTTATTTCCCAGCAAAATAGCATTTATTTAATGGAGAGAAGGCCTAAGTTGGGGCCTAGGATTCATTCTCTTTACAAATATAAATATAAATACATTTTTAATTTTGCAGAAAAATAATATTAATATCTTTATGTACATGTACACCCACACTCCACTGTCTTGTTGTGAACTTTTACCACAAACTTCCATTTAATGGATTTAGTTGATTAAATCAGCTTTATTCTAGTCTACTAGTAATTTATTCAGTTTCTCAAGGAGGCTTACATATTTGTCAGAATTTTTACTCCTTTGTAAGCAATATGTTTTTATTTCAACTTTTTCTTTTAGCATATTTTTAATTGCTTTGATTTCCAGTGATGTGTGTTTAAATTTTGTTTTGTAAATGAACGATTTAACATTTATGATTATCCAGTTAAGCATATTACATGTGTCATCACTTAGGGATTTGTCTAGACTACCCAATAAGATTGTGGTTTTGTCAAGCATTAACGGTTTTTCTAATCAACTTGAAAATTTCTTTCCAAATTATTAGTACTTTTGGACATTCATACATTAGGAGCTCTAGTGTTTCTGGTGTCTCACAACAGTAAGTGCGCTGTGGTGAGTCTATAAACTTGATTCTATACAGGAAGGTGTTTGTAGTGAGGATTCTGTGTATAATTTTATATTGAAACCATTGTAAGTTTGTATCACTACAGCAGTTAAAGGTATCAGATAGTGTCTTTTCCACTCCTTGTGTGTTATGTCGACACCTTTCTGTTTAAATTTGTTTTGAGATTTTGGAGGATGTATTTTTTGTAGGTTTTTTTTTTATTTCGCTATTACCATTAGTTTTATATTTCAGAAAGCTGTTCAGTTTATATGGCAATATTGGGGATTGGATGATTGCATTTGTATGTTCTATATTAAGATTTTTCTCAAATTTTTTGATTGCTTGCAATAGTGATTCATGCCTCAAAAAGTTTGTTTTTATGCCAAATTTTACAATAATTTGTTCATAACTAAGAAATTGGTTATTTTATCTTTTAATTCTTGTATAAAATTTATTCCTTTACTGCTATATGTATTATAATGTATTGTTTGATTGTCTATTGTTATATCTTTATTATGCCAGACATTTGTACAATTGAAGTCTACCATGTTTTTCGGTTTCATTATATTCTGTAGCAATGACCAGTTTTGTAAGACATCTCTCCAAAAATGGTTTGTAATATTTTTTAACTTTTTACCAATAAAGCCATTTCCATATTTTATTAATTCGCTAACCGTTGTTTTTACTATGCTTTTAAACAATTTTGTCCAGGTAGCATTGGATTTTAGTAATTTATTTATCCAAGATATTTTTATAGAGGTAGTAAAGTTACAAATATTAATCATGTTAAGTCCACCTTCCGTTATTGGCAGACATACTGTATCTCTGCTTATTTTATCAGGTTTCTTGTTCCATATAAACTTTAAAAAAAGTATTGTTTAGATTTTTAAGATATACATGGGGTGGGGAGGGAATTGTGCAAAGCAGGTGTATTAATTTTGGTAATGCCAGGGTTTTGATAACCGTTATTTTTCCAATTAATGTAAGTTTTCGGCACTGCCAAATGTTGAGTAAATTTTGAATTTCCATAATTTTTCTGTCATAATTGCTTTTAATAATTTTGTCTATGTCTACTGAAAAATATACTCCTAATAAATTGAAATTTGTTCCTCCCCAGTCCAATTTCCATCTTGTATGATGGTATACTTCTTTTGAAAATTTCTTACTACCAATCCAAATCACTTTTGATTTAAAAAAGTATTTATTCAGAATTCTTATATACAGTCATAGAAGGAATAATATGAATAGTTTGGATACAGTAACAAGCAACTTAATGCTTATATAAAACTGCTTCCAGAATAGGGTGACATGAATATAATTTTAATGATCAGCTGGTGATGTAATACACTAAAAATGATTATCAATAGCAGGGTTTTAGTTAATGGTGATATGGAAAATGGGTATAGGAATAGAAAATAAAAGAATGGAAAATAGGAAAAGGGATGGGGGATCGAGTACTGGTTAGGATACGAAAGTTTGCGACGCAATGCCAAGGGGAAGGGAGGGGGAGGGGGAGATAGGGGACACGCACTAACCTAGTATATTTTATTTGAAGTTTTATACACATATCTCGCGCTTGACTTGGTTACTGAGGCTTGGATAGGGAGATTTGTATTTAATGAGACAACTAGTAGGCGTTGTTTGAAAAAGATAATTTGGAGGATACTTTAAATAGTCGCTTGAAAAGAATGCTTAAAAGACACTATTTCGGAGGATTGAAGCGTTTAGTCAAAGTTATATATTGGTGAACGACTGAGAGTAAACAGATATTTTTATTTTTAGAAAGACTGTCAATTCCAAATAAAAGTGAGTTAATATTCTTGTAATAGTCGTCCAAGGTATCGATAGTGGATCTGCGTTGTTCTATGAAAAGGCTACAATGAAAGAAGAAGTGTTCACTAGATTCACATTTGTATCCACACAGACATGATGGGTCATCAGATATATGCATGAGGTATTTATGATAATTTAAGTCAGATTTCGAATTGCGTAATTTAGAGTGAATAATCTGAAAAGTCCTATCACCGAAATTAAAGAGATCGTTGTATTTAGGTTTACCGTATGCTTGTCTAATTTAAAATTTGAATGAAGAGATCGAGTCAGAGTTTTTGATGCTTTCGTCGAGACGATTCCATTCCAGTACTGACGATGGAAAAAACGAATTTTTATAAAGGTTAGATTTACAGCTAATACTCATTAGATTATTGGAGTTTCTGAGTTGATATGGTTGACTGGACGCTATAGATAGTGGGATTAAATCCAATAGGAAAGACGGTGTTTGTATGTTGATAATTTTGAAAAATAAAACCATTTTATGTTCGTAACGTCTTTTTAAAAGGCTGGAAAATCCAGATTCGGTATACAGTAAATTGTGCGAAGTGCCGCGAGGAAGGCCTGTAATGGTTCGAATTGCGTCTAATTGTAGTAGTTCTAAATGGTCACTTTTTTCTTTAGTACAGTTATTCCAGACACAATCAGCGTAGTCGAAAAGCGGTAAGATAAAAGATTTGTAAATAATTTCAAGAGTTTTACGTTTTAGTCGATATTTTAATGAACGAAAGCAGTTTATGGTTTTACTAATTTTAGTTATCATGTGGTTAATGTGGGTATCCCAAGTACAGGAGTTATTGAAATAGACGCCAAGGTGTTTATGGGTGTTACTATCAGTAAGTTGGACATTGTTGAAATTCAGTTTAAGGGAAGTGGGGGAGAGTTTTCTAGAGAAGGTAAGGCTAGTAGTTTTGGAAGGATTGAAAGTTACTTTCCATTTTAGTGACCATTTGTAAATCTTTTCGAGGTCCGCATTTAATTTATTTTGAGCAGAGCATTGGTGATCTATTATTAAAAATATAGAGGTATCGTCAGCAAACAGGCGTATATTAGATGAAATATTATTTGTTAAGTCATTAATATAAAGGAGAAATAAAAGTGGGCCAATTATCGAGCCTTGCGGAACGCCGGCAGAAACATTTCTTGAAAGAGATTGTTGACCATTTAGGACAACACGTTGTTCACGATCTTGTAAATAATTGGTAATTAATTTGTGAGTGCCATGGCGGATACCATAGTTGAATAGTTTATGTAGTAAGCCGCGGTGCCAAACTCTATAAAAAGCTTTACTAATATCGAAAAAGACAGATTTCACTTCATGTCCATTATCGAGAGCCTTACAAATATAATTGTACATTTCTAGAAGTTGATAGGTAGCTGAATTGTTTGACAGAAACCCTGATTGATGGGGAGTAATGATTTTATGACGAATGATGAAATTATAAATATGATTATAGATGATCCTTTCAAACACTTTACCTAGAGAACTGAGGAGAGAAATGGGTCTGTAGTTTGTGCAGTTGTGGGCACATCCTTTCTTAAAGATGGGAACAACATTCGCAGATTTCCAGCAATTTGGAAAAATACAACTATCAACTAGTATGGTAAAAAGGCGGCTGAGTGGAGTTGCTAGGGGTTTATGGAGTAATTTTAAAACAAAGTTGTTTACATTGTCATGTCCACATGATTTTTTAGGAGTTAAAGAAGAAAGGATATCTTGTACTAATTGGGGGGTTATTTTCAGGGAAGAGATTTCTATATTAGAGAAGGGCAAGTCGGGCAGATCGTCTTCGCCTGCATCTAGAGTTTCCTGTGAGACAAAAAAATCGTTTAGGACGTTAGCTTTGTCAATGTTTTCAAAGTATATCTTATCATTATATTTAAGAGGTGGAACTTCCTGGCCTGAACAGCCTTTCTTTAAAGAGATTTGTTTAACCAAAGACCACCATCGAGATTCACTGAAGTCGTTATTGTTAATTTTAGAGTCTATCTTTGAATAGTGTAAGGATTTAGATTTTCTTATTTCGGAAATAACAAGGTTGCGAGATTTTCTGAAATTCTGCCAGTCTATCTGTAGATTAGTCTTTTTAGCTTTTTTATGGAGTCTATTTCGTTTACGAATAAGAAGTCTGATTTTTCCATTCATCCATTTAGGGTCATTTTGCCTGATTGTAACGGTTTTATTTGGTATGAAATGCCGAAGTTCTGAAAAAATTGCTTTGGATATATTATCTGCAAGTGTATGAGGATCTTGGTATAGCTGAAAAAGGTCGTCCCAATTATAATTAGAAAAATGATTTGTAAGATCAGACGCATTTAGTTTCGAATAAGACCAAACAGTTCTTTGAAAGCAGTGAGTTTTTTGATTAGTGAAGTTTAGAAATAAAGCGATATGGCTATGATCACTGATGCCCGAATCAGAAACGCTTACATTTTTTACGAAGTCGGGGCAACTAGTTATGGCCAAGTCTAAGAGAGATCGAGAAGATGGAGTAATGCGGGTCGGTTCATTTATCAGTTGATGAAAATCAAATAAGCCAATTATATCATGGATTTTACTATTAAAAGAGGTTAATAAATCGACATTAAAATCACCTAAAATAACAACGTGGGAATTACTAAGATTACAAACAGTTGCAAAACTATCTTCAATTAACTTCCAATAATCAATTTTACTTGAAGGCGGTCTGTAAAAGGATCCTATCAGAATATTTTTAGAATTAAACTGGACTTCTACCCATACAGCTTCTAAGTTTCTTATAATTAAATCAGGGCGTGGTTTAAAGTAAAGGTTATTTTTAACGTATATAGCAACCCCACCACCCCTACCATCTAAACGATTTAATAAAATGGGAGGATGATAACTATTAATGTTTAAATCAGATAGAGAAATGGAATCGTCAAGCCAGGTTTCAGAAAACGTTAATACGTCATACTTATTAAGTTCTACAGTAATTTGGTCGATTTTATTTCGTATGCTTCTCGTATTTAGATGCAAGACAGATAGGTTTTGGGGTCCGGGGTTTGGATTAATATCACCACATATCAATAAAAGTAAAGTTATTAAAATTAGACTTAGTACATAACTTTTTGATTTGAAAGAGATATGTATAATTGGTGTAGTAATACATCTACCAACCCTATGCGAACAACAGTACCTGTACAAAGTAATCATAATTTTAGGTTTACGGAAATTTGATAATAGCTGTTGGGAAGCAAAGGGAAGGTATTAAATTAAAAGACAGAGATTGGTGCGTGTTTTTCTTGGCATGGCGTCGCGTGAAGGTCATATATGGGAAAGGGGGAATTACTGTGATAAGAAGGATACAAATTAAACAAAGAGCAGAAAAACCTAACATATTTACAAAGTATACACATAGAACTAACAAACCTAACATATCTACAAAATATATACAGTTAGATTTGGTATTGAACGTTAAGTACGTTCCTCGTAAGTGATATCATCATGCAAGTGACATGTTAAGTATCATTGATGTATATTAGAGAAAAAACAACAAAAACAATAATATATATTACTGTGAAAGGGGGGAATATATTTCGATTCTCAGGTACAAGCCAGAGAACATAGAGAGAGAGAGACAGATAGAGAGAGAGAGAGAGAGTCAAAGAGTCAAGTCGTAACTAATCACAACAAATTGCAATTTAAAAACTAAAGTAAGAGATATAACTTAGTCTGGCATCTCATAAGTATATGGAAGTTCTATATATGGGGTAAGGTTTATAAATATATCAAGATTAAGTTCAATATGGTTAAACTTTAATTATTGGTAAAACAACACAACAGGGAGAAGAAGATCTGCTTCTTAAGACTAATTAGCTGAGCGCTAACTTCCTACCAGCGTAGACTGGTATTCTTGCGGTTGATTAACGAAAACTCACTCGGGATCGACAGGTCATATAAAGTGAGATTATCGCATCACAACAATTTGAATTTGTTTACCAAATATATACAGAGACATTCAATTAAGTAAGACGTCGGAAATATTAACGTAAGAATTACACGCTTAAATGAGTTTCACCTAAACATTCACAGGGAAGTCATCGTTATTTAGGGATTATACATATGATGTTCAGTCGATGTTTTGACGGCGAGTTAAAAAAGCTCACCACTTTTACGCAGTCGATGTAATAATAAACACTGTAACTTAAACCGAGAAAAGGACGTACACACAGTAGTACTGTTTTATTAACTTAAAGTCACATTCTTTTTCTTTTTACCCTGACCTAATTGTTAAGACTACTAACATATTGGGAAAAGAGAATCCAGATTGCCATATTAAGATTAATAAAGGTTTAATTAGTATAATTTTAATTAAAATAAATAGAAATTGTATAATAATTATGATGTGTATAGACTAAGGTTGGTGACTTAGTTTACCATGTACACAAGGATATTCCTTTAAGTAAGATGCTAGAGATTATAATAAGCATAAAAATTGCACCCTTAAGTAGATTATCATCTAACATTTCACAAGGAAAACATCCAATTAATGCTTGTAATTTAAGGTTAATTACATGTGTACCAACTTAATTTTGTATGATTAGACTCTGAGGTGAAGAAGCTATATCTTTGCTACATAATGTAATTTATTTAGAATTTCATGGAGAACTCAATAAAAAGCCGAAAAACGAAAGTGTTATAGCTCCTTCAAAAGTCTAGCAGAAAGTACATGTTCAATTAAAGTATTTATTTTCGGTGAGTTGACAAAGCTCACAATTTACACAGGGTCTATGCAATAATAAGTACTGTTAATTAAACGGTGAAAAGAACGTGATTACAATAGTACTGCTTTATTAACTATATGAAGTGATTTGCCAAAAAAGAGTACAAGTTAGGTCAACTTACATTAATATCTCTCTTGCCTCAGTTTTCCACAGCTGATTAGATTAAACTTCCTTGTCGTCAGGTCTGCGGGTGTCTTCTGCGACCTCTCCAAGACGCTGGTGTCTTATATACCCTTCCTGCACGTGCAATCCATACCGAGTCTGCATTTGGGCGACTCGTAAAGGTGCACGAGCATTAGGTATTCTCTGAATCCATTTGAGTTTGGGCAAGCCAAACCAACCTCTGTAGTATAGAAAGGTTACTGTGGTTGTACAGCAGATAGCTCCAGTCTATTATTATCTAACCAGTACCAGAAATCACAACACACCTCCCAGTTTTAAAAGGCTTGAGATGGGAACAGGGCTAGATCCAAAAGGTTCTGCCCAACCAGTATGAAAGTTTCTCAGACCCAATCAGAATTCACTATAACAAATAACCAAAATTCAAAATTACTTTAACTATATCTATAAATAATACCGGGCAAGATCCGAAAATCTGCCCCAAGGAAACTTTGCCTTAAATATTTTTAAACCATATGCGGTCCTCTGGAGACAGCATATTAATGGCAACGGCCAGTACTCGCCAATGAAAAAACCCGGCATAGCTATTTAGGGGACACAGAGTAAAACGATGTGGGATAGGCCAATGAAACAGGCGACAAGCTCGCTCCATTTCACGGATTGCTCCCGGGGCCAAATGATTACGGTCATTAATTACCCTGGACCGATTTATTAATATCCACAAATTTGTTAAAGACCCCCCACTTCTAGATACCTTATCCGCCAAAATTTTTACCACTTCCAACTTCCTATAAAGACCTTCATCCGATGCTGAGCCCAATCTAAATACATCAGGTAAATGTGAGGTTATGACATGCCGTTTTATAGACTTATCGAAGATACGGCATCCCCTAACCGGGCAGAGCTGGGCTCGCCCTAATTGAGACTTATTTTTTCTCCTGGGTGGGACTACGAGTGAAGAACTCGGTTCCTCACAGATCGGGATAGATGATTCAAGTGAAATTGGTTGTAACCCAACCCTAGGCCCTTCCCCCCAACAGAAATCTTTGGACAACAATTCATTCGGAGGAATATCCATCTCTTCCTCTAGCGGGTCTTCAAATACGGGTCCGGACACTACGGGTTCGGACAATACGGGCTCGGACAATACGGGTTCAACCTCGGGAACTACGGGTTCAAACTCGGGGACTACGGGTTCAAACTCAGGAACTACGGGTTCAAACTCAGGAACTACGGGTTCAAACTCAGGAACTACGGGTTCAAACTCAGGAACTACGGGTTCAAACTCAGGAACTACGGGTTCATCAAACTCAGGAACTACGGGTTCTCCAACTACTGGTTCTCCAACTATTGGTTCAGGCTCCTCCTCCGACACTGCCAACAACGTAGTTGTTTTTCTAACCAGACGCCCAGCTTCTGGGTCTGTCCCAAACGACACAGCCAAGGTCTCAACAGTTACCCTTCTACAATCTCTGGCCTCCCTCTCCAAAAACTCTTCCACCTCTCCCCGTTCTGGCGTGATGCTTATCAACTCCTCCTCCCAGCTTTCAACCCTCTCCACCTTCCTCCGTCCATTCCTCCTCTCGACCCTATACCAATCACTCATCTAAAAAAAACATCCAACAGAAAAGACAAAACCGAGAGTTAATCCGTAGACAGGGCGAGGTCGAACTGCCCTGCTAAACTAAATACTTAATTATTCCTAAATTCGATCACACTTCGGACATTTATAAATATCAATGTCCTCGGCCTCCTGAGGGGAAATACCTACACAACGACCGTGAAACCACTCCAGGCAGAAATCACATTGCAAACCAAATTGATTTCCCCACGTTTTTCGACATACACAATAAACCTTTCTTCCTTGCGGATCCCTGTCCGACCTATGATCCACCTCTCCAGCAATAGCTTTTCTACGTACTTGGATTGCCCAAGGAGGAGCATTTATCTCTGAACATTTCTTGATACGATCATGGTGCATAACCGATACTGAATTTCTAGTTTTCACTCTATACAATGATGCACCCAATTTTTTGACTATCACCCCCGGGCCCCGCCAATATTTCATTAATTTCCGAGCTTTTCCCTTGGGAGTGGAAGTATCCAAAATATAAACAAAAGCTCCGACGTCATAAGCTTGTTCCCTTAGTTTTATATCATAATCCCTTTTCATGCGCTTCTGTGCCATCCCTAAATTTTCCCTAGCCAGTTCATGTGCCAAAGCTGCAGCCTCTTCTAGCTCGACCAAATATTGATTTACTGTTTGGGTAACCTCCTTCTCAGGGTTTCCATACATCAGATTTACTGGAATATTTACTTCACGACCTAACATTAACCGGTTTGGGGTGAATCCGGTCTGTCTATTGACTGACGACCTTAATGCGCCAGCTAATTGAGCTAAATGTTGATCCCAATTGTCCTGTTTCTCATCTACGAAACACCGAACAGCATCCATCAAAGTTCTATTATATCTTTCTGCTTGACCATTTGACGACGGACGATATGGAGTGGTTCGTGCTTTATGGATTTGCATCTGATGGCACAATTCATTAAACAAATCACTCTGAAAATTCCTACCTTGATCAGTAAAGATTTGGAAAGGATACCCAAAACGAGAGAAAAATTGATCTATAGCTGCTTGTGCGGTTACTTCAGCAGTTTGTGACGATAACGGAACACACTCTACCCATTTAGTAAACTGGTCTACCATCATCAAAATGTGTTCATTTCCCCGAGTTGACTTTGGCAAAGGCCCAAGAAAATCTAGATGTACCCTTTCCATGGGAAACCCTGACTGATACGATACCAGACCCGAGCGAGCATGGAAAGTAGCTTTCTTACAAGTACTACACACACTACAATTATGCAAATAAGCTGCTACATCTTTAGACATCCGATGCCAGAAATAATTCATTTTAATTTTTTGTTGTGTCCTTTTTAAACCCTGGTGTCCTGCTGAAGGGAGATCATGGCATAAGGCAATAATTTCCGATATGCAATGTTTAGGCACCACTAATTGAGATGACCCATCCACAGGATCTTTCCTAAACAGAATGCCCTTGCTATTCAAATACAACAGTTCCTTATGAATCCAATAATACTTAGCGGCAGGACTACTTAGGATTAACTCTGCTTCTAGTGGGGAGCTCCCATCCTTAAGCCAGGCCAAAATAAATCTAAGATTGGAATCCTTATTCTGGTTTTGTATCATCTCCTCTTCAGAGTTTACATTGGCTAAAGTTATTTGCCTAACACTTATATTCTGTTCCCCATCCTCCCCAGATGTACCCTTCTGACAAATTGAAAACCCAGACACCAACATTCCCTTCACATCATAAGACCCTAACTCACTTGAATTATCCTCCCAATCCAAAAAGAAATCTTCTGGCAATACTCTATTTATAAAGGGATCCTCAGGAATCCTAGATAAAGGGACCGATTCCTCTACCTCTTCTACAAAGTCAGCCCAGTCTTCATATGCTTTACAACAATACTTACACCCCCCACAAGGCAAAGCGTCTGGTAGAATTTGTGTCTTGAAATCAGAACAAGGGCCTAACTCGGGCGAGCGCGTCAAGAAATCAGCGTTCACGTGTTTTGCGCCAGGTCTATGCTTCACTATCATATCATATTGCGATAATTCCTCTAGCCATCGAGCTAGTTGACCATTTGGTTGCTTAAATCTTAAAAGCCATGTTAGACTACTATGATCCGTTCGCACCATAAAATTCCGTCCCAACAGATAATGCCTATATTGTCTGGTGAATTTAACCACGGCCAAAAGTTCTTTCCTGGTCGTGCAATACCGTCTTTGCTCCGGAGTCAAGGAAACACTACTATATGAAATTACTTTTTCCTTTCCATCTTGTACTTGACTTAACACTGACCCTATAGCCATATTAGACGCATCTGTATCTAGTATAAAATAATCCTGGGCGTTTGGGAGAGATAAAACCGGAGGAGTTATCAGAGCTCGCTTAATATTTTCAAACGCCGTTTGTTTTTCTGAATCCCAGGAAAAAGGTTGTTTACCCGTGATAGCATATAACGGAAAAGCCATTTGTGCCAAATCTTTTATGAACTCTCTATGGTAATTTGCAAAACCTAAAAACTTTTCAACTTCTTTAGTGTTCTTTGGAATGGGCCAAGATTTGACCGGTTCTATATGTTTCTGACTCATTCTTAATCCCTCCCCATTTACTATCCTACCTAAGAATTCAACCTCCTCTTGAAACAAAACACACTTTTTGGGTTTCAATTTCAATCCATGGGTTTGCAATCTCCAAAGTACTTGTCTAACATTAGCCAAGTGATCATCAAAATCCATTCCCATGACTAGTATGTCATCCAAGAAAGCTAAAGCTATATTCCAAGTTAATCCATGCATTACTAAATTAATAGCCCGCGAAAACGTCGAAGGGCTGTTCGTTAGTCCAAACGGTAGTCTACGAAATTCAAACAATCCATACTTAGTTATAAAAGCCGTCTTTTTCTGATCCTCCTGTTTCAATGGAATTTGATAATAAGCATTTGTCATGTCCATTTTTGAGAAAAACTTACTACCCCCCACGGTGTCAATACATTCCTCAATTAGGGGTAATGGAAAGCTGTCCTTGACGGTTACCGCGTTCAGGGCTCTATAATCAATACACCACCTAACGGACCCATCCGGTTTCCGTATTAAAACTGGTGGACTTGCCCATTCTGACGCAGAAGGGTGAATTATTTTAGCGTCCAACATTTTTTTTATTAATGACTCTTCCTCATTAGCAAAACTGATGGGTGTACGACGCATCCGCTGCTTAATTGGTTTAGCGCTGCCCGTATCTATAGAATGTTCCAAGACATCAAAACTACCTAAATCATATTCCGTTTTAGCAAAAACATCCTGAAAATCAATTAAGACTTTGGCTAATGACTGGGCTTGGACCCCTGATAAGTTATTTTTAGATTTTTCAAATAATGCAACCAAATGCTCCGGAAGGGCTTCTATATCCTGTTCTCTCATTTCTAACCCATCACTACTCTCCCCTTGAAAATTAGAGACATTTTCTACTTCAACTGCTTTACCAATAACTTCATTATTTTCGAGAATTACCGACTCATTCGAGCAATTAATCACACATACATTTGGCTGTTCCCCTGAAGCATTCAATGTTCTACTTATTAACACATCATTTCGCTCCATTGGCTCTACCATGTATGACCCTACTCTCCTTGATTCGACCTGACATTGTAACCTAAGAACCGTTTTAGGTGGGATAATAGTCCTACTAGGTACTATCACTGGAGTTACCTGCGAATTGTTACTTTCTAACTCTATAGTTTCCCCTTCAGCAATTAAACAATGATTCCCTAAATCCAAAATCATATTTTTAGCCATTAGAACATTCAAACCTATTATAACATCATCAGAAATATCCGCCACATACACAAAATCCTCCAATGTAACCTTTCCAATCCTTATCTGAACAGGGCCTATAATAAAGCCCTCTAATTTAGCCTTTCCTGCGGTATTTAAACATGCATCCTTAATCTTTGGAGGTTTTTCAGGTAAACCATCATAAAATGCCCTAGACAAAATAGTAATTTCCGCCCCTGCATCAATTATCCCCTTGGTATTTACCATTTGAATTTCTACCGATACTCGTAAAGAATAAGTTGAATGACCCAGCACCTTTGGTCTGGATAATTCCAGGTCCTTTTTGACAATTGAGGACGAGTTCCGACCTGTAGAGTCGCCCCCTTTCAGTTTGACGCCTGATCATCTTCTGAGAAGGAGACCTTAGCAGCTGTTCTGTTTAACGGACAATCCCTAGCAAAATGTGATGGTGACACACATTTAAAACACTCCCCGGAATTCCCCCTTCTAGGTGATGGAGTTCGACTACGTTGTATTCGACATAACCTTTCTACTATCTTAGTTAAGTGTTTCACATCCTCCTTAATGTCAGTGATTTCCTGTGTCCAGTCTTTGTCATTAGGAGATTTCGCCACAGGATTTGCCCTAACCGGTGACTGGCTAGTCTGTCGGCAATATGGCTGATTCACAGATGACCCTATACTCGGACCCTCATATCGCCGATTTGGGGATCGCGACCTATTTAAAGCCATCCTACTTTCCCCATTCAACGGAATAGATTCGGAAACATGTCGAAACCATTTCAACCTATGTACTGTCTCATCGAAATCCAATAGCCTCAGATTAGCTACGTATCTACTCCCATCTATATCCCTACTTCCTGCTAATAATCTGGAAATAGCCTGTTGGGCCACAAATTGTCGGGGCAAGGCCGGGAAAGCTTTGTCAGCGAGCATTTGGACCCGGACTGCCCAATCGTCCAGAGTCTCACGAGGATCTTGCTTAGCCTGCTGAAAAAGTTTTTCCATTTGTTCAGGGAATTCTACAAAACCAAACCTACGACCTAATTTCATCATAATATCTTCCAAAGACAACTGTCGACAACTTTTGTTCAAATAACAAAAGTATTCACTAGCTTTACCCGTTAAACAATAGCATAAACAATCTCTACATAATTCATCATTCTGAGCCCAGACTTGGCCTTTGATATATCTAAGAAATTTTTCCTCAAAAACATCCCATAATCCCCTGTTATCCTCCTCCCCACTAAACATAAGATTTCTGGGAATTCTCCCATAATCCACTTTCGGTAACATCCTATCCCCCATCCCTGGGGTTTCTGGAATAATGACAGGTTCCCTGAATGCAGGAGTAGGCGGTAGAAACTTACGCTTATTTTTTTGTGTAGGTCGAGACCCAATATCCGTGAAATTTTCGAAATATTCATACGAAGACGCATCTACCCACTCCTCCTCCGGTTCCGAGTCATAAACCTTTCTTTCAGTCTCTGATTTCTCCCGGGACTGTAGTCTTTCATCATGACGACTCGCAAAAGCTCCTATAACTTCCGTAATTCCTTTTAACATTCCTGAAAACAGGTCTCCCCCCGTATTGGAATTCGAAGCGGCCATACTTCCTGAGAGTTATCCTCCCTTACTTTCGCAGACCCGAACAACCCGCCTCGGGCGAGTTCGCACTGCCCCCTAGACAACCAGTTGGTTTACTCAACTACCGGGCTACCAAGAAAGTTTATACCAGCGACCCTAACCAGTTCTCTCCCTCCGCCAAAATTTTTTAAGCTAACAGCGCCATTGAAGTGATTTGCCAAAAAAGAGTACAAGTTAGGTCAACTTACATTAATATCTCTCTTGCCTCAGTTTTCCACAGCTGATTAGATTAAACTTCCTTGTCGTCAGGTCTGCGGGTGTCTTCTGCGACCTCTCCAAGACGCTGGTGTCTTATATACCCTTCCTGCACGTGCAATCCATACCGAGTCTGCATTTGGGCGACTCGTAAAGGTGCACGAGCATTAGGTATTCTCTGAATCCAGTTGAGTTTGGGCAAGCCAAACCAACCTCTGTAGTATAGAAAGGTTACTGTGGTTGTACAGCAGATAGCTCCAGTCTATTATTATCTAACCAGTACCAGAAATCACAACATATAGGTCCCATTCCTCTTTCTTTTTATCCCGACCTTATTGTTAGACTACTACTAATATATTGGTAAAAAAAAGAATCAGGATTGTTAGTTGAAGACCAAATAAGGTTTGAAGTGTATAAATTTAATTTGTAGTGATTGGACAGATTATTATGTACATCTATTTTATATGTATAAATAAATATTACACGAAGTTTAATATATTTTAATGATTCGACCGTGATTGATCTATAGAGAATTAGCACTCGAACACTGTATTATCTTGTGTTAGAGTTTCAGAATCATCTCGTTAAACATTACTTCTATAATAAACGAGAATGAAGGATAATTATCTTTTGGGGATTCTTAACAGGATATCAATAAATGTAAGAAAGACAAGGGGACTATAATCAGCAGAATACAAATATATATAGCATAATCATTACAGCAATTGAAGATTAAATGTTTTTTTTATTTAGAAATTATCTTTATTTGTAGATCTCTAATGAAGACATCGCTGACGTTATGCTGTTAACTTCGCTAGTTGATTGTCTAAGCTGGGATATAGCTCAATTTTGTGACATATAAGGCCACTGTGACCTTCGGCTTTGATTTTCCCGTTAGTGAACCACGCCCTTTTTACAAGTGGGTGATTTTGAACTTCGGTTAACTTTTTGACGTTTTCGCGAGTCATATCTTCGCATATCGATACACCGGAATTTTTCAATTTTTTTCTTTGGGTTAGAACATGCTGGCGGTCTTCTCTCTTTAGGAAGCGCACAATAATTCCACGTGGGCGTTCGGCTATTTGATTATTCGATCCTTCTTCATTAACTTGGCCAGGAGTTGCCTTTTTCCCAACACGGTGGGCCACATCAATACAAATATCCTTGGTGATATTTAATTTATCTCTGAGAAGATTTTTGACACTTTGTAGGCAGTTATCGTTTTCCTGATTTTCTGGGATACCAAACACACGAAGATGAGCCTTCCTCGTATATTGCTCTAGATTATTCAGTTTATTTTTAAGAGATTCATTTTCTGTATATGATTTGCACAGAGATGATTCGATACGTTCAAAACGTTCGTGGAAGCCATCAACATCAGACCCTATGTTGTTATTTGTAAGTTCGATTTCAGTTAGACGATCTTCAATTTTTAATAGTCTGTCATTAATTAATTTGTTTAGTTTTTTTTCTAACAGATCAACAGCGACTTTTACTGCTTCATTTACGATAGAATTTAAAGTTTCTTTATCAAATAAACTACTTGTCATACCTTCACTACTTGTTTCCATCGAAATTGGAGTTGAAGTTGTTTCCAACGACATTGTTGTGATAACTTGGTAATTCAGTTCTCGTCTCGGGGATTAGAACTCACTGAGCTTTACTTAGGAAACAATGGCTTGACTTGACTAAATTGTTGATACACGTAATATATATTTATTTTCAGCAAAATTACATCCTTTGAATTATAAGTAATGATACTTGGGTTACTTCATTCTGTTCACTGTGTTTATAACTTCATTATTATATACTTTATAGTTTATCACGACACTGTGCAATGAAGATATTCACAAATTACTAGTGAGGCGCTCAAACTAGTCATATGATAAAACATGGCGGAATATACAGACAAGGAAGTTTGTAGTATTTGTTTAAGTAACTTTATAGTTTATCACGACACTGTGCAATGAAGATATTCACAAATTATTTGGAGAGACACACAACCCTGTCTGTACCAGCCGCCATCTTTTGTTTTAGAATAGTTTATTTTTAGGCCTGAATGAATCGCAAAATAGTCTAAAGTTTCTAGTGTTGCTGCTAATGCCTCTGGAGAACCATCAAGCATGAATGATGTATCATCCGCATATTGTGTTAATAGGTATTCCTCACCATCTATAGTTATTCCTTTTATGTTTTTTGTATTTCTAATTAATATAGATAGTAGCTCTGCGCATATAATAAATATATAAGGACTCAGGGGATCGCCTTGTCTACAGCCCCTCCCGAGTGTAATTGCACCCGAGAGATGCCCATTTATTATAACTCTTGCTTCTGAATTTTTATGTAGGGTCGTTATCCATTTTTTGATGCCAAAAATGTCAAGAGCTGTATCTATGAAATTCCAGGAGAGACTATCAAAAGCCTTCTCAAAATCTATCATTAGCAATAACCCTGGTATTTGTTTTTTTTCTGTATGTTCAAGGATGTCATATATTAAACGAATATTTTCGCCAATGTATCTACCCTTAGTAAAGCCTGTTTGGTCATTATCAATTATCTTATTCAAATGTTTTTTTATCCTGTTAGCTATTGTGCCTGAAGCTATTTTATATACAGTGTTCAGAAGTGTTAAACGCCTTAAGTTTTTCAAAATGTATTTTGGTTTGTTTGGTTTGGGTATGCACGTTATTATCCCTAACTTTTGTACTATAGACATTTCATTCTCCTCATAGCAATTGTTTATAGATCGAATTACAAAGGGCCCTAAGTCTATCCAAAACATTTTAAAGAATTCTGCTGGGAAACCCGAAGATCCCGGACTTCTTTCATTTTTCATGTTTTTTAAAAATTGAAGGGCTTCAACCTCTTTTATTGCGCCTTCAAGCTCTTCAGCTTCGTGGCAAAAGAGATTTTGGACATTTTTAATTTTTATATCCGTATCATCGTTTATTGAATCACTTTTTTTGTAAAGTTTTTGGTAAAATTCTCTTATTTCTTCAAGAATTTATTTTTGTGTTGTAATAATTTGTCCACTATCTTTCTCTAATCTACTTATCAATTTGCTAAAATAGTTTCTAGATTCCATTTTACAAATATATTTAGTGGGTCGTTCGCCTTCTTCTATCCATAGCGCCCTAGATCTAATAAATTTACCCCTCATTTTAACTTTCCTAAGGTCTATCAGTTCATTTTGTTTTTGTTCTAGTCTTTCAAATTCTACATTACTGTCATTTTCTAATTTTGTAATTTCTTTCAATAAACTGGATTCCGCTTTTTTTTGCTCGTTTCTTTTATAGATAGAATATGTTACAGTTTTCTGTCTAATCTCCACACATTATAATGTTATCATTTTGAAATTCTTCAATTTTATTAAATAGGTTTTCATAAAAAAAAATGGACTGTCATTGTTTGGACCATATATATTTATCAAAATTACTTTATTGCTTTCAATTACAAGATCTAATATTAAGATGTTTCCTGTATCATCTGCATATTGCCCTTTAACTTTATAATCTATATTATTGTTTATTAATATAGCCACTCCTCTTGAGTTACTACTAAGCGAATTAAATATGCAGTTGTAACCCCATTCACTTTGCACATATGGTTCAAGTTGCTTTTAGCCTGGTCGAGGTACATATTTAGTGGGAAAAAATTCCTACCCAAGCGATTATTATTTCATATGATCAAGTAGGGTGAGTAGCCTTCCAGAAAATTTTTCCCCATTGATCGGCCTTGGGGAAAAATTTTAGGGGGCTTTTTTGTTTGGACCCCCAAAATCGCCCTAAAATCCGTTAATGGCTACGATAACTTGCTTAATATTCACATTTGGGGTTAATATTGTACTAGGAGCCTATAGGAAATCGATACCCAGGATTTTAAAAATGGCGTTAAAAATGACCTATGATGACGTCACAGTGACGTCATAAGTCAAAATGGCGCGAAAAATCTGAACATTTTTGAACATTTACCTCATTCTTGAAGTTTATCATACTTCACATTAAATGAATTAATATTTATTAATAAAACAAACTGATATAAACAAACATTGATTTTATAGGTAAATGATAATATAGTCAGACTTCATACAATGCTCATTGATCGTCATCTTCTAGGTCAACGTCCTCAGAATTCCTGCAAGATTCCCCATGACAGCCCCCACGCGCGCTGACGCATTTCTGGCCATTCTTCCTGAAGATGCCTATTATGGCAGCGCACTGATTTTTCAGCGACTTGCACTTTTATCTCACAAAGTTTAAAACGCTTCAGGGGCTGCACGAAGGTCTGTCATGATGTGTTCGTAGCCTTTTGGTGTCTCTTTCCCACCCCACTCGCTCGCATTCAGCTCGCTTTCATTTAATTTTAACCAAACGACGACCTGCAGATAAACTCTGAGCGCATGGTAATGTACCTCTTCACTGATGGCTCTCAAATTAGCATGTTAATCAATACAAAAGGGAGAATGCGAAGGTGCCCTGATCGGTGGTACCAATCTTGTACTTTATCAAGCAAGAACAGGAGTATTCAGGGAAACTGGTATACTTTCGCCAGTCTTTCATTGTAGAGCTTTTGACCGAGATGCTACTGGTACTGCAGCGGGCGAAAAGGTGATGTGTATCTATTATTTATAGGGTATTGAAAGGCCTTGCTTCAAATAGTGTTGGACATGGAAATGGTATTACTGCACCTACTTCTACTTCACAGAAACAAGTAATCGAATCGGCATTAAAATTGAGTAAAATGACGCCATCAGATATTCATTTATTAAGACCCGCGGGAATGGCACTAAACTTGGGTACAAAGTAGAATTATCCGCATTGTCTTCGGTTTTCTCCCCAATGGTTGGTGTCCAAGAAGTACCAATTGGTGCTGCAAAGAGCATATTTGGACATTTATATTCCGCTGCTCGGATAATTGGAGTCTTAAAAGTTCTAGCTTCAATGATGTTCAAGAAGATATCACCAACCGCACACTTCAAGAATCAGCATCCTGCGAAGACAACCGTCTGGCCATCTAATGTGAATCGGTCACGTGCATCTGGAATAACCTCCTTTGGCTTGATTGGCACCAACTGTCACGCCATTATCACGCAAATAACCCTTGGAACAGATCAATGACAAAAATATCACAGCGCCGCAACTTTTGACAGGAAAGGATCATAACCAGTTACAGAATCAGATCCGGCGCTACATAACCTTCATTGAAGAGACTGTCGTTAAGGCATGAATTAACCTTATATCCAGTGTATGCGTTGCTGTGGCAAACATAATTCATGATTTGGGCCAAACAAAACTAGGCCACATGACGTTGAAACTGGCAATATACCTTAAATCAATATGGCTAACATAGCCGACGTACGAAATGACATTAAAACAAAGACGAGAAGCAAGATTTACTGCTCGTAGATGATAAACCAGCAGCGACACGGGGCGTTTATCTTGAAATTGGTGTGATCCAACTGAAAAAGTCAGCCTTCTTGATATTCTAGGAACAAAGCTGAGCGATGCGCGTGAAATGGTACGAAGTTTACCTTTGGCGGCTTCTGAAGAATTAAGGGAACTCGAATAAAAAGTTTTGTGTAGCTATAGTAATTAAACTTCTTATGATTACCAAGCAGAATCAGAACTTGAAACAGTCTTCAGAGGTATCCCTAAAGACCATTTTCAAAGAGACTGAAATGCTACCAAAGTCTGATAATTTGTTTTATGTCATGATAAGAGAACTTAATGTCTTAGCTAATTCGTTACGCGAGGGCTTGTTCCCTTTATTCTGATTTCTTAAGTAGATCGAGGCATTTGTCATCTAAGCTTCAACTACAAGGACACTTGGGCACTGAACTTATTAAAATCTTTAAAAAGTTTTATGACCGTCATATTGATTTGATTGGGAAATATAACGTGTCTCTCTGGGCTACTATTCTAGATATATTTAATTGACACGTATACTATTACTATCTCCCTGATAATGTATACTACATCGTTAACACAGTTCATCGCGTGCATATTGCATACCGATATTTCATTGGCCAATCAATCACGCTATTTTACCGACATTTCGCCTAATAGTTTGGATGCAGCAATGGCGGGTGTGGCGCCCGACAGGATAAGCTTACTCTTTCGGATACCTGTTACCACTGTTTGTCGTGTATTTTGTACACGAAGAGCAGTCCATTTGCTGATTACACTATTTTGTTTAAGTACACCATTTCGCCTATAACGTTTTTTAGGAATTCGAATTCTGTATAATGTTTAGGATTGTTCGTACTTGGTTTTTATTTTATTAGATAACTTTAGATTTGATTATGAACATTTACTTGATGCTAAAATCGATAAAAAGGTCCAAAAGTTTAGTAAACTCATTGTGACATTATCCAATCAACAAACTGTTGGAGATGCCGAATGCAAGATATTCTCTTTAATGTACGGAGAACCAGATGTGAGCCTTACTAAACAACTACACCCGAGATTTGACTACATGATGGCGGAGAAAAATCCCATTACCCTGCCCCAATACCACCCGAGGTTCGGGTGGCTTATTATCATGCGCTCAGAGTTCATCTGCAGGTTTGGTTAAAATGAAATGAAAGCGAACTGAAGGCGAGCGAGTGGGACTGAAAAAAGACACCAGAAGGCTACAAACCCAGCATGACAGACCTTCCTGTAGCCCCTGAAAGCGTGTCAAATTTTGTGAGATATTAATGCAAGTCGCCGAAAAATCAGTGCAATACCATGATATGCAGCTGCAAGAAGAATGGTCTGAAATGCGTCAGCGCGTGTGGGGGCTGTCATGGTGAATCTTGCGGGAATTCTAAGGACGTTGACCTAGAAGATGACGATCAAAGATCATTCTATGAAATCTGACTCTATTATCATTTACCTATAAAATCAATTTTTGTTTATATCAGTTTGTTTTATTAGAAAATAATAATTCATTTATTGTGAATTATGATAAACTTCAATAGTAAGTGCAGGGGGACTGCGCCACATATGATTTACACAAAAGACAAATATAACGACAAGACATCATACTCAGAAACAACAAATAAACAAACAATTCAAAAAAGAGTGAATGGATCCGGGGGCTAGCCGTAAGTGTCCACTGCGCTGTACAGTCCCGGGTCTGGAGTAATACAGACTTCACTCAATATTGAAATTGATCGGAAATACATCGCGAAGAAGTAAATCATTATGTGATGTCGGCATGAGTGAGGTAAATTTTCAAATTTTGGCGCCATTTTGCCTTATGACGCCACAGGTCATTTTTGACGCCATTTTTGAATTCCTTGGTATCGATTTCCTATAGGCTCCTAGTACATTATTAACCCAAAATATGAACATTAAGCGAGTTATCATAGCCATTAATGGATTTTAGGGTGATTTTGGGGGTCAAAACCAAAAAGCCCCCCAAAAATAATCCCCAAGGCCAATCAACGGGGAAATTTTTTCTGGAAGGCTACTCACCCTACTTGTTCATATGAAAAAATAATCGCTTGGGTAGGAATTTTTTCCAACTAATGCAAGATTTGAGGACAGCTCGACCAGACTAAAAGACGTCATCGCTAGCAAATCTGAATCGTTTTGTTATACGTATGTTGGAGGGGTGAAAATGGCAGTACAAAAACAAATAGCATGTGATATATATTATTTAGAAGTGTTACCGCCAATCTTCGAAGGGAGGGGAATTCAAACGAGTCCTTCTTTTACTTGCAGTGAATTACTAAATAACTAAATCTACGTAGTAGTTAGAAATAACTGTATTTACTGTAGGGTACATAACAATATAAGATCTGTGAAAAACTTAAGAAATACTAACAAGAAATGTTTCTGCAAAATACAACAATGTTTGTATAAGTAGAAACACAATGGAATATATGCGTAGGCGTAGGAGCTCGATGACAGTTAGGGGGGGGGGGGGAGAACCCTGAATGCCCGAAAACATTTCGGGTTTAAAGACAGCAACGACCTTGAATCCCCCCCCCTACGCAAATTTTGGAATATTTGACGGCTGCAAACACGTTTGCCTGCTATTTACGTCACACCATTCAGTTAGCAGACGACTACCGCCTGAGGCAGTCTACATTTCCTTTGCTTCTTTGTATTCGGTTTTCGTTTGTGCGTGTTTTCTTGTGACCGGTGGAACATGTTCCCTCAACACATTAACTATACATATATTTAATGTTTTTAGACTACCTTTTTTATACATTTCACCGATGTTACTTGTATAGTTGAAATTTTTACTACAGTGTGCTTGCATTCGTATTTCTTGTAGCATATGACAGACCATGACCCCTGCTGACATCACATTCTAATGTTTTCCTGATCATTTTCAATTTTGAGTGAAGTCTGTGTTGCTTACGGCTAGCCCCCGGATCCATTCACTCTTTTTTTAATTGTTTATTTGTTTGTTTGTTGTTTCGGAGTATGTCTTGTCGTTATGTTTGTCTTTTATGTAAATCATATGTGGCGCAGTCCCCCTGCACTTACTATTACTATTACGTTTGGAGAAAATTTTCAAAATTCAACTGCCACAAACGCGATTTCCTGCTATTTCAGCCGGTGAACAAAGCAACTTCAGTGGCCTAATATAGCCTAATTAAGGTGGCTGACTCGAATTCCAATCAATCGTTTACAGTCCTCGAAGACGGGATGGTAATGAAAATTTTGAAAATTTAACTGTTGCAAACGCGTTTTCTTGCTATTCCAGTTTGTGAATACAGCAACTTCAATTTGGTCCAGTATGGCTGACCTGAATTCCAAATAACAAAGCAATCGTCGCGCCGTATAGAGGCCTCACCCTTCAGGAGAAAAATTTGAAAGTTTAATCACAGGAAATGCGTTTTCTGCTATTTTAGCCCATGTTAGCAACTCCAAAAGTATTCAATGGTTTTGTAACCGAAATTCTACTCTGAATTTCAACCATCCAATCATACTGTTGCATCTGTATTCACAACTATTAATCGATGCCTGAACAATGTCACACAGCGTAGAGTTGCTCCAGACTAATTGTTTTAATCCATAGTCAACTCAGTACAAATTCGTTATATTCAATTACAAGAAAAGTAAAATTAGTGTTTTATTAGGGCTCGATGACAGTTAGGGAAGCAAAACTATTTGACGGTCGCCAACGCGTTTTACTGCCAGTTTCCTCTGCCGTTTTCCGGCTCGATGCCTGTTTTCGGGCAATACCTATTTTCGGGTTTTCCCAATTTTTTTTAGCCCCCTTGCCCCCCGCTCGTCTCCTACGCCTATGCGTATATGTATTTAAACTTATAGCCTTTTTATGAATTATTGTATAATGATAATACGACGAGAAGAGTAATGCTCATTACGTGCAGAGAGCCAGTTCGGGGCAGAACCAGCCGATACAAAGCCAGGATTATCACATCACACATGTACTGTAATGAAGTAAAATCTTACCTAACAATTACAGATACATATCATGATCACATTAAGACATATAGGTAATTAAAATGAGTCCCGACAATTTTACATCGAACTTACGAATATGTTGAACGTTCCCAATCTTGAATTGAAATATAAACAGATATAAAAATGGTGATGAATCAAGAGCATCTTTGGCAAACGACTGGGGGTAATATGGCAGCTCAAAACCCATGTGCTCAGTCCAGGTTTTCCAGTCACTGGTTTCATGATAATCTTCAACCCATAGGAGGCAGACCACCAACAAATTGTAGTTCGTCTATTTATAGCAATTCTCTCTCTTTTCTCCCCCTTTGCATGGACATTTTTGTTGATTTGTTGGTCTAGAATGGAAGAAGAGGGTTTGAATTAATATTTTCTGCCAGGTTTTGGTAAATATTCATGATTTTTAGGGCTACGGTGATAAGTACGGCAACTAGTTACATGTTTTGGGTATGCTTCAAGTTGGTGTATCTCAAGATTTTGGTGGTCAACCTCATACAAATTTTAGTGCACAAAGATGGTCATTTGTTCCTCTGTCTATAGTGAAAAGCATTCAGCCCAACGAAAATTTGGGGAAAAGTTGTAGGTGGGCAAAGAGGCCAGAATTAACATTGAAGTCAATGGGGAAATTAATGGTCGTCTGTCTCCAAAAAGCCGAAAAGGAGTTATCTCCCCTGAATCATAAACATTAACATTTAAGACTGTGTCTACAAAAGCATTAAATGGTGCGTCTGTGTCGTTTAGGCAATACTTCATAACAAGCGACCATACGACTGAGTGTCCGCTACCATACTTGTTTAAAATATCTCCTATATAATATATGTGCTCTGTTTGTCAACATCAAGATGAACGTGGGATATATATTAGACACATTAATATTTTTATTTCAAGCAGGCGGGAAGTAACAACGTCTGACCGAAAACAACTTGCGAAACAAACCAGGACATTTATTGAAATTACAAGCCGAAAAACGTAGTTCAAACCATAAACACAGCAAATCAATCAGGCTGTTGTCCCTGCATTCACATAATACTAGAAATTTCACTGATGAATAATAAATGAATGCCGGGAACATATGCCACACTGTGATATCCATACACAGTCCTACCTATAATCCTATAATTCACTACTGCCAGCTGAGGAATTGGCAAAAATATAATTTTCAACTTCAAATTAAAACGTTTGAATATAGCTTATGCATGTGGTGAATGGGAAAACAGGGGATGTACCTGTGTCAATGATTTTTAAGGGTGGATAATATTTCCCATGGTCGTATAATAGTAAGTTGATCACCTATTGAGCAAAAGACATAAAAATAACTGATTTGACTTTCTTAGAAAATATGAAATTCTCGCTTTAAATTACATTGATTGCAAATTACACTGGTTTTAAGTATTTTTTCCATTAGTCAATTTAACGAAATTTCTATTTCCGGAAAATTGATGATACAATTAATGATGGATGACCGAAAACTCACATTAAATCTTTCTTTCTGTGATTTAACGCTCACATATTAAATGTTCGCTCAGCTAGCCATCCCCACCCACACAGTGACCCTAACGCTCCAACCGGAGATTTTCCAGCATGGGTTCCCCTTGTCAGTGGTACAGTACGGACGAACATCCCTACATTTAAAAATGACCCAAACTGTTGACATTCAGTTTAGCTCATAACTAGCTTCATGGTTCTTGCCATTTTTTTTTCATCAGGCCGTTGGATGCAGAAAAGTAGGGTGGTGTACCTGTTTTTGTATAGGAAATACTTGATTAAGCCAACTGGCTTAACAAGGTCTAAAATGGACCCCGGACGCCAATATCTGAGATAAAATAAAACAAAATTTGATAAATCTCTACGCTTTTTAAAGCGAATGTCTTCATCAGCCAATTTAAGTTAGAGCATATGATGGTACACCTTATTTCTCTATTGGTTCAAGTTATTCTTTGGAATTTCCCTACCTATTTTTAGCTTTTTGTCGGACAGGCTAACGAAACTGTGTTTCCTTATGTGCGTATCGGACACGGTTCCACATGCATTTCCGTGCCGAACGCTACATGGTCCCTTTTAAAAAAAAACGTACTTTGTCACGATTTGGCACCTACTTATTGCCACTTGTGCAACCTAATCCCCATTCGCATCTTCAAAAGCATAAAGAAAAACAAATCTCATTAATAGTATAAATTTAGTACAATATATACACAACAAACTGTTGAGTAATGTCAAGTGTTCAATGATCATTGGTATCCCAAGTAACACGCGTTAATCGCACACTAAATAATAATATAGACCGGCACTAAGCACTCGCGCACACAGTAACATCTCAGTCCAGTCTGTAATTTAGGCCGGTTTATATCACAGTTTCAAAGCTGGCTCAAATACTCATGGCCCCGATAACTTTTACTGCAATATTTACAACGATTAAGAACCCATAATAAAGAGGCTGCAACGACAAAATTACAAATCATAAATACACTTGTTTGCATAAATCAATATACATTTGATATACTTTCATCTATCAATTATTAATCTATTTAATTCAAATAACAACCTGTATGCTACATTTAACAAACACAAAACCAATCTTGCCTAAAGTCTGTTAAAATTAGCCCCTGACCAACTCGATTGTACCGGTATGATATTATAATGACTGACCTTGATGTCCTATCCTCACCTGCCTTTATACCTATCTTATGCACAAGCTGCATGCCTTAGATTGAGTTTGGGGAATACAACTAAGAAAATAGTAATGAGTTTGGGGGATACAAATAAGAAATGAGTTTGGGGGATACAAACAAGACAAAAAAATACCTATGTACAAACATGATTGTGACAATACCTCCCTTCCCGGGAAAAATATATTACTGTGATTACTGTGTTCCTGTATATTAGATGACGAACTGAAAAGGTGTCGTCGATTGATAAATGGATTCGGTTACAGTACAAGATAACTGTAAATTTTGCCCATCGTCTTATAGTAACTCATTAATCTCATTTTCAATTTTATATGACTTTGTTAAACTAATCAATTTATATGAATAAAGTTATCACGCGCTTTTTGTCAAGTTAGTTGTGAGAACGTGCCCTTATTCTGTCTTGGGATGTGACGCAACCCTTGGGTTATTTGTCACTAGTTCTCACAATGTTACCTAATAATAAGAATAGATTGTTAACACATAATGTCTTTAATGTCTTCAAGATATAATAATGATTTAATAATAAAGTATACAATAATAAAGTATACAACAATAAAGTAATATGCAATTATGAGAATATGTAATTATGAGAATATGCAATTATGAAAATTTGTAATTATGAGAATATGCAATTATGCAATACCTGTATATATATATATGACACCATGTGTCAGTAATATTTAATTATGAAATAATAATTCAAGAACGCTGATGCGTGACAATTTGAGATGCTTTCTCATTATTAATGATGGTTATGACGTAACCAATTTATTGGAGATCTGAACGTGAACTCGTAAGTTATTTGTTCCTCACATTCGATATGAACACGAAAGGTTATTTTATCGAATGTGAACGATCATTAATACTTCATACAACGGTATAATAATTCATGATAATTAGCATACGGCTATTGTATCAATTATACCTAATATTGCTTTTACGAGTATGTAGTTTATACGCTACTATTTAATACGAAATATATTTGAATGACCAAACATTAAATCAGCTTAATATTTAGTTGAAAATAATTAACAATATAAATTTACATGAAATATATAATCAGCGTACTATATTGCTGACGAATATAATGAAAATAAAATATATTGAACATAGAATGACTCACCTAATAATAAGAATAGATTGTTAACACATAATGTCTTTAATGTCTTCAAGATATAATAATGATTATGCTTCTTGAGTTTCTGGGTTTATATCCTAATTTCGGTTACCATAGATTTGGTTAGCGTGTATTCCAAAGTATTTAATCCGTTTCTAATGGAGAGGATTATAACCCAGACCAAGACAAGACATGTTTAACAACCGAAGTTTAACTGGACAAGAGGGATTATCAATTTGAATGCAAGCTAATGGCTTAAGCTTTAATTTAATTATCTAATTGTTAGTGTACAACAAATATATGTTTGTTGCACACTATGACAATACCCTCCGGTCCTGAAGAACAAAAACTTTTCTCCGTAAAAGCAGTCATTCTATGATCAGAAGCATGAAATAAAACCAATTAGAATTGAAATATAAAGACATTTATAACTAAAAATACTTGATAAAAAATAGTGGGGGGGGGGGGGTATAGTAATCATACGCATAAAGATGAATTATTAATATTGAGTCATATTCAAGAATATTTAAAACTCGCTTGGCTGTGAAAAGGGAACACTATATCCTATATGGAATATGACTGGTTTCACATTTTAATTATGCCATATTATTATATATTATTAAATTTCATTATGCTATGGAGAATACTATAAAAAAAATACTCCGTTTTATGAATTATTAAGACTATAGTTTGTCTTATTTGTAATATTAAATGCATTTATTATAAAATTCTTGTAAAAATACTAATTTGTATTTCAAAAAGAAGGTACAAGTATTTGACCCTAAAAAAAAAATTAAAAAATGATGAACTTGCCAAATAACAAAGATTAAGATCCATATGTTTATTTAAATTAAAATTTTGATACAATTATGTTTATCTGATCGTCACCAAGACAACATAAGTATAAGTATGATGGATTAGTGTGGTTAGCTACTCCGTACTAAGCCAATCTACCGTTTAAAGAAATAAATATATATGTTGAGTTATAATATTAAGAATTACATATGGATCTTTTCGATGCCCTAATTTTGGTCGCCTTTTACGACCTGCAATTAGAAAAGCAGTGGATCAATTCGTTCCCCGATACCACAGGGGTTTTATTTTTATAATGAACAATATCTAAACCTCAATACTCTGATAATACAAAAAAAATGACCTAGGCGATAGAACAAGTGCAGCTAAAGTTGCATAATTGATGCGCTAAACCTTTAAAAATAAGTTTACTTATGAAATGTTACCTTAACGAACAAGGACGAATAGTGGCTCGTAACACTGTGCGCGCATTGATGTTAGCATAGTGCTTGGTGCTTATTGCAATTACGACGAATTTAGTAAGATTAATTGTGTGAAATACTGTGAAGATTGCTAAACAGGGATGGCTAATGTGTCAGTTGTGGAAAAACTTTCGTTTCTTTTTCTTTTTCTTTCGACCGTCGTTCCTATAGTACTCGTCGAAGAACGCTCTTTTATCCTGACTGACATTTTCCGCTGGCTCCCATGAAGACGGTGATTTGGGCCGCTTTACAAGATAATCCACCTGTCCATTCATTGACCTTCGTTTAAGAATTTTGTACTCGAGGTGTGGTTCGGTTGGTTGAGATGGTGGATCAGTTGCGTTGCTAGAAGCAGGAGTGTCCTCGTTATTTCCGGGTTGGCGTAAGTGATACTCCTTAAGCCTATTGTGATTCACTAATCCTTTCTTCACCTTAAACGTCTCACAGTCTCGAAGTTGGTAGGTGTTATTAGGTCCCAATTTGTCAATAGCGTACGGCCCTTGGTACTTTTTCATTAGCTTAGGGCAAAGACCTTTTGGTACGGCTTTGTTGTGTAAGAGGACCGTATCTCCTTCCGTTAACTTGGGCGTGGCAGTATTTTTGTCATAGTACTTCTTTGACTGTTGTTGTGCCGTGTTCATGTTTTCCGTAGCTATGCTTTTGGTAGCTTTGAAATGTTCCAGTAGCTGTTTCACGTGAGCAGCTGCTTCTCGTCCCAACGATTCATTGGGTAGGATATTGACATCATATGGTAAAAGCATCTCCCTTCCAAACAAAAGGAAATGGGGCGAATAACCTGTTGATTGGCACGGCGTGCTTCGCAAAGCCATCATGACGAACGGCAAAATTTCATCCCAGTTATCTTGTGCGGCATTTGCATACGTTCGTAAAATTTGTGCGATGTCTTTATTCCTTCTTTCACACACACCGTTAGTCTGTGGGTGATATGCTGATGTGGCATTGTGCTTAATGTCGTATATCTCGCATATTGCATTGACCAGCTTGGAGGTGAACTGCCTTCCCTTATCAGTAATTAGTGTCCTTGGTGCCCCATAACGAGTGAAGACCTCATTAACGAGAAGTTTGGCAACTTCGGTGGCTTCTTGGGTTTTCATTGGGAAGGCTTCAGTCCATTTGGTGTACGAGTCAATTGCAAGCAAGACATATTTAGCATCATTCTTCGATTTAACTAATGGTCCAAGGATGTCGACATGAATTCTTTCAAAGGTCCCTTCTATTGGCATAGGTACCATTGGTGCATTTTTGGCATGGCTTGGTTTGGTTCTCTGACAACTATCGCACGTTTTAATATAGTTTTCAATATCCTGGTACATTCCTGGCCAAAAGTATTTTTGTAAAATTGAGTGACGTGTTGCATCTCGTCCTAGATGACATCCTCCGAACTTAGAGTCGTGATATGCCTCAAGTAGTGGTAATCGATCAGGCTCTGGAATCGCCAATTGTGTGATCATAGTACACCTGTTCTTCTTGTTGCCTCTATGTTTGGCTTGGTAGAAGTGGTACAGAGTGCCATTCAAAAGGTCATATTCCTTAGCACGCCCTACAAGGCCGGTGATCTGAGCCTCGCTATAATGTGCAGGAATTTCCGCTTTTTCGAGGTAATTGAAGATTACACCTAATTCCGGACTGTTCTTTTGTCTAGCGCTGATATCTGGAAACGTCTTTTCTTCTTGTGGTTGTACTGCAGCAATTAGGTGCTTACCATAAGAAAATGTGACTTCCAAATGTTCTTTGGTTACTGAACCTTCACTGTTGGTGTCCTCTATGACTTCCAGATGTTCTTTGGTTACTGAATTACCACTGTTGATGTCCTCTATTGATCTAAGACAGGCTATAATTTCATCTGCGCTGCTTGATGTGGTAGGCGGGGGGTACTGCCTTCTTGATAGAGCATCTGCATTTTGGTTTAATTTTCCACTCCTGTGAAAAAATTCGTGTTGGTAACCCTGTAAAAACACCGCCCATCTTGCCAAACGTCCAGTTCCACTTGGCTTGCAGGTTTTAAGGAAGGCGACCGCTTTGTTGTCTGTATAAACTTTGAATTTGCCGTGGGCCAAATACGGTCGGTATGTTTTTATTCCTTCCAAAACTGCAAGGCATTCCTGCTCGGTGATGGACCATTTCTTTTCGGCCGCATGGAGAGCTCTTCCACCATAACAAATAACTGTCTCCTGTCCTTTATTATTAAGCTGACCAAGTATGTAACCTAAGGCTTCTCCACTTGCATCCGTCGTCAAGATGAACTCCTTGTTGAAATCTGGATAAGCCAAGATAGGTGCATTGATCAACGCCCGTTTGAGACTATCAAAGGATTTTTGACATTCATCTGACCAAACAAACTTGGTGTCATTCTGCAGAAGCTTAGTTAAAGGAGCTGCTATTTTAGAATAATTTGACACAAATTTTCGATAGTAATTGGCGAGTCCTAAAAACTGACGAACCTTTTGTTGTGTATTTGGTGCTGGAAAGGTATTTACTGCTTCGACCTTGGATTGATCTGACTGGATTCCTTCTTTGCTAAATATATGTCCAAGATATGTAACTTTTCTGGCCGCAAAACGACATTTGCTTGGTTTCAATGTAAGACCTGCTTCGTGAAGTTTTGCAAAGACTTCTTTGAGGTGGCTCAGGTGCTCCTGGAAATCTTTGGAGAATATTATTATATCATCTATGTATATCAGGACATATTTCCAATTCATCTGTCGAAGTGCTTTGGACATCGTCGACTGGAATGCCATCGGGGCGTTCTTCAATCCAAAAGGTAGACGATTGAACTCAAAGACGCCTTCTTGAGTGATGAATGCGGATTTGTGCTTTGTTTCAGGATCTAATGGAATTTGCCAAAATCCACTCGCACAGTCCAAGACAGAGAATATTTTTGCTTGAGATTGCCCCACAGAGTCTATAACATCGTCAAATCTGGGAATAGGAAAGTAAATCGGCTTTGTGATTGCGTTTAATTTCCTGTAATCAACTGCGAATCTGTAAGTGCCATCCTTTTTCTTAACCATCACTACAGGGGAATGCCATTGAGAATCGCTTTCTTGGATGATGTTGCTGTTTAGCATCTCTTTCACCTGCTTAGCACATTCTTCTTTGACTTGTATTGACTGCCGGTAAAAGGGCATCCTCACAGCTGCAGCATCTCCAGTTTCGATTCTGTGTTGGTGCATGTTCGTTTCCCCTAATTCGTCCCAAGATGTAGCGAACACATTTCTTTGCGTTTGTAGAAAATAATTCAACTGATCTTTTTCTTTTTGGGAAAGATCTGAGTCTCCTAAATCAAAGTTGATGTCAGTTTGCTTGGTGTGATCAATGTGGTTAACGTGCATGTTTTTGTTAGTGGTGAGAGACGTAAGTTGTGAGTCATGTAATTTAGTTATTGATGCTAGTATAAAATTTTTGGGAATAAATATTTGGTCATTAGTTGGGTTAAGAATACGTATTAAGGATGTCTTGTCCTTTGGTTGAATTACGCATTTAGCACTCAGAAATCGTGTTTGTTCGGTAACTAATGGTTCTAGCAGTAATACTGAATTTGCAAATACTCTTGATAGCACTATGGGGACATCACATTCCTGTCTAGGTGCCAGTTTGCACGAAGTTAGCGACCTTGCTAAGCCAGTATTACATTCAATAAGTGAAACATGAAAAAGACCGTCTTTGAGTGAGACTGTGCGATTATTAAAGTCGATTTGTGCTTTGTTATCCGTGAGGAAATCGATACCTAAAATCATTGATTGGTGCAGTTTATTAAACACGTGGAACTTTTGCTCAAAGGTAACATTTCCTATGCGTACTTGAATTATTTTAGTGCCTAATACTGGATGGGTTTCGCCGCCTACACCAACAATATTACTGAATTCTTTTTTATTCAGTTGTTCAATAGAAATTCCCGTTTTTTGTAAATAGCTTAATGTACAACACGACACACTAGCGCCACTGTCCAATAATGCACTTGTTTTAAATCCTTTTACGCTAACAGATATGGTATTGCGCTCCAAGGGCGCTACTAATTGCACAATTTTGCTTTTGCTATGCCTGTTCAAAAATGTTGAATCGGGCGTCTTATTTGTTTGAGGGCTTGGAGTGCGTTTAAGAGGAAACCTACACACGCTTGAATGGTGACCTATTTTGAAGCAATTTTCACACTTAAAATTAAAATAATCACATTTATATTTTGGAAAACAACCCCCAACTTTACCGCAACTTCGACAACGTTCTGTTGAACGATTTCTGTAGCTTGGTCCATCTGCTCGTTGCCGATCCTGGTAGGGCTGTTGATTCTGGTAGGGTTGTTGATTCCGGTAGTGTTGCTGATTATTGGAGTGTTGCTGGTTAGACGTCCATTGGCCTTGATTCTTGTTGAACTGTCTTCTATATCGTGGTGCTGGTCTATAGTCTGTCTCCAAATCGTTATCTGTGAATTGCTTGGAAATTTGGTTCTCTACGATGGTCTTCAATTGACTGACGGCCATCGTTAATTCCGCAATTTGGTCATTGGCATCGACGTGATTGACTTGTGGACTATTCATATGGTTCTGTTCCATTTCTTTGGCACCTTTTCTTAACTCGTCCATATTTTGTGGCGTTTTATATTTGACCCATTGTATAAGATGTGATTTCAAGCCTTTGATAGCATAGGATACGAGCACTACATCGCTGATATTGTACCCTAGTGTCTTTTGCTGAACTCTATCAAGGTATTCGTCGACAAACTCACCATCATTCTGAAATACATCTAAAACACTACAGTCAAATTTTGATTTTGAGAATCTAGTCTCTAATCTGTCGAAAAATGTTTTAACGGGGGTCGATTCAAACGGAAGAGGCAAATGTTCGAAAAATTTCCGAGCTGTGCCATCTAATATTGAGCACAGAGCCTCTTTCTGTTGCATCTCGGTGTATTTCCTAGACTGAAAAATGCATAATGTCCTTTCAGCCCAAACATTAAAATTTTGGTCGGGTAAGCCGCTGTATTTGTTCATACAAAAATTGGGTGCGGACATCTTGACGTTTGTATGATGTGTGTGGCTTACTGAAGAATCCAATTGAGTAGCGCTTTCAGCGTCAATTTCTGTATTCAAGTCGTCTGCTGTTTCTGTGTTTCGGTCATTTCCGGTTCCGCTTCTTGATCCGTATACAAAAATCTTTGTCTTCAATTGTTTTTGGCATCTGGTATTATTATTTGTTCTATAGGCTGTTCGGGATCGAATGGCCTCCACCAACTGAGAACGTGCCCTTATTCTGTCTTGGGATGTGACGCAACCCTTGGGTTATTTGTCACTAGTTCTCACAATGTTACCTAATAATAAGAATAGATTGTTAACACATAATGTCTTTAATGTCTTCAAGATATAATAATGATTTAATAATAAAGTATACAATAATAAAGTATACAACAATAAAGTAATATGCAATTATGAGAATATGTAATTATGAGAATATGCAATTATGAAAATTTGTAATTATGAGAATATGCAATTATGAAAATTTGTAATTATGAGAATATGCAATTATGCAATACCTGTATATATATATATGACACCATGTGTCAGTAATATTTAATTATGAAATAATAATTCAAGAACGCTGATGCGTGACAATTTGAGATGCTTTCTCATTATTAATGATGGTTATGACGTAACCAATTTATTGGAGATCTGAACGTGAACTCGTAAGTTATTTGTTCCTCACATTCGATATGAACACGAAAGGTTATTTTATCGAATGTGAACGATCATTAATACTTCATACAACGGTATAATAATTCATGATAATTAGCATACGGCTATTGTATCAATTATACCTAATATTGCTTTTACGAGTATGTAGTTTATACGCTACTATTTAATACGAAATATATTTGAATGACCAAACATTAAATCAGCTTAATATTTAGTTGAAAATAATTAACAATATAAATTTACATGAAATATATAATCAGCGTACTATATTGCTGACGAATATAATGAAAATAAAATATATTGAACATAGAATGACTCACCTAATAATAAGAATAGATTGTTAACACATAATGTCTTTAATGTCTTCAAGATATAATAATGATTATGCTTCTTGAGTTTCTGGGTTTATATCCTAATTTCGGTTACCATAGATTTGGTTAGCGTGTATTCCAAAGTATTTAATCCGTTTCTAATGGAGAGGATTATAACCCAGACCAAGACAAGACATGTTTAACAACCGAAGTTTAACTGGACAAGAGGGATTATCAATTTGAATGCAAGCTAATGGCTTAAGCTTTAATTTAATTATCTAATTGTTAGTGTACAACAAATATATGTTTGTTGCACACTATGACAGTTGTGAGCGGTACCATATTTATACAATTAAGGAACACTTGGTGAGAAAACTGTCAAATTTTGTAAAAATTGTTTGTTGTCAAAACGGTAGGGATTGAATTGAAGTCCACACTTAATTCGCTGTCAGGGCGGATGCACCGCTTATATTTAATATAACTCGAATGATATGAGTGTACACTTTCTATTGTTGTTATTCAAAATCAATTCGATAAAAAATAAATCAAACATATTTTCAGTACTGATTTTAATACTGCTAGCATAGAAGATTACTAATGCTTTAGCAGTACTGAAATGACTATTGAAGATTTGAAAATTTTCTGCAGTACTTCCATGAAAATTGAAGGAAACGTATCTTCTAGGCCTATGGAGTCACAGTCAAATAACCGAAAGAAAGATCACGGCGGCAAAATACAATGTACGTCCTGCCAATAGATAATGGTCAAAGAATACTTTAAATTGAATTGCGAGAGAATGGTCAAAGCACCTCTGACATTAAATTCACTAGGATATTAGAGAGTAATCAGAAAACGTTATCATCATTCTTTTCTGCTACGAAACAGCAAAATCCGGATAACGATTCTTCTGATGCTGCATCATCGTGGATATGTGAAATAAGTAATAATCGTTTGACTTGTTCTTTTTTTGGTATGATATTGTGCACTAGATGTAAATAAACTTGAACTAAAATGGTAATTCATATATTAAAAGTATATAAATTTTACAATTTCAAAAAGTCTTCTATCTTGATTTGAGATCTATCTATCTTAGATATGGATAAAAAATGTGAACTGTCATATAATGAAAAACGTGGCAAAAGTAAATCATAATACGGAATAATATTATATAGATTCTAAATTTGAACTCTTTTAAAATGATCTTTCATATTAAAAGTAGATAAAGTATATACAAGTCTTCTATACATCTGATATCTGGATAAAAAATGTGAAGTCTCATAAAATGAAAAAAAATGTGGCAAAAGTAAATCGTTCGACTTTATCTTGTTTTCGTAGTAATAGAGCTTGTATTTTAAAGATGACTTTCTACCAGTTTTTATGCTGCTACTGACATAACTTACTACCCACTCCAAATTACTAGAAAGTATTCGAAATGCATGGAAATCACGTCTACGGCCGTCTGTTTTTCGAAATTTTCTGGGAAGCCCCCCCAAACCTCCCGTCGGCCGCTTCGCGCCTCAGGCGCTTGCAGGTGGACGGCTTCGCCGCCCAAGGCTCCGCGGACTCAAATATATTTGTCGGGAAAATATGCTGGCCCCCCCAAACAAGCTCGGTCCCGTACGCCTATGACTGTATCCAAATAGAGTTCACTTTTGATTCCAGAGGCGGATCCAGGGGGAGGGCCCTAGGTGCCCCCCCCCCCCCTAAATAACAGTATAAAAAAATAGATATGCGCCACAAATCACCACTGACGCCCCCCCCCCCTAACTGGATTTCCTGGATCCGCCTCTGTTTGATTCTGTTGTATACTGTATATAGAAGCCCAAATTACCACTTGATACTAGCTCTGTACTACACCAAATATTGTTTCAAAAATAGAAATATAGACTTGCAATGACGTCTTTACAACAACGTCATAAGTCTGTCATATTTGAAGTTGTATGACGTGAAAAGTAAACACTGCAACTCGCGCTATATAGTGCGAAGCGCTTTCTATTCTTCGCGTCTTTATGACAGTGTAGCCAATGTCCAAGAACTTGCTGCTGTGTTGCAACAGGAATAGGACAATCTGGACCAAAATGACCTTAGACGTCTCATTAGGAGTATGTCACGTCGGATCAATGCTTGTTTGGCAAACAGAGGAGGATTTACCCGTTACTGACTTTGTTGTGATGCTATGGTAACTTTGCTGTTTGACCTCGGGTATCATTTTACCCTAAATGGTCAGTCTGTGCCTTACTTAGTCTAACGATCGATGGAATAAATCGATGAATGTGAACTTCATTTAATTTTGTCATTTGTTTCTTCGTCAGTTTCATTAGGTGACTTTAATAACACTTAAAAATCAAATATCCCCTACTTATTTTGAATAGTAGGCTATATATTGAACTATGATCGTGCGGCAATTTTGATTTCACATTTATGTTATAATTTCTAATTAATGTAATGTAATTGCTTAAATAGTGTCAATTTATATTATCTTGTACGTACGGACGGTTATTTCATCATTTGGTGCAGAATTTGTGGAATTTACCGAAGGATCCATTTGTTGCGAAAGAGTATTAGGTTGAAAAATATTCAGTTAAAGCACCTGAGTTCGTAACTTAAAATCCTCCCAAATCTTCGACATTGTATTGCGTATGACCATATTATTCAGTAGCCCCTGTAGATTTCAGAACAGCAGAACGTTAAATTATTTTTCATAAAATTTCCATTTATTTTAAATAGGGCATTGAAGGTATCATACGATAGAAGGGATCCACAAACATCTGTTGTCTAATTAAAACTGTTTGTATAATTACACGAAATTACTACCTGAAATAATACAATTTGTTTTGTTACAAAAAGTCAATAAAATGTTTATTTTAACAACTATTTTTATTGGTTGTTAATTGTTCTTTCTACTTTCATAAAATTATAAACTAGATTGGAGGAATAACCATGCAAGCTGTCGTTTGAATTGATATTTTCCCCAATCCCCATCTCAATGATTGAGGCAAACTAAATCTTAAATTTTCGGGTGGGCAGTTCAGATTAAGAAATGCAATAATATAGTATCGGGTTTCTACTCCGCAAGATCTACAATTGATGCTGGGTGGCGGGATTTTATATGATCAATTAAACTTTCTGGTCTATCTTTTAATTTATTTAATGTCATCATCGACGGATTCCAGCTTTCTACTTTTTATTCCAGATTCTTAACACGCTGTTTGTGTTCAATTCGTCGGTGAATTACATCATATTTAAGCTTGATTAGTTATTATATAGATCAGTGATGTTCACCTTTAACTATTTTAAGAATAAAATCTATGTTGTAGGCCTAACCTTGTGAATTTTGAAAATACGTTGTTTTTCATTTCTTGAATGCTGAATACGTTCACGCATGAGACACTGACTGGCTTTGAAGAGAATCATTTGGGCGGCTGATGACGCAACTGGTGACTTGAGGGTGAATCCTTTCGCCACCAAACAATTATCTCTACATCGCATGAGAAAAGTTAGACTGTTACACACCTTGATATATTTACCCTCAGATTTACTAATCTGGTTGATGAGATTGACTGCCACATCTCCATGTTGATGACGAATAAATTGTTGAAGTGGCATTTAGTAACTGGATGAGAATAACACATGACACAATTATATGGAATGCAAGTTACTTGAAGAGTTTATTTCGGCGACGTTTCAACGAGGGTTCTCTCGTCTTTATCAAGCAAAGAATGACAACCATAGTACAATAAAGATATATATATACCAAATATGGAACAAAAAATGTGAATATGGCAAACCTGAAATTGTAAATATGTACATAGCCCCCCCCCCTTTATTTCATTTGTTCATTTTTATACTATTTACATTGATTTTAACATAATATGGTAATATAGTCTTTTTGTATATTTTCTGTTATATAGGAGAGGTAATATAGGACTGGCCTGTTCCTCAATCCTTTTCTGTCAATACAAATATTGTTTATACAAATATTATTTTTTAACCAACTGAATATTTACCATAAATCCTTTTACTCGGGTTTATTAATTGGTGCTCATAAAACATGAGATAGTTTTGGGTAGTTTATTACAAATATTAACAGTTGATTTAACATCCAATTATTGTACAAACAAATTAATAAGATCTGTTGGAAAAATAATACAATAAATTTCAATTACCTTATCGGGAGACGTGGTGGCTCAGTGAGTAAGATGTTGACTTACTGACCTGGAGGTTCGATTGCTGTGTTAACTGGTGATTTACCGTCGTGGATTCGCTTTTCTCAGTGATGGAGTACGGATTTCCGGGCAAGGGACAACGTATAGTCATTCGGATGGTATGGAAATCCAATGTCCCGTGTACACGTACATTTGTGTGCATGTAAACGACAGTTTGAATTCGGAAAAAGAGTCGACCGTGGTGCTGTTGTCCAGGCAAAATGTCCTCTCGTAGGACAATGTACGGCGTATGCCCGTCTGCATTAAAGCAATTAAATCGCTAATTATTGGGACCTAGACGTTGACACAAATGGGTCACAACGCAAATACTAGTGTAATATGAATGTATATAAACTGATTTAATCTCTTTTTTTTACTCTAATTTCAAATCTCAATCGAATGGAAATCTATAGGGTCTGGTTATTCCAGTCTACAACGATAGTACTTGAAGCGAGCCACTCCTGGTACCGTGCTGGGACCACATCATTTCACGAAGAATAGTGATAAAACCTGAAAACCCCTGGTTCTGCGATACAATTCGGGACGCCAAGAAAGTCAGGAGAAAAGTTGAACGCACCTGGGTGAGAACAGGTCTATCTGTCCACAACCAAATCTACATAACAGAAATAAAATCTGTAGCAAAGTTAGTTGAATGTAAAAAAACGGAGTACTACAATACTAAAGTCGTTGACTGTGCTTCAGATCAAAAGAAATTATTTAATTTATCAAATGAATTACTAAACTCAAAGACAGAACAAACTCTACCAGACCATGAAAGTCTATCCAGCCTTGCTGATAAATTTGCGACATATTTTAAACAAAAGATTGTGCAAATTAGAGATTACATCATCACAAAATCCTCCATTATTGACCAAACCCAATGTCCGTCTTACAAAGTTCCCACTCCACATCTGCTAGCAGAATTTACACCATACAGCTTAGAGGAACTTAAAACTGTGGTGCTTAAAACCAAGTCTTGCCAGTTAGACCCACTTCCAACATGGCTTCTCAAAGACAATTTGGAGGCTTTTCTACAAATCCTTTTAATTATTGTCAACAAGTCGCTTCTAGACGGGGTCTTTTCAAGTACCCTGAAGCAAGCCATGATCACACCTCTAATCAAGAAACCATCCTTAGATGCTGATCTGCTGAAGAACTACAGGCCTGTGATTAACCTGAGCTACATATCAAAACTCATTGAGAAATGTGTGCTACAGCGTCTTAACGTGCATATTCGTCAAAGTGCTCTCGAGAATCCTCTCCAATCGGCTTACAAGCAATTCCATAGTACGGAAATGGCTCTCATAAAAATTGTTGCTGATATCCACCAGTGCATCGATCAACAACAGAGCGTATTGCAGATTTTACTGGACATATCCGCTGCATTTGACACTCTGGACATTAGTGATCTTCTAGACACACTATGGGTTGAAATTGGCTTGCGTAACAATATGTTCAACTGGTTTCGATCTTACTTAACTAACAGAAAGCAAGCTGTGTGCATTAATGAGACTTCCTCAGAATTTGTTCCAATGATCTGCGGGATGCCTCAAGGATCAGTTCTGGGGCCTGTCTTATTTATAATATTCACAAGACCACTTAATGCAATAGCCCAGAAATACGGACTTTGTGTCGACCTGTTTGCAGATGATACACAGTTATACATCAGCTTTGATCATTCATCTGAAACTACAATTGTGCATGATGTCGAGAACTGTTTAGATGAAATACACAACTGGATGACTCTTCATTTTTTAAAATTAAATCCAGACAAGACTGAAGTTTTTTACATCGGTACCAAACAACAACTTAACAAAGTAAAAAAGGGGAGCCTTTCGATTGCAGGGGAGTTAATTCAACCAACAAATAAGGCAAAGAACATCGGTGCTATAATTGATTCCACGCTAACTTTTGAGTCCCACATCAAAACCATATGTTCTTCAGCGTTTTACCAAATTTACAAATTAGCAAAGATAAAGAAGTATCTAACATGTGACAATCTAAAAATCCTCGTTCATGCTTTGATCTCTTCAAGGCTGGACTACCATAATGCTTTATTATATGGTCTACCACAGTGGCAGCTGCAGAAGCTTCAATACGTCCAGAATGCTTCAGCTCGACTCGTCACTGGAACCAGTAAAAGGGATCACATTAAACCATCATTAAAACCCTCCATTGGTTACCCATAAATCAGCGAATCAAATTTAAAATACTGTTTCTGACTTTTAAAGCACTTAACAACCAAGCGCCACAATACATTCAAGATCTACTCACTCCATATGAATCCAATATAACCTTAAGATCCCAGAACAAGTCATAATTAGTTATTCCTGCTGTCAAACTTCAACGGACTAAACGATCTTTTCACTTTGCAGCACCTTTTCTGTGGAATTCACTACCCTTTGACATCAAAGAATCAAAAATTCTAGACATCTTCAAGTCACGTTTGAAGACACATCTTTTTAACAAAAATAAACACTAAAAGAATCCAGATAAACCTTTAAGCGCATAAGGAACTTTATCAAAGTATTATTTGCGCTATACAAATTCTGTGTTGATGGTTGATTGATTGATCATTTCAGTGGGCCAGATTGGCACCGTACCTGGTGGTGGTACGGCACGCTTACGTTTGACCTGTTTACACTACAAAAAACGAAGAGTGTCGTACCTGGCACCGTTCCTGGTACGCTTAAAATGTGTAATGTAAACGGGGTTATTGTCTCCACATTCGTAAAATGCAAGTAAAAAGTGTTGGACACACAGTTTAATCTAGTGGGGGTGGTAGGGATAAGATTGGGACCAGGAGGGAAATGTAAGTGTTGGACAGAAGGTGTGAGAAAAGGTGTTAAGCAATGCGGGAGTTGGAGTATACAAATGTAGGATTAAAAAAAACAATTTTATTTCATTAAAAATTATAGGCCTACAATATGTCGCCATGGATATTGAATTAATTATATCAATCGAAGGATTAATTTGTCCAAATGACAGGTGTTTATAATTGAGTAGGATGATGTGTAACTTTGGGCGCTATATATTTGATAGTTCTGTCTCCACCTAATCATTCTTTCTACTACCAGCATTAGTTCCACGCCAGTCAGAATTCAATATATTAAGATGTTGCGGTTGACTGTTTCAATCCTTTTATTGTTAATTATGATTCAGTTGGGTGACAGTCATGGCTCCTCTGATAGCTCTGACTCAAACGAAAGTTCCGATTCTGAAGATAAAAGCAGTAAGTATTACTTTATTTAACTTTGTTTTAAACCAATCCTAAAGCTATCGAAATATTAAAACAACGGAGTTTGTGTCCTTAGTTTGTATGAAATTGGCACATATTCTGTTTCAAAAATACTTGGTTCGGGTCTCAGGTTACCTTAAATCTCAATTTAATTTCTGTCATCATCTTCACATAAACGTGTTCATCTTGGTTGTATTCGTGATTTAAATATTATTAGGTGGGTTAGAGTGAAGGGGGATAGTGAGGATACGCCCTGTGGGCAATTTGCCCCCCCCCCCCCGACAACAATTCCGTAGAGGTATTTATTAAGTTTGTTAAAAAACTGTTTGATAATGTACGAAAGCCTTCTGAAATTTCTCTCGTACATGTAGCTCGCTGTATGGTATTTTTTTCTAAGACTACCCACGGGGAATGGCGGAAATTACTAATGTTGAAATTTACCTGTTGCAGGTAATATTCACATTCGGGATCGTGTTATACTTATGGAAAGGATATGTTGACATAATTACTTGCATTATTTAAAAATATTTATGAACCTTTTCCGGTGACCTTTAAGTTAAGAATTTACTCAACTTTGAATCACTGCGATATTGGCATGTATCGAACCGTAACTTCATGGATTATGACCTTATTGTACGCAAAATCTCGTTTTTAGCTTGTAGACCAGACAGAGTTCCCAATTTTGATCAGATTTTCTTTTTTAAAAAGTTAAAATATATCACCGCTGCATCCTAAGGTTGGTTGAGTTCGTAAAAATCGTTAGAATATATCACCTCTGCATCCTAAGGTTGGTTGAGTTCGTAAATATCGTTAGAATTCATCACCGCTGCATCCTAAGGTTGGTTGAGTTCGTAAATATCGTTAGAATATATCAACGCTGCATGCTAAGGGTGGCTGAGTTCGAATTTCGTAAATATTGGACCAAAGTTGCTGGCGCCGCAAATGATGTCTAAATATCATGTATCAGGGTTGTGGACCCTCTAGAGATCACAATATTTATCCGATTTCGATAAAACTTGCAATTCAGGTTTATAAACCAGATATCTTCGTCCCTTTCGATATTCGTGCATATCGGCCCGTAACTTCACTGAATATTGCTATACCTTCCTTTTTGTCATACCGACTTTAGTAATTATGATCGAGGCTATGCGAAACTTTCGATCGCTTTTTTCTCGGTTCATAGTGGATTAATTTCGCTGAAATTTTCAGCAAATTGCCTTATAATTTTTTACGCCCACATTTTCATACCCATTGACGTCCGTCTGTCTGTACGTGCACAATTGTTAATGGACTCTCTACAAGTCACAATTCTCGCCCGATTTTGACGAAACATAAAATATAGGTTTATCCCCCAAAAGATCTCGACTGCTTTCGATATTGGCATGTATCAGATCGAAACTTAATGGATTGTTAACCCTATAGAGGTCACAATATTGAACCGATTTTGATGACACACGACATGAATGTTTTTAACCCAAAGATCTTGGTTTCTTTTGATATTTTGAAATCGACCAGACCTAATATAATCGACCTGATAATTTCTAGCTCACTAAGATCTATAATTAACAATTGGGATTATGACCAATTACTATCTAATATACATTATTACTAACATGTGTTAAGTCTACATTTCTTCAATCTAATTTCAGTAAATCCATGTGATGTACACGACCCCTGTTTAAATAATGGTATGTGTTATCCAAGTGCGACTTGCAGCTGTCCTCCTGGATATGCAGGAGCCTATTGTGAAGGTAAGTTGATACATTGCTTGTAAACTATGTAACCGTTTTCGGTATAAAAACGTATATGATACCTGATTTAGGTAACCATAATTAAATAAATAACGTAAAGTCCAAGAGTTCCAACAATATCCACGCCAGTGTCGGTTTTTCTTTCCATATTCGATCGGCAGGTAGAGGTAGACGGTTTTATCACGTGACTTTTAAAATATAACACAGTTTTGAATGGGATTGTTAGCTATTTGTAGGTGGTTACTTTTTACTGAGTCGTGTATTTTTTATTTTGTAGATGATTTATGTGAGCCGAGTCCATGTAACGATGGGAAAACATGTTTTCGTCTTGATGGTGGATTTGAATGTCGATTTACTAGTAAGTATTTGAATTGTACATTTTTTATATAAAAGTATTGACATTATGCGCTGTGTATACTGCAGTGATCGTGACATTATAAATACAATTAATATTATATAAACATTACTGTCTTAACTAATTTCAGTTATAACATCACCGAATTACCCACAAGATTATCCCATTGATTTTGACAAGAGTTATCTTATAATTGGCCGACCTGGACAGACTATCACCCTATCTCTTAACGGACAGTATGTCATTGAATCTTCAGCAAGTGACAATAATCAACTGTATTCTGGCGATGATTGTGATTATGATTATCTAGAGCTTCAGGGAGTAAGGTATAAATCCAATATATTTTGTCTAGTTCCATCCACTGGGTATATACGTAAACCCAAAAACAGATAGCAAAGTAGACACATGGTGTGTACAGGTACCGGGGGGGGGGGTGCAACGAAAGAGCATTTCCCAAGGCATCCAAATTAGATGGTCACAAAAACAACTCAAGCCAGTGAAATGAAATAGGGTTTAACGTCCACAATGAAGATGAGCATACGACATACGGTGTGCTATGAGGGAAAGTTTGCCCGGACAGCGGCACTACAGCCTACTCTTATATCGAATTCCATCTGCAAGGGATCTTTTACGCGCAAGCCAACGTATACACGGGGCCTCGGTTTGGCAGCTGTCAGAAAACCACGCAACAAGAAAGTTCAATATTGAGTTATTTATCTAGCTTAAGAAATGAAATGAAATGCGGTTTAACGTCCTACTGTTATGCACCTAACATCTAGCTTTAGAACTGATAGCCAACACTGACCATCTGAATTTCGAGTTTGTCGGGAGAAATTTCTGGGGGTCCGTAATCAGCCCGGTGGTAAGATGGGGGGGGGGTGATAAATGAATTTTAGCACGAGAGTACAACATCCTGAACGTAGTTCAATATAATCCATCTGATTATGACACTAGGAAGTTCTCTGATGACACGAACGATGATGCCCGAAACGTGTCCGGCTTTGGGCAGAGCGGCAACTTTTATGTGGCTCTAGACATTACACTCATTTTCAATGGTTTAGTTAAATCTAAAAATTTGATTCCCGAAAAAACTGATGACACAAATCATGATCGATGTCCGAAAATTGTGGCATATTGGAAAAATAACCTGTCTTCCCGAACAAACTGCTCTAGCATGAAACAAATAATGTTCGATGGCGGAAAACTATCGGTTAATGCAGAATGGCTTCAGACAGTTCAGACCAAGAACTTTATTTTGCCGAATTAATAGTTATTTTTAACGTCATATATACCAATAACTGAAGTGGTCTGTTTTTTATATTATAGATATTGTGGTGGGGTACCGCCCGCTCCTATCATAGTACCTACTGGTGAAAATACCACCGTGCGATTTTCATCAGATTACTCCATTAATTTAACTGGTTTTAACCTGAGCATTACTTACACAGGTATGAAATGTTGTAACTACTGATATAGACTGGTAAATAAATAATAAATACTCGTATATAGATAATAACCACTGATATATAGACAATAGTTTGTAATTTTAAAAAAAGAATATGCAAAAACAAATACTGTATTTAAATATTTCTATATATTTTACCTACTTGTCTTTATTTGTCTGTTTTCAGATGTATAAAACCAAGACATCAAGAGATGTATACATTCAAGACATCAACAAGAAGACAGTTGTGTTATATTTTTTTTATAAATAGATAAAACCATCAACTCATGAATTGTTAAATCGATGTAATAACTCTATCCAAATTAATCTAAATTTATTTAAATAACAAAAATAAATCAATTTTGGAAACTGACCAATAACCTAAATAAACTGTTCTTGCTGTAATTTTCATTTATTTACTTAAAGTCTCGATGCGTCATGTTACCATTATTCGAATCACTTGTAAACCACAATAATCTGAAAGATGAATCTGTAATAAGAATAGCAGAACATAAATAACCCTATTCCGTTCAGTACGGAATACGCCCACACATCAACTTTGTCTCAAATGCAGCTTTCTGAAAAGATAGAAAAAAGCTGTTAAAACCTATAGCCTCTATCGCGTTCACGTGGTTTTCAGCGAAAAGGGGATAACTCAGGAACAGAAGGCTGTGGAATATGAATATCCACAGGGATCGATGACCCCAATACTTCAAGCCGAATATGAAATATCCATTAACAACAATGCAATTTGCAATGCAATGGGCTTTAAGGTCAAACCGCTCTGCCCCGACTAAAAGTGTCCTAGATATGAGTGAAATTGTGCGCGGACAGGACCCTATTGCCCACTCTTATATCGAATTCCAGTTACCACGGTAACTAGGTGGGTAAGACGCTGACTAGTCTGTAGGTCGCGTGTTCGATCCCTGCATTGGCCGAAAAAGTTCATTGGAATATTCCGATGAGGTTTCCCCTTTTCAGTGGTGCAGATGGGGGACGTGACAAGGACAACTGATGAGACGAAAAACCGAGGTCCCGTCTATACATTAGCGTGTACGTAAACGATCCCCTGGCAGTTGGAATTCACGTGCACGCTTATTCACATGCAGGGATATCTCACATGCACCTGGATTGATCATGGGATCCACAGGTTACCGAGCCATGTATCCGGGGATTCGAAACCCCGCTAGTTGACTCAACGACAGGCTTTATGATACAGCACGCACCTGCTAACCATTCGGCAATCCACGCCCCCCCCCCCAAAAAAAAAACAAAAAAAAACAAACTGGTAGGCAATCAAATTGATAAAGACGGAGACATGTTGCGTAATTGGGAGTCACGGTGGTTAAGTGGGTAAGACGTCGGCTTAAGGTCGGGAGTATGTGACGGGGTTTCCTTTTGTCACTGGTGCAGGGCAGGGGACCTGACAAGGACAGCTGTCTAGTGGCTCAGAAGAGACGGAAAACTGAGACTACGTGTATACATTGGTGCACGTAAAAGCCCCCTTGGCGGTTGGAATTCCATATACGAAAAGGCTACAGTTCCGCTGCCCAGGCAAAATTACCCTGATGGCGTACAATGTATGGCGTACGTCCGTCGTCATTAGCTCAGTCGGAACAGAGCAGTACGACGTTAAACACCATTTCATTTACGAAACGTAATTTGCTATCAGGGTATTTTTGCCCGGACAGCGCCGTTTCTTTACCGAAGTTGTTTTTTTAAACTTGCACGCCCATTCAAACAACGCTGCCTAACCAGAATGGTCTTTACGAACCATATTCATCTATGTTCTTTCGAGAATGAAAAAAAAAACACATACATTTTAATAGAATATATTTGAAAGTTCATCTCGATTTTCCGACGTGATTTCCCCTTGTCAGTGATGCAGAAGGACAGCTTTCTAGTCGTTCGGATGGGACGAAAAACCGAGGTCCCGTGTACACATTGGAGTGCACGTAAGAGATCCCTTGGCAGTTGGAATTCGATATAAGAGTAGGCCGTAGCGCCGCTGCCCGGGCAAAAATTTCGCTCATAAGCACACTGTATGGCGTATGCCCGTCTTCAATTAGCTCAGGTTAAGTGCATAACAGTAGGACGTTAAACCCCATTTCATTCATTCATTATAAAAAAAAGTCTGGTTTTATCCAATCACCGCATAATACAGCTTGGGACACCGGACTCTATTTCCAGATAAAGACTGGCGGGTTAAAATGTATCACATATATTGTGTTAGTTGCCCGGCCCTAAGGTAGAGGATTTTAAGGGATTTTGACACAAAATTAAGCAGTTTTATTCTCAAAAACATTATCGGGATTGACCCTTTAAATCAAAGGGCAATTTATATTTAGGAAGTTTTCGTGTCCTCAGCCAGAAATGTCAAGAGAGTAATTAACTCGCTTAAAGACAACAAACCACCTACAGTGATTAGTGACATAGTGACTATTAACATTTCATTGCCATGGTAATTACAAGAAACGGATATTTATATGCAAATTGGCCTTTTATATAAGTACATTACTAGGTCGATACAAGATTTGTTTTTTTTAAGAAAAAGGGAATAATTAGCCGTCGTTTACTTACTCTTCAATACGAGACAGTTGGACGTCTTTGTTTGTTTTTCGTGTCTTCAAAGGGAGGTGTTGTGTTATGTGGCTTTCGCGGTCTTTAAAGGGGATGGGGTGAAGTGAAGATTTGTGGCTTTCGCGGTCTTTAAAGGGAATAAGGGTTAGAGGTTAGGGGTTAGGTGTCTTCGTGGTCTTTACAGGGAACTCGAGGTCTTTAAAGGGTGACTTTAAAATGGGAGGGGGTTTGAAGTTATGCATTTTTAGAGGTAACCCGAGTGGAAAACCCACTGAGGCTTAGTGACTCCCTTTGACGTCTATTAGCTGTGTTTTTAGCCCAGAGACAAACACCAAAGTCTCACTTCAAGAAAGAACAGCATATTACAGAGTCCGATAACAGAATATAATTTTTTTATATATATAATTGATAAACGCTGTTTTAACATCTCATATTGTATTTATAGTGTATAGAGTAGTACATATGACGTAACTTTAAACGCTTACGCAGCATATACTTCTACTTTAATATAAATCAATATTCGAACGTTTACAACTTACTTGTTTAAATATGGCGTTTAATGACAATAACTTACTCAAGGCCTTGGATTCATTCATTACATGAAATTAAATGGGGTTTAACGTCCCACTGTTCTACTCCGACTGGGCTGGTGAAGACAGTCATAAGCTATAGCCTAAAGTGTTTTATGACGACACTTTTGCCCGGGCAGCGGTGCTACGGCCTACTCCAACTGTCAAGGATTCTTTTACGTGTACGCCAATGTGTTCCATGTCAGGAAATCCCACTCCACCACCCGTCCACCCCGGAACCCCGCAAACCCCCATCCGTAAATATAACCCGTTCTCCGTGACCCCTGCCCATCCTCAACTAGAATACACCCAACTAATACATTTGCTCTCGTGTTGTGTTTTACAATGCATGTTAACTCTGTTTATCAAAAATGATGCGCACAGGAATATTCTGTCCATACCATCTAAAGGGAGATAAGAACGTCTCGTGGATATGGAGTAAGACCAATAATTGTATTAAGGTTTTGACAGCTATTATATATTTCTTCTCGGCTGTATGTAGATAGACCCTAGGCTATTCTTTACCCCACCCCCACCCCACCCCCTGCAACCCAAATCCACCATCCTCGCAGATCGGGGAAGATGAAAGTACAGCTCCAGCGTGGTTCTAGTTTGTCAGTGATACAGGATGGAGGGCTTGACAAGGATAGGAGTCTAGTCGTTCAGAGGGGACGAAAAACCGAGACCCCGTGTACACATTGGCGTGAACGTGAAAGATCCCTTGACAGTTGTATGAGATATAAAATTAGGCCGTAGTGCCGCTGTCCGGGCAAAATTTACCTCATAGAACACTGTGTGACGTATGCCTGTCTTCATTAGCCAAGTTGAGGGGCGGAACAGTAGGACGTTAAACCCAAATACAGTATATATAACACATAAACAAGTCTGCCTATTCTGTATCTGTTTAATAATATATACTATTCTAAGAAGTAGTGGATATTTGATTTTTAAGTGTTATTAAATTCTCCTAATGAAACTGACGAAGAAACAAGTGACAAAATGAAACGGAGTTCACATTCATCGATTTATTCCAAATGATCGTTAGACTAAGTAAGGCACAGACTGACCATTATAAGGGTAAAATGATACCCGGGGTCAAACAGCAAAGTTACGACAGCATCACAACAAAGTCAGTAACGGGTAAATCCTCTTCTGTTTGCCAAACAAGCATTGATCCGACGTGGCATACTTCTAATGAGACATCTAAGGTCATTTTGGTCCAGATTGTTCCATTCCAGTTGCAACTCAGCAGCAAGTTCTTAGACATTGGCAGGACATTGTTGACGTTGACGTAGCCTCTGTCCAAGCATGCTCGATGGGGGAGAGGTCGGGACTCAGTGCTGGCCAAGGTAATGTGGTGATATTCTGTTGTTGGAGGTAACCTGTAACCTGCAACAACATGTAAAGCCGTTCTTCCAGCAACAATGATGTCTCCCCACACCATAACAGAACCACCCCCAAATCGATCATGTCATATGACGTTAACGTCTTGGAAGCGCTCGTTTCGACGACGCCACACCCTCCTTCGTCTGTCCAAAAAATCAACAGGGAACCTTGACTTATCTGAAAACATCACATTGCTCCAGCGTCGATTATCCCAGTGTTGACGATTCCTACACCAACGACGTCTTGCCTGAATGTGATGATCTCTCAAACAAGGGATCACGCGAGGACGTCATGCGCGAAGGTGACCCCTATGCAGTCGATTCCGAATGGTCTGGCCGCTTACTCTCACACCGGTGTCTGTTTGAAGACGAGCGCTGATCTGATTTGCTGTGATGACACGATTTCTCAAGGCCAAGGTACGGATAAATCGATCCGGGGCTTGAGTTGTCGCCCTTGGTCGACCTAAGCGTGGTCTGTCCTGTACAGATTGTGTATTACGGTATCTGGACTATAGCCTGCTTATGACAGACTGAGAAACATTCATCGTCCGCGCCACAACCGCCTGTGTTGTGCCGATCTTTAGCATGCCAAGGGCATGTAACCTTTCATTTTGGGTAAGCCGACTCTTACGTTACCCAAAATTTGTTTTCTGGTCACCAGTCGGGTAAAGATAAGCCAAATGGAGTGGATACCTAGAACAAATTGCAACAGAATTTTACTCGATGGAATTTGGTAGAGGGGAACCTGAAGGTCTCCCAAACAAAAATCGCCCAAAATAAAAAGATAGGTTTTTGAGATATTTGCATAAATCTAATATGGCTGCCATTGGCACCTTAAAACGCCAACATCTCGGGAATGGTTGAGTTTGGAGGATGTAAATGTATTACGGGTAGATAGGAAAGTGGTACAGATGACACAGCAAAACATAGCTAAAAGGCGTTCCTGTGACGTCATACCGTCATGCGGCCAATAATTAGCATAAATCCAATATGGCCGCCATCAAAACTTAAAACTCCGTTAACTCGGGATGGATAAATTTGGAAGGTAAATGTATTACGAGTAGATAGAAAAGGGCTACCAACGAACTATAACAATGCCAGGCGACTTTCTTGTGATGTCATAATTAGCACAAATCCATGCGTTAGACGGTCATACGGCCCAAAATTTGCATAAATCCAATATGGCCACCATTGGCACCTTAAAACGCCAATATCTCGGCAATGGATGACTTTGGAAGGAATACATGTATTACGGGTAAGGTAGATAGGAAAGTGCTACCAAATATTAAAGAATTAGACAAAAATCATTGCCAAATGATGTCACCGTGACGTCGCAACTTCATACGTCCAATAATTAGTATAAATCCAAAATGGCCGCCGTTGAAACCATAAACACCTAGTTTCTCGCTGATGGTTGAGTTTACAGGGTGAAAATGTATTACTTGTATCACCATGTCAAACAATTCATATATTTCTACATGTCATCTGTTTGTAAAGGTTTTAACAGGAATATTTTACTTGGTTTCTGATAGACCTGGATTTCAATCATGGACTGCAGTACAATTCTTGAGCTAACAATTCTTCTTTTTTGACGATTTCAGGGACTGTGGTAACAAGTATGCAATTGGTTCAGGTTCATGCTAATCGTTTGGTACAAACAGGGGCGGATAGGGGCCGGGAAACGGGCTCCAGTGTCAGAGTGGCCTCTTTTACTGATCGCGGAGTCCGGACGAAAGGGTCGGGGCTCACGCCTTGAAAATTTAGAAATATGACCCAAAATAAGCGATTTGGTGGCATATCTGTCAAATAATATAACTCATAAATCGATTAATTTAGGCAAAAAAGCCGACCTTACAACCATCGCCCTGCGAAATTAACATATCGTTATATTATTAATTAACGTACAGGACACAATTCATTTTTGAATTTTTGGAAATAGGAGGCTATTTCCCGCAATTTGAGACTATTCCCGACATCCCACTTCTGTACTCTCATAACGAGTTAATAAAAGGAATGTTTAACACCAGTTTCAGGAAATCTTCTCGCAGACTTATTCAGCCAGCAAAACAGCTATCATCAATTTTTACTGACGCCTTAAAATTGAATTGTGCTTTTTGAGTTACGAACCATCGGCAGACGTTTTTGGCGTATCCCAACAAACAGGGTGCAGGTGACTTAATAATTAGTAAATTTGCGGACGACAGTGTCTGGTGAATCCGATAAAATTTCGGATGATATTCGGAATGTCTATTGCAGGATTCCAAATTCCGGACCGCACTCAGAACACCCGGCCCAGAAAGTATATTATATCAGCCCATTCTAGACTAGAGTGATGGCGTGGTGGGTCGTTAAAGCCACCGGCCACATACAACATGATCGTCCCCCCCCCGCAAATACCCCCCCCCCCATATATTGTTCAGCAGGAAAAGTTTTCTTAAGTCGAATCAGATCAAAAAAAATTCGAGGCCCAATCTGCCCCTAACTACGAATTTCAATCTTTGCGTTCGTGTCGGGTGAATTAGTTAACAAACTTGGAAGGTCTAGTTCTGGAGCTTCTGTCTATGTGTCTCTAGAAGGGTGGTTAGTAATAATACGTTAGTCATTTAACTAATTATTGGATATTACATTTTAAAGAGTCAAATCCCACATGGCGACATTACTTTGCTGCTACGGCGATGGAAAATGAGTTTAGAGCGCATTAAGATCGCCATAAGCATGGTCACCATGGTCGCCAATGATCGCCGAGTCACGGCGTTTATTATGAGCATGTTCAAAACAAACGCCAAGATTCTGCGATCTAATACCCCCGGCAGACTGAGGTGGCCGCAGAGCCCGTCAAGATCGCCATAAGCGCGGTAAAATCGTGGAGGAAACGGCAGATACCGTGCTGTTTTTCCATGGTCGTGAATGATCGCCTAGTCACCGTCAGATCTTTGGCGTCCTTATTGCACTGCAGCGACCGTACAGTGATCAGACAATGCACAAGCGTGAACACAACAAACGAAAATGTCCCAAAATATCACTTACGTGAAAAAAAATGTATTTTTTCACATCTTTCCAGTGCAGATCGAAGAAATTTGACGTTTGTTTTAAACATGCTCAATACAAACGCCGTGACTCGGCGATCATTTGTGACCGTCTAGACCACAGCGCGATATCTGGCGTTTCCACCAGTCTTTACCATGCTTATGGCGATCTTGGTGGGCTCTGGGGCCATATTCCGTCGCTGAAGCAGCGCAGTAAAGGCGCCACCCCGGTCTGACGGGGTAAAAACGCGACTTCTTTCAAGTTTGTAAATTTTGAGACATTTTCTCGCGTTGTGTTTACGTTTACCGGCGACCTTATAAAATATTCTAGTCGCAGCAGCGCAGTAAGGACGCCATTCGGTCTGACGGGGGCATTAGACAATCAAATTATTATTGCGATTGTTATATCGGCTAGTTGAATATATTGATTCAACACTTTCTTTTTGTGAAAAACTAGGGGAAAACCCACGAGGTTAAACAGGGGCCCTACTCCGTGTCACGCACAGACTTGGGATTTGAATCGTCAAATCTGACTGGTTTCGGTTTGGCTAATCCCAAATCTCAATGGTTTCACTGGGACAAAACCCATATTTGAGAACTTAAATGTGCCTAATCTGCCACGCCCAAAAGAGGATCAAAATTGGCCTATAAGTAACAACATTAATTTGGTTTCAAAGGTTAGCTATATGTATAAGTTGGTTCTAAAATGTTCGAATCAGACTGGTTTCGGTTCGGCAAATGATATTATAATTGGTTTCTGTAATGTAAGACTATCGTCAACAAATACAAGTCATATGTTTCCGATGGAAAATATAACGGTATAGAACTGTTAGAAAATGGTAAAGATGATACAACCATAGTGGATGGGTAGAGAAGGGTAATTGAACAGCCATGATAGATGGGTAGAGGAGGGTAATTGAACAGCCATCATGGTTACGTTTAAGATATTAGAGAGTGAGAGAGCGAATGAGAAAGATAGGGATAGAGAGAGATCGGGTTTAACGTCCACTCGACACAAAATAGGTAATTTCGGGACTAACATATGGTTTTTAACTCTATTTCAATAATTCGCTTGTGTGTAGGGGTCTTAAGCAGTGGGAGAAAATCCACGAGGTTGACCATTCAACCCCCATATTATTACAGTGTATTATCAACAGTGTTTAAGATAATTAAATCATATGTCTTTACGACATTGATATTACAGCGGGACATTCGGCAAGAGCGCCATTAAATTGCCAAACTGTATCAAATATTGGACGATGTTTAAAGCGAGTACCCAAGTCTTTACGGTCTGTCAGAAACTTGACACGCTTTGTTAAGATGTCTCAAGATTTGCTACGATCTGGCATGAAGATCTGGCATGCTTTGTTACGCTTTCCTACGAATTGAGCCACTTCGATCAAGGATTGCCACGCTTTGCTAGGCATGGTTACGCTTAGCGAGCTCCCTCACACTCTCCAACGATACCCCATTTCTGTCTCCAGTGCATTGTTTCAAAAAAAGGATCCTGAACCTGAAGAACAACACAAAGATGGGACCCAAGATAGGTAGAGGTGCAACAAAGAGTAGCCAGAGAGGGACAGACAGAGGTCAGGTGGCTGAAAGGCCAAGGTTTCCAACACCACCGTCGGCAGAAGGTGGAGCCATGCTGGTTTCAGAGCAAGAACAGTTACAGCCTCATAGCAATAACCCGAAAAAAGCCTAAGAACAAATCCTACTACTATACAACTGAGGCGGAAACAGAAAAGGTCATTGACTGGCTAAAAGGCAACCCCTCCATCTACATAAAGCGTCTGACTGACAGATTGTACTGTGCATCTACCAAGGCTAGCGATGGTATGGAGAAGAACCCCTTGTAGTTGTGGTAGAGACTGCCCGTGTTTGCTGGCTTCTTGGTGGTCATACGTTTTCTATCCAATGCACCAACTGAACGGGTGACAAACTGCTGGGCAAGATTTATCAATGCTTCAGGAGAGGTGGGTGGATTGAAGACCTTATCTTTTAACGCCTGTACAATGGCCCTGTACACTTCTGGAATCAGCTCTGATATGGTGGTGATACCACAACTGTTTTGTTCTTATTTTAATAAGAATGAATATTTTATTTGCAAGGCACTAACTAACGTGGCGAGGCCATCTTTATGAGACTAGAACAACCAGTACAGTTATATCATTAGAATGTAAGCATAGGATATTATGAGACTGGACAGCATTGACAGGATGATGTCATTTGACCCGAATTGAGTGTCTGTACAAGTTAAAGGGATATGCACACTTAGTTGCTTTTATGCAAATGCTATACCATTACATCTCCCTTCCTTTAAAGATGAATACTATTCATAAAATAAACTATATGCTTAGCTAACCTAACATGGTTAGATTGATTTCCTATCCATTAAATATAAAACAATCTAACTCTGTGATTAAGAATTCCAAAAATAAATTTTAAAACAAATTGTCTTTATAAATTTTTTACAGTTCCTCTATCAGTCTTCTTGGAGCACGGATGTGTCTTTGTGACCTTCTTGAAACATGTTCGTTTCGCGGTTGAGCATTCACATTTTCGCGTTCCAAATTATTTGGCATCGGATTTGGATTATTTAACTGAATGAAATCATCATCATTATCAAAATCATCTTGAACTTTATTGTGAAACACAAATGGTTTACAGAATTCACATTTTAAAAGATCTTTTCTATTTCTACGATATTCTACCCGATCACTTGTCGAAACCATAGCTCGCACTGACCACACTTTATTCACACTGTCACGCATGCGCACACTATCACCTTGAATCAACTTTGGCAATTCTTTTACGCGTTTATCATAATTCATTTTCTGCTTCCTTTTCCTTTCCCCCCTTTTCTTTCTAAAATTCTTGACAGGTTTCGGATATAACAGTTTCTCTTTAATTGGCAAATTGGACCTCAATCGCCTCCCATATAACATTTCAGCAGGTGATTGACCATTTTCTAATAGAGTTGATCTGTCTATGAGTTAGCCCATATAAAAGTCACTTTTATCTTCACATCAGATTTCTTTAGCAGATTTTCGACAATCTCTATAGTTTTCTCAACAAGCCCATTTGACTGGGGAAAATGAGGTGAAGTCGTTGAAATTTAAATTCATAGCTTCTAGCAAAGTCCTTATACTGTCGACTACTAAATTGACGGCCGTTGTCTGAAAACACTTCTCTTGGAATACCATGATTCGAAAAAATGCTTTTCATTGCTTTAATTACCATTTCGCTTGATGTCGTCTTTAAAAGGGTAACGTCTGGATAATTTGAAAAGTAGTCACACATGACTAGATAAGTTTTATTGTATAGACACACAAATCCACACCAATTTTCTCCCATGGATAATTTGTTATTGGATGTGGTTTTAAAGGATCTGAAGCGTGTTTAGGTCGATACTTCAGACAAGTAGAACACGACTTTGCGAGTTCCCTTATGCATTGATTCATACGTGGCCAATACATTGTGTCTCTTGCACGTCTGCAACATTTTTCCATGCCTAACGTTCTTAGGGATGTTGGTATGACGACTCGTTCAGCTTTGAAGACTAGACCCTTCACGTATGAAAGTTCATGGCGAATGTTCCAAAACTCACAAATTTCCTTTGGGCATTCCTTTTTGGTTTCTGGAAAGCCTTCTGTAATTTGATCAACAGTTGAAATTGTTCATCTTTCTGAGTTTCAGCTTTAATATTTTGTAACCTTTGATCAGTGTATGCTAAGTTAGAAACAACCATATCAACGTAAACATCAATTTTACTTTCACCACTTGTGTCTTTTTCATTTGGTTTAGTCGCATAGGCCCTGTATCCATAGGCTGTTCCCTTGTGGCGTTGTGACCTTGTTCCCAGACCCTGTATCCGCGCGTATCCATAAGCTGTTCCCTTGTGGCGTGTGCAATGTACGATGTAAAGATAGGTAAAAGAAAAGTCTACATACGAACGTTGATGAGAAAGCAAATTAACTCAATGCGAACCGTTTTTTTATTGATAGCTCAATGATGAACTCAACTACTTAAAGTCGGAAGGATGAGGAGGATGCCGCTATTGCATTCAGTGTCGGATTAACCTTGTGGGGAAGGGGGCATACCAACTGTACGGGGGCCCCATTATCGTTTGTTCAAATTATTCGTACTGACCGCGGGTCGTACTAGTATGTACCCCCCCCCCTTTGAGTGTCTGGGGTGTTTTCCATCAGGATTTATTTCCTTCGAATAAGGATTAATTTCAGTGTATCCTAGACAATAATATTTGGCAGCGATTTCATTGACGTTTTGAATTCGTTCACAAATTAAGTATTTTAAACAGACTTATCCTCTTATGATGTTTTCATTTACTATGTTATTGAAATCAGGGATAAATATAAGTATGACTCGGAACTTTGGGGGGCCTAACATAGTAAATGTTCATTGTCAAGGGAACAGCCTATGGATACAGGGCCTTAGGTGTAAATTGCACTTTAAGGCCCTGTATCCATAGGCTGTTCCCTTGTCGCGTGTTCCCATGTGGCGTGTTCCCTTGTGACGCGCCACAAGGACAATGAACCTTTGTTTTTTAACGTGCCCGTTCCCATAGGATGTTCCCAGGGAACATGTGGTCTCGTGCGCGGAACATGTGGCTTGTGACAGGGAACACAGACAATGAACATGTCAATTCTTTTGCAGCTGAACTAGAGGGAACACGTCGTTACAAGTGCGATATTGTATGGAAACTTGTGTGAAAATCACCCAGTCCGGACCCAGCACCATGGGCCTTGTCTGAAGGCATTTTATCTTTTGAGATGAGCACCAGGGAGGAAAATAAATACAATCATAATAATAATAATAATAATTTATTTATAGAGCGTCTATAATCCAATATATTGATTGCTCTATGGCGCTATTACATTATGGTAAAGATACAAAATATGAAACCTCACAAAAATAAGGGTTAAAAAAGAAATAAAAGAAACACATATTTACATGTATATTGCACAATTAGAATAATATATAGTATGTAATAATAAAAAATAACCTCTGAGAGCGTTTTAAACATTTATCAATTAAAATGGGTTTTAAAAAGGTGGGTCTTTAACTTTTTCTTAAAAACAGACAAGGAAGGGGGATCTTTAACTTCAGAAGGTAACTTATTCCATAGTTTAAAAGCAGCAAAACTAAAAGATCTTTCACCAAATGAGAATTTTGGATGATAGGGCATTAGCAAGTTTTTGTTTTGGGATCTTAGTGTTCTTGTAGGAATATATGGAGTGACAAGATGTTTGAGGTAGCCAGGTGAGTCTTCAATACATACGATTACATCATGTGTACCTATTTCAAGCACTGATGTGTCGTATGTCTTCAATATTGATGATAGAGTATGTTAGAGAGAGTATTTTAAATTCAATTCTGCTAGTAACTGGTAGCCAATGTAGTTGATGTAAAATAGGGGTTATATGTTCACAAAGTTTAGTTCTAGTTATGATTCGGGCGGCTTTGTTTTGAATTTTTTGTAGTCTATTAAGCTGAAGAGAAGGCAAATTAAACAATAAAGAATTACAATAATCAAGTCGAGAAGTTACAAGTGAGTTGACAAGCAATTTACAAGTATCAGTATCAATAAAGTTTCTAATGCGACCTATATTATACAGTTGAAAATTGGCGGATTTACACATATTCGACACATGTTCTTTCAAGTCAAAGTTTTTATCAAATTTTACACCGAGGTTTCGTACACTGTTACTTGGATGTATAACAGCACCACCCACTTTAACGCAATTTGTACTAATTGCCGAGAGTCTGTGATCAGTTCCTATTTTTAATAGCTCAGTTTTATTATCGTTCAGTTTCAAAAAGTTGTTTTTCATCAAGTTTTTTTACATTATCGATACACTTCTCCAACTTAATGATTTGTTTACTTTCGTCATCGGGTGTTAGAGTCACGTATAGTTGAGTGTCGTCAGCGTATATATGATAGTCTAAATTGTGATCTCTAAGAAGTTTACCAAGTGGGCATGTATAAGCCGTAAATAATAACGGACCGAGTACTGATCCTTGCGGGACTCCATATTTGATGTACACTGGTTTTGATGACTGCTTATTTATGACAACGGCCTGCTTTCTTGAAGTGAGATATGATTCGAACCATTTCAGGGCATAGCCAGTAATTCCAAAGTAATCATGTAAACGTTTTAGCAGAAGTGTTTGGTTGATTGTGTCAAAAGCAGCACTCAGGTCAAGAAGAACAAGAAATACCACATTTTTACTATCCAGTTTAATTAAGATATCGTTGTGCACTCGGAGTAAAGCCGTTTCTGTACTATGGAGTTTTTTGTACGCTGATTGAAAGGTTTCGTCTAAATGCTCAAATTTTAAGTGATCTTTAAATCTAATAGACACTACCTTTTCTTCCAGTTTCAGAAGCGGTGATGGAAGCGTATCCAATTCGCATGTCGAAGATGACGATTTGGTTACAAGCTGCTTGATTTCTTTGTTAGATGTCGGGGAAAGTTCAGACAGAACTTGCGAAGGCGGTGATATAACAGATAGGCATGTTGTCTCAGAGTTATTGTCTGTTTCAAGTTCAGTTCTAATATTATCAATCTTATCAGTAAAATATTTAGAAAACTCTTCAGCAAGATCAACATCCTGTGTATGATCTGGTAGTATTTGTTGATTATGCGGTTTCAGGATACTATTGACTATGTTTTGAACTACTTTTGGGTTATCCTTATTAACATTGAACTGTTCTAAAATATAGTCTTTTTTTACTCTCCTAATCAAATTATTAGTTGAGTTCCGCGCTTGCGTATATAATTGTTTATTAACCTCAAGATTAGAATTTCGCCAAAGCCTTTCCATGGATCGTCAATGGATTTTACTCTGCCGAATTTCATCAGTAAACCATTTCCGATTTGGTCGAATAGTAAATTTGGCTTTTTTAATGGGAGCATGGTCATCCAGAATATATCTTAGAGTGCCATTATAAACAATAATTTGTTGATCAATACTTGTTGTGTCAAGTTTCTCAAATATTTCAGAGTTAATAATATCAGATCTAAAATCTTCAATGTTAATGTTACGTATTTTCCTATATGCAATTGTCTGTTGTTTAGGAACAGGTTTATTGATTATAAGCTAAGTAAAAATACTAAAATGGTCGGAAACCAGGTCATCACAAATGTTTACATCTTCCACAGTGTCATCTAAAACCCTAGTGGTCACCACGTCGAGTAAATGACCTTTTCTGTGTGTACTGCCAGTAGTATGCTGTTTAAGATTAAATGAATTTAAAATATCATAAAATTTATTTGATATGCTACACTTGGCATCATCGAGATGTAGATTTAAGTAGTAATCGAGAAGTTGAGTAAAAAATCTCATACAGTAGATCAGTAAATTTGCTGAGGAAAACATCAAGACTGGATGAAGGTGGACGGTATAGACAAACAATTCTCAGGACTTCATTAGAACATTTCAAATGTACGTCAAGGAGCTCAAACGTTGTGAAAGGGCCAATAGACTTATTTTTTGATGTTTCTAGTACCGATTTATGAATAACAGCTAACCCACCTCCTCTACGACCTATTCGATTTTCAGTAACTGAAGAATAGTTTGATGGCAAAAGTTTGTGTAGAGTCACCGTATCATTTGGTTTAAGCCATGTTTCAACAGCTTCAAATATGTCCAAATCATTATCTAGCAAATATTCCTGAAGTTCATCAGTTTTATTCCTAATTGACTGACAATTTAAAACACAGAGATTTAATGAATTTAGTACATTACCAGACTTTTCATTGCTTATTATGTCAATAGATCTGAGATTATTATGGTTAACACACCTGTTCTTTTTTGTTGGTCTAGGTTTATTAGTTACCCTTATTTTAGGTTGTATAATTTCAAACAAAGTACAAATATTTTCTTTGGTGTTTACTATAAGATCTGAAAACTGTTCAATGTTGTTTTTCATCCTGTGATCTATAAACTGTAGGTTTTTATTCAAGCTGATTAGTTTTTCTCTACAATAGGTTATCATGATTATTACTCACTTCATGAACTCACCACACTTTTGTTATTTTAAAATTTGCAAATTGTACAAAATCTAAAACACTTCCAATATAAATTTTTGTATAAAAATGAGCCAAGGTAACTCCCCAAGTCACAAGTAAAAGATAGTAGCTAAACTCAATTTAAATCTATTAAAATTATAAGAAAAACCAGAGAGCAAGACACAGTGCAACCACTAGGCAGCCATCTTGAATGTAACTTTATTTAAGATTTTCAACAAATTTCTAGCTATTATTTGAATTTATATACCAGTATGTATTTTTAATATATTTTTAGAACACTCTCCCTGATCGGTTCGCAAGAAAAGTCACACAGGATGCTGGACTGGGAGAAAAAAGAATTACTCTTTTTAAGAATGATGATGCAAATTATTTTTCAAATGAAATATATTCACATTATCCAAAATTGATAGATGGAGGGGGGTATGATCTAAATCGTGCTATAGGAAGAACCATAATGGAGTTGATTGACCCCCCTTCATCAGGGTACACAAGTACTTTTCTGGCACAGTCATACATAGGACAAGCCATCATATATATCAAACCCTTACAGAGAGATCTGGATATTACTATTAGTGGGACTCCAAGAGGCATGCAGGTATGTACAGTCAAGTTTTTTATACGCCAACGTCATCGCCCCTGTCCGTTGGTCCATCTGCCAACAATTTGTTGTAAACTAAATAGAGACCAGAGTTAACAAAACTTGCTGTAGTTGTTTATACATCCAGCATATGGAAGAAGCCTATCAACGTTTAACCAAATTATTCCTGGCAAGCTACCTTATCCACTATTTGATTGATAATACCATTTTTGCAGTTTAAAGAATATAGACATATTCTGATCAGATTTGTGAGATTCGGCTAGTTATAGCTCTATAATATCGTCTTGATTTCTCCATGTATGATATATTCTGGGATAAAAACTGAAACTATCTTTCACTTACAGTCAGATATGATAACACAGGAATGCATGGATTGTGGTGAAAAGGTGCCTTTAAATAATTTAAGAAAACATATACAAAAATTTCATGAGGTAAGCGTTGCAAACTAATCAAAGGTTAGAAATTAAGCATAATCTTGAAATATGATTTTTATGTGCCCATAAGTTATTTTGTTTCGTATGTTGTCCTTGCCCTAGTCCGTCCATATTTTCGGACCATAATTTGGTCGTATTTCGGATTGTTTCATTGCTCTTGCCCCAAAATTTCACAACCAGAGTTATCAACAGATAATGAATAAAAACCTGTAGCTATGCACTTTAGCTAAGCTCAGACATAGAACTAATAATATAGTGGCAGTAAGGCAAACAGAAAACAATGTGAAATAATTAAAGATCATTGACCGATTAGGAACCCTTAAACAACATGAAATTAACACAAATTCGTTTTATTATATTGTAGTCCTTTACTATGTCTTTCCTCTTTTGATAATTCAGGATACAAATCATAGCTTTAAAACTGTTAAGACTACATTACTTGCAAAATCCAGTTTCTAGGTTGTTTTTCTTATGTTTATTTAAATACATTTCAACACTTTTACTATCCAGTACCTAATGTATTACTATTTGTTATGTTTACATTACTGTTCTGAATGATTTGAATTAGGGGTTCTCCCTTGAAACTTGTGGTACCAGTAATGTTTTAGCTATCACATTTAGATTCTGCTGTTTAATAATTTTGATTGCTGATAAATGGATAACTTTCCGAACTTTCTGAATAACCAAAGTCATGTTAACTCATTGTTTTTACTCACTATGTGATAATCTATTCACTTTGCCTTCATTGAATTATTATTAATTTTTTTAATTTAGCTTCAGGAAGATAATTTACCTAAAATAAAGAGACAGAAGTCAGAGCAGTTGTCCTCTGTTACTCCTATTTGTAAATATGCTTGTATAAGTGAGGTAAGTTAATAGTGTTTGAATCTGTAAGAAAATTAAAAGTGGTAGTCAGAACACAGATCTCATTAGCACAAATAAACAACATTTTCATGACATTATTTGACAGGACAGCCTTCTAAAGTCACTTAGTTTGTGATGTAAAAACTCTTATTTATTTGCCAATAATGAAATAATTGTTAGGGAGGGGAGTCTCACATAGCCTTTAGCCTGTTCTCTGATCCTTCACCGTTAACATTTTTTTAGCGTTATGCCACACATCACACCCAAAACTGAAAATCCCGTAATGGATGGTCATACAAGAAATTACCCTTTATATGCTGTGAAAATATCAAATTACACGAAACAATATTTTTAAAATCACAGATGAACATATTTGATTTTCTTTTGTGACTGTTTGTATATTATTAATATTTGTTAAAGCACGACCTACGATTTTTGCAGAATTCAACCAAGAAGGAAGAATTTGTTGTTCATGAAACTAGGTTTTTCATTTTGCAAAGTTTATATTTTTGTTTTTTCATAGTTATGAACCTGATCATATGACTTTTTGTTATGAATCATTGTTAAAGGGATAGAAGCATGTAATTATATGTTTACTACCGGTATATAGAGATGATAATTTAAGCTTCTCATAACAGTTTTCAAATTGTGTATATAAGTATTCAAGCCCCAACCCTTTTACAATTTCCTTTATGCCGTGCCAAAGATCTATTATATGTCTTTGCCTCGACCACGGCACCAACAACACCTACACGATCTAATTGGATCTAAAAAGCCTGTAAATTAATATTAGGAATCTAAATTTATGTGAAAATAGCTTAAGACAGCCTATATTAATTGTAAACTGTATAATTTTGTGAAACATTACCTTAAATGTTAGTTTTGTAGTTCTGTTATTGTTCTTTTTATACACCCACTTGTGGTCGTATATTGGTGTCGCCTCGGCGTCCGACCATCATTATACGCCCAAAATTTAATTTTGGTCGTATATTGTCGACGCCCCTGTCCGTCCACAATTCCTTGTGATTACTCTCACGCCTAGAGTTTTCAACCGATTTTGTTTATACTTGGTATGTGAATTTGATTTTGAACGTAACTTGCAGAGTTATTGCCCTTGTCCCATAATTTCACAAATTTTTGCGGCCACTCCAACGCCTAGAGTTTTCAACTGATTTCCTACATACTTGGTATGTAAGTTCATAGCCATAAGGTATAGGATAAGTTGTGTCTTGGCTATGATTCTAAAGTAAATGAAATGAAATGAAATATGGTTTTATGGCACGTCAGCACCAACCGGGCCATATTGTGCCAAAAATATGATGATTGTTTTGAGACAGGCTAAATTATATCACATCAAAAAATTATATGCATAAATAAAAACAATATCACAGTTAGTAATTAAGATTAAAAGTAAATAAATCGCTTTATGCATACAATATTTAAAATACAAAAATGAAATGATATTATATACAGTTAAAATTTATGATAAAATCCTGTCTCTTTTAAAAAGTCTAACACTTGATTAAATAAACCCGGTTGGGCAAACAGATTATGCAAAGTCTGGCAACGGTAATGTGTTTTTCTTATATTTTTGAGATACTCGCACTCAATCAAAATGTGCTTAACTGTCAAGGGAACATGGCAGTGTTCACATTCTGGCTGAGGCTCTCGCTTTAAGATGAAAATGTGTGTTAAAAAAGTATGACCAATGCGAGAACGACACAAAACAACTTCATCCCTCCTGTTAGATCTATAGGAGTTGGGCCAGTCTCCTAAGAGAGGCTTAATGTGATGAAGTTTGTTTGTGCCTGCAAGATCCCAAGACCGTTGCCAGCGGCCATAAATAAAAATATTGATATAAGTTTTAAAATCTGAAAATGGTAATAAAAATTGTGATATGGGAAGATCTAAGGCAGACTTGGCAGCTAAGTCTGCCTGATCATTCCCTTTAATATCAACATGACTGGGGAGCCAGCAAAGGACGGTGTCCTTGCCATCAAATTCTTGTGATAGTAGCAGACGATAAATATCTGCTACTAAAGGGTGTATAAGCTGCATGCTGTTTATTGCCTGTAAAGAGGACAAAGAATCAGTAAATATAATGTGTTTAAAGCATGAAGAGGATTTGATATATTCCAAAGCCTGAATGATGGCCTGGAGTTCAGCAGTAAATATGGATGCAGCCGGAGGAAGACGAACAGAAATGGTGTCTGATGGTGTGACAGTAGCTGAAGCTACCCGATCACCATCTTTGGAACCATCTGTATAAATTGGAGCATAATCACCATATTTAGACCTTAACTCTCTGAAGAGAGACTGAAACACTGTGGAACTAGTATCTTTCTTTTTGTTTTTTGTAAGATCGAGATCGATCTTGGGAAGAGTTATAGACCACGGTGGTGTCTCAAAGAAAGGAGTATTCGCAATACTGTCTTGACTGATACCAGCCTGAGACAAAAGGGGTTGAATGCGAATACCAAATGATGGAACAACATTAGTTTTCACCAAATATAGATGTTCATGATAGGGTCTAAATATGGTGTTAAATGAAATATGATGAGGCAGAGATGCAATTTTTGTAGCATACTGCAGTGCAAGTTTATCACGTCTGTCGTGCAATGAGGGCTCGTGAGCCTCGACGTATAAACTCTGCACTGGAGATGTACGGAATGCTCCTAAACTGATTCTAAGTCCTTGATTGTGTATGGTGTCAAGCTCTTTGAGATAAGACTCGCGGGCAGACCCATACACAATACACCCATAATCGAGCTTTGATCTTATAAGTGCTCGATATAATCTGAGCAAGACCTTACGGTTTGCTCCCCAGTCAGTGTTTGATAAGACTCTCAATATGTTGAGGGCTTTCAGACATTTCTTCTTGAGTGTTTTTATATGTGGGATAAATGATAATTTCTTATCAAATATCAAACCCAAGAATTTCGTTTGATCTACCACTGGAATGGGGCTACCATCCAGTGTTAGCTCAGGATCAGGATGTAAACCTCTTCTTTGACAAAAGTGCATACAAACAGTCTTGGATTTCGAAAAACGAAATCCATTGTCAGTTGCCCATCGTTGAATAGAATTCAAACAAAGCTGCAACTGGCGTTCGATTGTCTGCATGCTTGTCGATCCGTAACACATCTGAAAGTCATCAACATAAAGGGAGCCATCGACCCCGCGTTTAAGGCACGTTGGTATGGTATTTATTTTAATAGAAAAAAGTGTTGGGGATAATATACTTCCCTGAGGAACCCCCATTTCCTGAGGAAAAGGGTCAGAGAAAATTGATCCCAAACGTACCTTAAACGACCTATCTTCTAAGAAGTTTTTAATGAAGATAGGTAAGCGACCCCGCAGACTGAGGTTATGCAGGTCGCGCATGATACCATATTTCCACGTGGTATCATAAGCTTTCTCCAGATCAAAGAATATAGCAACTAAGTGTTGTTTCTGGATGAAAGCATCCCTGACAAACGTTTCAAATCTAACGAGATGATCAAGAGTGCTCCTTTGGGACCGAAATCCACACTGGAGGTCTGTAATGAGGTTGTTGGACTCAAGGTACCAAACAAGCCTTCGATTGATCAATCTCTCCATGGTCTTGCAAATGCAGCTAGTTAAAGCGATCGGGCGATAGTTGGTAGGATTCGTAGGATCTTTACCAGGTTTAGGGATAGGAATTATTGTGGCTTCATGCCACGAAGGAGGGAAACCCCCATCAACCCAAATCCGGTTAAAAAGATCCAATAAAATTAAGAGTGTTGATAAAGGTAAGTGTTTTAAAATCTGGTAGTGAATTTCATCTGGACCAGTTGCTGTGTCCCGGGCTCGCCTTAGCGAATCCCGAAGCTCCGCAATGGAAAAAGTATCATTATAGCATTCATCATTGCGGGACTTAAAGTTAAGTCGCCTCTTCTCCTGTTGTTGTTTAATGCCTCTAACGGCTTCAGAGGAGAAATTGGAGATGAATTGAATGAGAAAGTACTGGCCAGAGAATTAGCAATATCAGGAAATGTTGTTAAGCTGGTATTATCAAAATTAAGATGGTTAACTGCTAATGCACTACTTTTACCTTTAATCCTACGAATCCTATCCCATACCGATTTGGAAGTCGTACGGGAATTGATCCTTGAGACATAACCCTGCCATGAAGACTTCTTTGCCTGGCGTATGGTTCTACGGGCTTTTGCCCGGACCATTTGGTATGCTGCAACATTCTCCATGGTAGGGTGATTTTTAAGGCGTCTTAAAATACGATCACGCTCTTTCAGAGCGGATTTGCAATCGTTATTAAACCATGGTTTATTGAAACGTTTGGGCTCAGTCGTGGTCTTTGGAATCGCCTGCTCAGCTACATCTTGAAGAATTGAAGTGAATAAGGCCATGGGCTCATCTGCATCTTCTAACTCCTTTGTATCAAAAGAGAAAAGACACAAAGATTCAAAAAGAGCCCAATCAGCCTTCTGCAACTTCCACCTCTGCGGCCTTTCAACCGGAGAGGGTCCATTATTTTCTATCAAGATTGGAAAGTGGTCACTGCCACACAGATCTTCATTTACTTTCCAAGTGAAGTCCTGAAACAGGACCGGAGAGCAAATGGTTAGATCCAGGGAAGAAAAAGAAGCTGTGGCAGGATGTAGATAAGTAGGCGAGTCATCATTTAATAAACACAAATTATTAATGTTAATGAAGTCCGCTATTTGTTTACCTCTGTTGTTATCATCTGGACTACCCCAGAGTGAATGATGACCATTGAAATCTCCCGTAATTATAAACGGGAGGGGAAGTTGTGCAACAAGGTCATCAAGATCTCTAGGGAGCAGATGTAAACTAGGTGGTAGATATACAGAGCAGAGTGTGATAGGAATATGTAGAGTCACCCTCACTGCAACTGCCTGCAAAGGCGAGTTGAGGGCGACTTCACTTTGCGGAATATTTCCATTAAGGAAAATGGAAACACCACCGTGTGCTCTACCATCACCATTAGCAAAATAGTGATAGGCAACAAAATGTCTGAGTGATAAGACATCCGAATTCTTTAAAAAGGTTTCTTGTAAACAAATAGCCAAAGGATTAAATTTTTGAATTAAGATTTGAACTTCATTAAAATTTGGTTTAATACCACGACAATTCCATTGAATAATGGAATTAGCCATTTTCAGGGTGGTTTAACAGGACTCCTATGGTGTTGTTTGGGGTCATGTACTTCAACAACAACATCCATAAGATTATCCTGTATCCCGAACCTGTTATAGGTTCCGACAGGATCCTCGTCACCCTTCCTACTACGGAAGGTATACAGTTTAGAACCTCTAGGAACGCCTTTATCAGAACGTTCCTTGATGTTATGGATTTTGGGTGGAATTCCACCATTTGGTTGAGGAGTGGGGGGCACAATCTCCTCAATCTCAGACTCCCCAGACTTATTAACAGTCCGAGTGCTGAGATTTGTATTAACAGGTTTTGGAGGAATTGGAGGTTTTAAGGGAATTGGAGGTTCAGCTTGTGACGAGGAGTCGTCTGTATCAGCTGGAAACTCAGCAGGTGTTTGACAAGCAATGGAAGTGACCTTTGGCTTGACTGCATTTGCAAAATTCATTGCAAATGATGGGGTTGCAGCCTCAACCAGCTTCCTCGCTTCAGGATATGGAATGTTTTTTTCTGTTTTCACCTGCTGAACTTGTTTTTCTTTCTTCCATATTGGGCACTCTCTAGAATAAGCAAAATGAGGCCCTTTGCAGTTAATGCAGTGGTGATCGAGCTGACAAGAGGCACTTTCGTGACCATCTTGTCCACATCGAGCACACACAGCTTTCCCCTTACATACGTTTTTACTGTGTCCAAAGCGTTGACAATGAAAGCAACGCAATGGATTTGGGATGTAAGGGGTAACTGGTATGGAGAGAAAACCAGCTTTGATCGTCCTAGGAAGATCTGGTTTATCAAAGGTCAGGATATAGGTGTTTGTTTGAATAATAATACCATTACGTCTGATAGAAATACGTTTGACGTAGGTAACACCTTGTGAGGCGAGATTTTCAAGCATCTCTTCCTCACAGCTGCCTTCTAAATCCTGAGACCGTACAACACCTCTTGAAGAATTAAGAGAGTTGTGCGGTGCTACCTTGATAGGAATGTTGGCTAAAGTTTTTGATTTTAATAATGATGTAGCATGTGATTCTTTAGCACATTCCACTAACAAAGTACCATTTCTCATTTTCTTGACGCTTTTGGGCTCACCAGCTAAGCCAGCAAGACCTTTAGCAATCAAAAAAGGAGATGTTTTACTAAGATTTATATCGTTAGTACTTTGTATGACCAGAAATCTAGGCCATGTTCGGGAAGTTTTTATTGGTAATGGTTCCAAATCCTCGGTCGACATACGTTTTGTAGCACGAGTCTTCTTTGTTTGAGAAGCCATTTGATTAATTGAAAAGATTCACCCCTGCCTGCTCTCCAACCACCAAAGGGTTGCAATATCCATGCAGGCTACTGCGCGGATATCCAGCGCATGCGCCTTACGAGGACAGACAGGGATATACCTAGACAAAGTAAAGATTTAGAATTTGTACTCTACCTAGTTGACCCAAGCCGATGCTTTAGAGTAGGCACGTACGACACAAAGGTAGAACTGCAACAAAAATATATTACAGAATAATGGAAAAGATGCGCCTACTCGTTAGCTAAACACGACCAAAGCCGATTGATCAGAGTGGGCCACTCTGACCTCCCGTCTAGGTGAATTGTGGGCCGAAGCAATGTGTCGCAGAGTAGGGGCTCGCAAGCCCAATCTCCACTCAATTACCAGGATTCCACTCTCCACCGACACGGGCCGCAACGCACGGCAAACACGTTGCCCCATTACAGGAATCCTTTTAGTCGCCTTTTACGACACGCAGGACATACGAAGGGTATTTTCTTATCACCCCCTACACCCCAGGGGGGATTCTAAAGTAACATGGAGAGTTATTGCCCTTTTTCCAAAACTTGCTAATGTCCAGAGACTGCATGTAGTTTGGAATATACTTGGATAGTAAGTTCATAAACATGGTGTAAGTCCAGTTTTATTCCAAATATTGTTTAAAAGGTTATTGTCCTTGCTTCTTGATCAGGACTAATTATGAGAAAATGCTGCTGTTTTAGGCGTATATTGTGTTCGCGTATTTAATTTTAATATTGAATGATAATGATGAGTATTATTAATATCAATAATATGGACGGATTATAATAATCATGGTTGTCTGTTATGAAATTAACATTTTCCAAAAGAGACAGATAGCCTTGTTTCATTTACACTTTATCTGTGGCCTCTCCAGTTCCCAATTTAAAAAGAAAATTATTAGAGTTAATATATGCATATTTTTATACGCACAAACAGTGTTTGGTTGCATATTGTCATCATGTGGGATGGCCCCGTTAAGTTATAGGAGGTATTGAAATTTCAAATTCGATATCGGTAAGGTATTGTTTTTGCACAATAGTAGGCATTGATGTGCATGTATAACACAATACTGACACGACACAGTTTATACAGTATATCCGATAAACTATTTGGCCCATCTCTATCAGCTTCTACTTTTGTTTATTTTACAGTCTGAAATCTTGCCCAATTTGCGGTCTAGAATTTGATGAGGATTTAGTTGAAATACATGCTGCATCTTGCGGCGACGATGACAAGAAAACAGACGATGACAAGAAAACAGACGATGACAAGAAAACAGACGAAGGAAGGTAACAGTAAGCAATTTTTTTATTCTTACAATATAATATCTTTTATACTTTGTGTGTTTTAAAGAAAAATGTTTGCATTTTCACTTTCAAAAAACTATTCATGCGGATCACATATTTAATGGTATCTCTAAATATATTATATTATACCTTCATTTTTATGTCATATTTTTTATACACCAAAGGTTGATATGGTAGTATAATGTCGTTGTCCCTTCAGTCGGTTGGCCCATCCACAATTTCATACTTTTAAATCAATTTCGTTCAAATTTAGTATTGAGGTTCATATTAACAAGATCTTGGTTAAATTGTAACTTGAAGGTCAAGTGCAAATTTGGGTGCGCTGCGATAAAAATCATTACAGTTATTGCCCTTATTTCGCCTGAAAATTGTATTTTAGATTTTGTGTGCTCTTTGGAGCCAGAGTTTTTGGCCGATCTGAATGAAGCCTGGTAATGTATCTGTGTTTGCACAAAATCTAGGATGATTTGGATTTTATGATGGTTCGATAAAGTAGTCAGTTACTTGACTGTGTACAACCCGTCTATAGTTAGCCTAGTTATTGCAGAAAAATGGGATGTTAAACTCCATTTCATTCATTTGGACTGTGTAGATATAAATTTATTGTCAAAGCTACCGTGATCATATATCGCATGGCAATCGCTTGTTTTTAATACTTACGATATAATTTAATTTCTCTTAACAAAATGTGCAGTTATCAACATTTTCCATCACAATTAAGATCTTGATGAAACAATGCTCCCATTTTGGGTGAATGTCATGCTGCTAGCTCTTGTTATATGTCCACATCACTATATGTGGACCTATATTGCTTTTATTATGTTGTATACTGTTTAAATGTATCTAAGCAATAAATGTATTGGTTTTGTTTTCAGAACTGGTAATTTAGAATATGATTTGCATCAACTGTCCCAGAAAATTTTTGGTAAAACTGTAAAGGAGAGCTACTATGTCTCAGTGGTTAGAAAAATGTTTTTGAAAACCGCCATGGAAAATCTGGAAGAATTTGAATTCGATCAACTGTTAAATGTAATATTCATAGGAGAAGATGGGGTGGATGGAGGCGGCTTAACAAGGGAGTTTTTCTCTCTTATCTTTAAAGATACTCCCATTTTTGAAAATAGTGGTTTCGCCATCAATTCAACACTACTACAGAATAAAACATACCAGACTATAGGCAAAGTTGTTGCCTTTTCTATCTTAACGGGAAATCAAGGACCAAGATGCCTTCTACCACAGTTTACTTAATTCATCCTTCAGAATGCACAACCTGCATTTGATGAAATTTCAGATGAAATGTTAACTGGAGATGTTCTCTAAGCTCTTAAAGAGGTAGGTCGGTAATTGCAGCTCAAATGAAACAATTCTCATTTTATAGTCCATATTAAATTGTGGCCCGTGTAAATGATAAGGGCTACAGTTGTTGCCTGTGTAGTAAAAAATGTTTGTGAACACAAGTTATTGGCCATTGTTTGTCCAAAAGTCAGATAAATGACTATACCGTACCTACATTCAATCTATGGCATGTTCAACTTTTGTTTGATTTATTAAAAGTAGTTCTTACTCTCCTGTTTAAATATAAATTTATTGTCAAAGCTATCACTTGTTAATCTTTGCTATTGTAGATTGATTCTTTAGAAGTTCTAAATGTATCAGAGGTTTTTGAGAAAAATGCTGACATATTGGAATCTGCAGGATATAAAAAGATGCTGACATTAGAAAACAAAAAAGAAGCCGTGTTAGCGATTCGATGCCATTATGGATATTATCCTTTTTTGCCACCATTACTACAGTTCATAGAAGGTAAGTCGATGTCAATTGAGGCCGACAAATTGGCCTCGCGACAATTTGACCCGCTCAAATAATTGGGAGCCAATTTATCTTAATTGTTCTCTTTGTGGAGCTATGAAATGTAATTTTGTTTTTATGGTGCTTTTTTTTTCAAACATGAACACAAATTTAAAACAAACCCAACAAAAACATTTTGAAATTATGCAGACTGAAATGGCATATATCCAATATATGCAACTTTTACCCCTTAGCATTAAATTTAAAGGCTGTGATAATATAAATGATATAAATGAATTTGTACAGATACACATAGATCTTATATTTTTTAGGTCTCAAACTTCATGGTGTTTATAAATTATTAATGCAGTATTCAACAGAAGCCACCGAATACTTTAGCCGGACGGATGTTAAGGCTTTGGATGTAATTAATTTGTTTCATCCTAGTTTCTCAATTAAACCAGAAGACAAGGAGTTAGAAGAGATAATTGTTTAGAATTTTCATCAGTTTTTGAAGAAACTTGAACGTAAGAATAAGTTATTACTTTTAAAGAGTTTAATATCCAGAATTATATAGTCTTGGATTCTGTACAACCTTATACCATCTCTTCACCTTAATTTCTTGCCATTTTTCGGTGGATGCACAACTGTATATTATCAGATGACAGAGGAGATCTTTAGCTTTTTCTAGACTCATCATTGAGTTCCACACTTAATAACATTAGAAGGAAATAATGTATGCTTTAAGTTTTGAAAGGACTTTATGTACGATTTATAAATCAATACTTTCAACACTTATACCAAATGAAATGAAACAGAGTTTAACATCCCATTTTTATGCACTGTTCAGGTTAACTAGAAACGGACATTTGCCAAGCCTGTGCAATGAGGGTGAATTTGCCATTGCAGCGGCCACACCCTGATCTTACTAAAGATTTTACCTGCTGAGGTGTCAACGTGGGGTCGTATATTGCCATCAACCGTGTACGTCCGTCCTTTCACAATTTCTTGTGAACGCGATAGTCTACAATTTTCATCCGATTGACATGAACGGCCCCCGGGAATTAGATTAAAAATGCCACTGCAAAAAATTGCTGAGGAAAAGTTGAAATCCCACAGCAAAAATTAATTTCCCCTCAGCATTTTGCAATACGACAGGAATGTGAGTCTACATACATTCTAAAATATAATGAATGCCGACAGGCGGCAACCCAGTAGCTGCCTTGAAGTTGAGCTGCTGTATGGCATATGTTAACTTTCTTGATGGTCTTTTGTTCCAAATTATTTAACAAGTTTGTATATATTTTTAGGTGGAAAAATCAGTACCCAGTGGTTGGATTTTGAAACAGATCTCGAAGATGATGTCCGACTGAATACTGGACATTTTCTTCTGGCAACAACTGGTAGCCCTTCCATATCTCCAAATATAGGAGATGGGCTCCTATTATTTGACCATGATAATTTAAACTGTACAACAGTAAATACATGCGCGCCATCAATTACTGTTAATCAAACAAAATATATGAAAGAATATGATTTCCTAGAAAATGCTTTCATTAACATAATTGTATGTGCTTATGGTTTTGGTTTAAATTGAAAACGTATGTAGCATGAACTAGGCCTCTGTTGGTGAAATACCCAATAAAAAACCTTTTAACCCTTTCAGACTACACTTTTCAGAATAGGAAAGTACCCGTGGAATCCAATTAATTTGCAAAATTTGGTTAAATTACTGCTGATTTTCATTTCATGGTAGTGAAAACTATGTTTTTTGGGGTTAAGAATGGTTAATGTACTAAATACTCAAATTTGGACATGAACACTTGAGTGGTATTCCAACAGTTACCATGACAACAACAGGGAAAAAAGGAGAAAAATGTGAAGCGAAACATTACAATTTTAAAAAAGCTTTAATCTCTGTGTAAACTCAAACTATATGTTAAAATTTATCACAGAATAATTTTTCAACATCAGAGTAGCAATAATACATGTAAAATGTGAGAAGTTATGAGTAAAAAAATATAACCAATTTTACAAAAATATAGCTTTGGTAATTTGACAAATTTCATGAAAAACATCAAAAACCATTCTAATAGGTATTTGTCAGATATTCATTCATAGACATACGTAGTGCACATACTTACTCCTATTGTATGAATACAGCCAACCTGATCCCCACTTCTGCTCACTAACGGGGGGGGGGGGATTTGGTACTGCACAGGCCTTTCTACTCCCCTTGGCATGTAACTGAATGACAGAATTGCACATTTTGACCATTTTCTGGGTGTCAAAGGTCCATTTCCCTGGATAGTATTCTCCCCAGAATTCTCACTCTCTTCCAAATTTAACATTTCAGGTCTACATCGCAAACCCTTTGGCGTAGGCCTATGCCAAGACAGCTAGTCCTGACAGCTAGTCCTGACCCTAGCCCCAACCCACAATCTTGCCAAAAAACATGTGGCCACAACCCTTTTTACATGTGACCTTGAACCAAGTCTGCAGTTGGCCTTAATATTTAGACATGACATGTTTTGACATCAGGTTTCCAACAAGGGATTCAGAATTTGCCGTAAAACATCGGGAAAAGATTTGTTTACATTAGCATTAGCGATATCGCCGTCTACATTTTCCTCGAGTCATTGTTGCTTGCATCACTGTCAAAACAGACATATTCATCGCTATCCCGCTCTTAGTCACTCTTGATATAGTTATCGCTTTCCAAAAATGACGGATCTGCTAAAATTTCTTCAACAATTCTTTGACGAGAATATTCGATTTAATCATAAATGCGACAGTAGAAATATGCCTTTTTGAAAAAAAAACACGTGCCACTAGTTAACTAGTACTAAACTAGAAACATTGTAATACAATTCTGTGTTTTGATGACGTACATGCAACAAAATGTAAACATTAAGGCCTACGGTCCCCGAATTCACACTCTATCAACGGAAACCCCAAATAATGGCTATTTTGATATCAGACAGTCAGAAAAATGCCTTGTGAGCAATAAAAAAACAGTATTCTTACCTTTTCTGACACTTCTTATTGAAAAATTCATGAAATAAGTGGTGGAGAACAAATCTCTTTCGGCCATATTTAGTATCATAAACCTCACATGTTCTTGCTGTTTGAACAAATCTGTGGTTATCTAATAAACAAACATATATGCAATGCCCTGGCCAAAGAGTATGAAAATCCATGCATTTGCAGATGCGCAGTGCAGCATTCTACAATCACTATAGTGCATCAGAAAACTGCGGAAATTCAGATAGAAATTTGAAAGCACATAAATTTTGAATTCCACACAACATCTTTATTTTTGAACATAAATGCATTATGTAAAAAGATGAGATAAATTCAATATAATTCCATCACGGAAATACTTTAAAACAGTAATCATGATGCAATATTAGACTTTTTATCACTTTCATCGAAAACCACAGTTTTTTCTCTGTTAACGTAGCTGCAAATGTTAAATTGTGGCCAAATTTAAGATGTTGAAACAAGCAGTGCTTATCAATTTTAAAATATCTCCTATATAGCTGTATTTCCATAGGATAAGTAAGTTGAAATAATCTGATAATGTAACACTACAAGAGTTTCTTCATCCCCACCCCCCAGTATGGAATCTGGTATATTGTTGACCAATCATGGGTCTCCCTGTTCACTCTGGCCTGTCAAATGGTTTACAAGGGCAATGGTGCCTACAACTTTCCTGACCAAGACATATATGTACAACCGTCAACACACAAGCCATTTATGTTATCTTCTAATGATAAACACATGGGTGTCCTTTATCGGGCTCGGAAATGAAGTCATCACCAAAAAGCAAAGTTTAAAGAGGTCCTCGGTTGGAGCCCAAACTGAATTCGATTTGCCCTCCACTTCCACCACAGGTGTCATAGAGATCCGGGATGAAATTAATATGCATTGAGATCATCGTTCTACCCAAAACTGCTATAAAATTGCAAATTTGATCCATTTTCTCCTATTCTAGACCAAAAAGTCAACCCAAAAATGCAGGAAGAGGGAGAAAAAAATTAAGGGAAAAATTGTCTATTAATAACTCGCACTACATTCGTCCATCATGAAAACTAGGCAAATAATTACTAGTCTTAGTCCATAACTATCCAGATGTTTTTTCGATCTTTGCGATGTAGACCTGAAATGTTAAATTTGGAAGAGAGTGAGAATTCTGGGGAGAATACTATCCAGGGAAATGGACCTTTGACACCCAGAAAATGGTCAAAATGTGCAATTCTGTCATTCAGTTACATGCCAGGGGGAGTAGAAAGGCCTGTGCAGTACCAAATCCCCCCCCCCCCGTTAGTGAGCAGAGGTGGGGATCAGGTTGGCTGCACTTCGAAAAGTGGTGTATGAAATCCACATTTATCTCACCTGTTTTGCTTCATTTTTTTATATACTTGTGTTTGCCGAGGTCAATCAATCCACTCTATGAAATATTACCCATGGCACCTGAAATGATAGATAGCTGGGGATAAATATGCAATAAAAAAACAGTGAGAAAATACGAAAGAAAAAAAAATGGTTGCAACTGGAAATAGAAATAAACCTCTTTCCAATCACTGGCTCTCCAACAAGAAACCAGTAAACAGTCAGAAAAGTCAGTAAAAAAATGAAAAAAAAATGAGTGTCACACAAGTCTAAGCCAATCTCAAAGGCAGATACCATGTTTTTGAGGTTCAGTCTAAATATTAAGGCCAGCTGCAGGTATGGTCAAAAGTCACATGGGAGTGAATTTTGGAGTCTACATGTTAACATTTCATTGTATGATGTCAAAACATGTCATGTCTAAATATTAAGGCCAACTGCAGACTTGGTTCAAGGTCACATGTAAATAGGGTTGTGGCCACATGATTTTTTGGCAAGATTGTGGGTTGGGGCTAGGGTCAGGACTAGCTGTCAGGACTAGCTGTCTTGGCATAGGCCTACGCCAAATGCTTTTTGACGAGAATATTCGATTTAATCATAAATGCGACAGTAGAAATATGCCTTTTTGAAAAAAAAACACGTGCCACTAGTTAACTAGTACTAAACTAGAAACATTGTAATACAATTCTGTGTTTTGATGACGTACATGCAACAAAATGTAAACATTAAGGCCTACGGTCCCTGAATTCACACTCTATCAACGGAAACCCCAAATAATGGCTATTTTGATATCAGACAGTCAGAAAAATGCCTTGTGAGCAATAAAAAAACAGTATTCTTACCTTTTCTGACACTTCTTATTGAAAAATTCATGAAATAAGTGGTGGAGAACAAATCTCTTTCGGCCATATTTAGTATCTATATACCTCACATGTTCTTGCTGTTTGAACAAATCTGTGGTTATCTAATAAACAAACATATATGCAATGCCCTGGCCAAAGAGTATGAAAATCCGTGCATTTGCAGATGCGCAGTGCAGCATTCTACAATCACTATAGTGCATCAGAAAACTGCGGAAATTCAGATAGAAATTTGAAAGCACATAAATTTTGAATTCCACACAACATCTTTATTTTTGAACATAAATGCATTATGTAAAAAGATGAGATAAATTTAATATAATTCCATCACGGAAATACTTTAAAACAGTAATCATGATGCAATATTAGACTTTTTATCACTTTCATCGAAAACCACAGTTTTTTCTTTGTTAACGTAGCTGCAAATGTTAAATTGTGGCCAAATTTAAGATGTTGAAACAAGCAGTGCTTATCAATTTTAAAATATCTCCTATATAGCTGTATTTCCATAGGATAAGTAAGTTGAAATAATCTGATAATGTAACACTACAAGAGTTTCTTCATCCCCACCCCCCAGTATGGAATCTGGTACATTGTTGACCAATCATGGGTCTCCCTGTTCACTCTGGCCTGTCAAATGGTTTACAAGGGCAATGGTGCCTACAACTTTCCTGACCAAGACATATTTACAACCGTCAACACACAAGCCATTTATGTTATCTTCTAATATGAGAGGCCATGATAAACACATGGGTGTCCTTTATCGGGCTCGGAAATGAAGTCATCACCAAAAAGCAAAGTTTACAGAGGTCCTCGGTTGGAGCCCAAACTGAATTCGATTTGCCCTCCACTTCCACCACAGGTGTCATAGAGATCCGGGATGAAATTAATATGCATTGAGATCATCGTTCTACTGAAGCCAGTCCAGGAAGTCATCAGGGTTTGCGATGTAGACCTGAAATGTTAAATTTGGAAGAGAGTGAGAATTCTGGGGAGAATACTATCCAGGGAAATGGAACTTTGACACCCAGAAAATGGTCAAAATGTGCAATTCTGTCATTCAGTTACATGCCAAGGGGAGTAGAAAGGCCTGTGCAGTACCAAATCCCCCCCCCCCGTTAGTGAGCAGAAGTGGGGATCAGGTTGGCTGCACTTCGAAAAGTGGTGTATGAAATCCACATTTATCTCACCTGTTTTGCTTCATTTTTTTATATACTTGTGTTTGCCGAGGTCAATCAATCCACTCTATGAAATATTACCCATGGCACCTGAAATGATAGATAGCTGGGGATAAATATGCAATAAAAAAACAGTGAGAAAATACGAAAGAAAAAAAAATGGTTGCAACTGGAAATAGAAATAAACCTCTTTCCAATCACTGGCTCTCCAACAAGAAACCAGTAAACAGTCAGAAAAGTCAGTAAAAAAATGAAAAAAAATGAGTGTCACACAAGTCTAAGCCAATCTCAAAGGCAGATACCATGTTTTTGAGGTTCAGTCTAAATATTAAGGCCAGCTGCAGGTATGGTCAAAAGTCACATGGGAGTGAATTTTGGAGTGTACATGTTAACAAGTAAATAGGGTTGTGGCCACATGATTTTTTGGCAAGATTGTGGGTTGGGGCTAGGGTCAGGACTAGCTGTCTTGGCATAGGCCTACGCCAAATGCTTTTTGACGAGAATATTCGATTTAATCATAAATGCGACAGTAGAAATATGCCTTTTTGAAAAAAAAACACGTGCCACTAGTTAACTAGTACTAAACTAGAAACATTGTAATACAATTCTGTGTTTTGATGACGTACATGCAACAAAATGTAAACATTAAGGCCTACGGTCCCTGAATTCACACTCTATCAACGGAAACCCCAAATAATGGCTATTTTGATATCAGACAGTCAGAAAAATGCCTTGTGAGCAATAAAAAAACAGTATTCTTACCTTTTCGGACACTTCTTATTGAAAAATTCATGAAATAAGTGGTGGAGAACAAATCTCTTTCGGCCATATTTAGTATCATAAACCTCACATGTTCTTGCTGTTTGAACAAATCTGTGGTTATCTAATAAACAAACATACCGTATATGCAATGCCCTGGCCAAAGAGTATGAAAATCCATGCATTTGCAGATGCGCAGTGCAGCATTCTACAATCACTATAGTGCATCAGAAAACTGCGGAAATTCAGATAGAAATTTGAAAGCACATGAATTTTGAATTCCACACAACATCTTTATTTTTGAACATAAATGCATTATGTAAAAAGATGAGATAAATTCAATATAATTCCATCACGGAAATACTTTAAAACAGTAATCATGATGCAATATTAGACTTTTTATCACTTTCATCGAAAACCACAGTTTTTTCTCTGTTGTAGCTGCAAATGTTAAATTGTGGCCAAATTTAAGATGTTGAAACAAGCAGTGCTTATCAATTTTAAAATATCTCCTATATAGCTGTATTTCCATAGGATAAGTAAGTTGAAATAATCTGATAATGTAACACTACAAGAGTTTCTTCATCCCCACCCCCCAGTATGGAATCTGGTACATTGTTGACCAATCATGGGTCTCCCTGTTCACTCTGGCCTGTCAAATGGTTTACAAGGGCAATGGTGCCTACAACTTTCCTGACCAAGACATATGTACAACCGTTAACACACAAGCCATTTATGTTATCTTCTAATATGAGAGGCCATGATAAACACATGGGTGTCCTTTATCGGGCTCGGAAATGAAGTCATCACCAAAAAGCAAAGTTTACAGAGGTCCTCGGTTGGAGCCCAAACTGAATTCGATTTGCCCTCCACTTCCACCACAGGTGTCATAGAGATCCGGGATGAAATTAATATGCATTGAGATCATCGTTCTACTGAAGCCAGTCCAGGAAGTCATCAGGGTTTGCGATGTAGACCTGAAATGTTAAATTTGGAAGAGAGTGAGAATTCTGGGGAGAATACTATCCAGGGAAATGGACCTTTGACACCCAGAAAATGGTCAAAATGTGCAATTCTGTCATTCAGTTACATGCCAAGGGGAGTAGAAAGGCCTGTGCAGTACCAAATCCCCCCCCCCCGTTAGTGGGCAGAAGTGGGGATCAGGTTGGCTGCACTTCGAAAAGTGGTGTATGAAATCCACATTTATCTCACCTGTTTTGCTTCATTTTTTTAAATACTTGTGTTTGCCGAGGTCAATCAATCCACTCTATGAAATATTACCCATGGCACCTGAAATGATAGATAGCTGGGGATAAATATGCAATAAAAAAACAGTGAGAAAATACGAAAGGAAAAAAATGGTTGCAACTGGAAATAGAAATAAACCTCTTTCCAATCACTGGCTCTCCAACAAGAAACCAGTAAACAGTCAGAAAAGTCAGTAAAAAAATGAAAAAAAAATGAGTGTCACACAAGTCTAAGCCAATCTCAAAGGCAGATACCATGTTTTTGAGGTTCAGTCTAAATATTAAGGCCAGCTGCAGGTATGTCAAAAGTCACATGGGAGTGAATTTTGGAGTGTACATGTTAACATTTCATTGTATGATGTCAAAACATGTCATATCTAAATATTAAGGCCAACTGCAGACTTGGTTCAAGGTCACAAGTAAATAGGGTTGTGGCCACATGATTTTTTGGCAAGATTGTGGGTTGGGGCTAGGGTCAGGACTAGCTGTCAGGACTAGCTGTCTTGGCATAGGCCTACACCAAATGCTTTTTGACGAGAATATTCGATTTAATCATAAATGCGACAGAAGAAATATGCCTTTTTGAAAAAAAAAACACGTGCCACTAGTTAACTAGTACTAAACTAGAAACATTGTAATACAATTCTGTGTTTTGATGACGTACATGCAACAAAATGTAAACATTAAGGCCTACGGTCCCTGAATTCACACTCTATCAACGGAAACCCCAAATAATGGCTATTTTGATATCAGACAGTCAGAAAAATGCCTTGTGAGCAATAAAAAAACAGTATTCTTACCTTTTCGGACACTTCTTATTGAAAAATTCATGAAATAAGTGGTGGAGAACAAATCTCTTTCGGCCATATTTAGTATCATAAACCTCACATGTTCTTGCTGTTTGAACAAATCTGTGGTTATCTAATAAACAAACATATATGCAATGCCCTGGCCAAAGAGTATGAAAATCCATGCATTTGCAGATGCGCAGTGCAGCATTCTACAATCACTATAGTGCATCAGAAAACTGCGGAAATTCAGATAGAAATTTGAAAGCACATAAATTTTGAATTCCACACAACATCTTTATTTTTGAACATAAATGCATTATGTAAAAAGATGAGATAAATTCAATATAATTCCATCACGGAAATACTTTAAAACAGTAATCATGATGCAATATTAGACTTTTTATCACTTTCATCGAAAACCACAGTTTTTTCTCTGTTGTAGCTGCAAATGTTAAATTGTGGCCAAATTTAAGATGTTGAAACAAGCAGTGCTTATCAATTTTAAACAAGCCAACAGTGAGGCTGATGTCCCCCGCCGAAAGACCAAAATAAATAGATGACTGACACACAATAATTCATCACAAATTATCTTTTTCAAAAGTATTTAGCAATCAAAGTGATTATCTATACTTAGTCTTAGCATAAATTATTTTTGTACGAGAGGAAAACGTGACATATGTTTATAGATCTAGAGTTTGGTTGTATCAATGGATCTTTTTCCCCTCTTGCTGCAAGTTGTGCAAACTTCATCTTTTCTTTCTGCATGCTATGTTGGGTAATAAACTCAACATTATTAATATTAATTACGTTTAGTCTTCATCCAAATATAATATCATACTAACTTGCTTCAAGGGAGCTAACTCTATAACTTCCTGTAAATTTGTTTCCTTCATTAAAAGTCACATGGCAGATGTTTTTCCTGTCTTTATTTATTATTTAATAATCCCCATCAATCGACATTAATATAATGTCACAACAACCATCAACAACACAGAATCCAACAGGTTATGGGTCCAGGAGCAGAATTCCAGTGTTTGACGGTGATGAAAGAAAATATGAGTTGTGGGAAGTCAAATTTCTCGGAGGTATGCGAGTCCGAAATCTCCAGAAAGTATTTTTGTCCCTTGAAGATAATACCAGGGTGATAGACAATAATCAAAATGAAGAAGCGTTCGCTGAACTTGTACAGGTACTAGATGATCGTTCCCTTTCATTAATTATCCGTGAGGCTAGAGATAATGGTAGAAAAGCACTTAGAATATTACGCCATCATTATCTACCCACAGGCAAACCTAGAATAATAACCCTGTACACTGAATTGACATCATTAGTCAAGCAAGATTCTGAAACTGTTACAGATTACATTATTAGAGCAGAATCTGCTGCTTCAGCACTGCGAAATGGTGGAGAAACTATAAGTGATAGTTTACTTGTAGCCATGGCGATGAAAGGTCTACCGCCAAGTAATTACCAAGCTTTTACTACAGTGGTTACTCAAAGAAGTATAGCCATAACATTCTCAGAATTCAAAGTGGCATTACGAAATTTCGAAGACACTGAAAAAATCAACACACAGGCACAGTCATGTACCGGCACACCAATTATGAATTTATCTAACTATAAGTCAAGACCAAGATGGTGCGAAAACTGCAAATCAAATACACATGACACAGCCTTTTGCCGAAGAAATTCATCGAGATCAAGACCCAAACGTTGGTGCGAAATTTGTCGAAATAATTCGCATGATACGTCATATTGTAGAAATAAAAGTCGGAAGACAAAGGCTGACTTAAAAAGTTTGAAAACGAACAATGATGATGATTTTAATCACAGCTTTGCATTTGTTGTTGCATCCTCTACTCTTAAAAATAGCAAAGCTGACAATTTACTTGTTGACAGTGGTGCGTCAACTCACATTATAATTAATAAAGACAATTTTATAAGTTTTCAGAAGAATTTTATTCCAGAAAAACATGTTATTGAATTAGCTAATGGTACTACAGCAGAGGGCGTAGCTATGGGGCGAGGTGATGCCATGGTTACACTCCATGATGCCATGGGAAAAACCCATGAGATAACTCTTTCAAATGCCTTATATGCGCCAAGTTTTAATCAAAATATATTTTCCGTCCTTGCTGCTACCCGAAAAGGAGCTCGAGTTGAATTCAGTGGAGACTCTGGTGTCATCAATTTCAAAGAGTATGAAAGTGACAATTTCAATATTTATAGTGCAAATAATTTGTATTTTATCAATACATTTAATAGTAGTCGATCACGTACACTTAAAGAATGGCACCAAGTCTTAGGACATTGTAATTCAAAAAACATCACTGACTTACAAAAAGTGGTAACTGGCATGCAGATAACTGATCCAGATTCAAATTTAGATTGTGAAATATGTTCTTTAGGTAAAATGACACAAACTCGTTCTAGAATTCCAGATGATAAAGCAAAACAACCTTTTGATGTTGTACATATTGACCTTGCAGGTCCTGTTGATCCTGTAGCTAGAGACGACTTTAAATATGCATTAGTTTGTGTTGATAGTTATTCTAACCTTTCTTCTGTTTATTTTCTTAAGCAGAAAAGTGATTCTGTAAATGCCTTTAAGAAATATCTTGCAGATATTGCCCCTGTAGGTAAAATTAAATCTGTGAGAAGTGATCAAGGTGGAGAATTTATATCAAAAGAATTTAGCTCTCTACTCATTGAAAATAAGATAAAACATGAGAAAACTGCCCCTTTTAGCCCACATCAGAATGGGAAAGCTGAACGCATGTGGAGAACACTATTTGAAATGGCAAGGTGTTTACTTTTGCAATCAAATCTCCCTAAAACCTTGTGGACATATGCCGTTATGGCATCCTCCTATATTAGAAATAGATGTTATAATAATAAATTATGTATAACTCCATTTGAGGCTGTTACTAATAAGAAACCAGATTTGAAACATATGCACATATTTGGTCAAACTTGTTTTGCTTTGATACAAAATCCAAAAAAGTTGGATGATAGGTCAGAGAAAGGTATTTTTGTTGGCTATGACAGGGATAGTCCTGCTTATTTAGTATATTTTCCTAATACTGGTTCAATTAAGAAAATTAGAGTCGTAAAGTTTCAAAATGATGATCTAGATGTCCATGATAAACCTATTGAAAATGATAGTGATGAGGAAGATTTTGTTATTCCAAAAGAAAAACAAAATATTCCAATTGATGTTGAAGTTGAAATCCCTTCTGTTTCTAATCAAAGTTCAAAAACTAGAACAAGATTTAAACCTAAACATCTTGATGATTATTACATTGACAAGGAAATTGATGATCATTTAAATATATCTGTCCATCATTGTTATAAGGTAAATTTAGATATTCCTAAAACATATAATGAAGCAATTTCTAGCAAAGATTCTGAAAAATGGGAAATTGCTATGGATAAGGAAATGCAAGCTCTTAGAGAGAATGAAACCTTTGAACTTTCTACTTTACCACCAGGTAGAGAAGCTGTTGGTGGAAGATGGGTTTATACCATTAAACATGGTTTAAATGATGAGAAAGAATACAAAGCAAGATTTGTTGCTAAGGGATACTCTCAAATTCCCGAAATTGACTATCAAGAAACTTTCTCTCCAACAGCTCGCATGAATTCACTTAGAATTTTAATACAGTTAGCAGTTCAAAATGATATGATTATACATCAAATGGATGTTAAGGCTGCATATTTGAATGCTCCTATCGATAAAGAAATTTATGTTGAACAGCCTAATGGCTATGAAATGTCAGATAAAACTGATGAAAAATTGTATCTTAAATTAAAGAAATCTTTATATGGTTTAAAGCAAAGTGGTCGAAACTGGAATCAAACTCTGCATGAATATTTGATAAATTTAAGTTTTTCTCAATCACAAAATGATACATGTGTTTATGTTAAGTATTCACAAAATAAGCCTTCTGTAATTCTTTTAGTATGGGTTGATGATTTATTAATAGCATCTCAATGCGAAGAAGAAACGAAAATGATAAAATTAAGTCTCAATGAAACTTTTAGAATGAAAGATCTTGGTAATGTGTCATATTTTCTTGGTATTCAGTTTCAAATTCTGAATGGAACAATTATTATGTCACAAACAAAATACATTGAAAGTCTTTTACAAGCTTTTGATATGCAAGATTGTAAACCAAGATATACCCCTAGTGAAATGAAAGTTAACAAAATAAATGATGTTTTGCTAGATGAAAATAATTCTAAAATTTATAAACAGATAATTGGAGGCTTAATTTATATCATGACAAGTACAAGGCCAGACCTTGCTTACATTGTGACTTATTTATCTCAATATATGTCTAAACCAAATGTACATCACATGAGTATGGCTAAGCATGTGCTTAGATATCTTAAAGGTACTATTGATCAAAAATTAATCTTCAGTAAATCTGAAAACCCCCTGACTATAATTGGTTATTGTGATGCTGATTGGGCAAATGCAGGCGATAGAAAAAGCATCACTGGTTTTGGTTTTGGATTATCAAAGGAGGGTCCTTTAATTTCTTGGAAATCAAGAAAACAACCGACAGTAGCTTTATCAACATGTGAAGCAGAATATATGGCTCTTGTTTCAAGCATGCAAGAAGGCATATACTTGCTCTCGTTCATTAGTGAATTAACTGGTCAGAATTTAATGAAATTTCTACTTTATTGTGACAATCAGGGTGCAATAGCACTAGCTAAAAATCCAGTTCAACACCAAAGAACCAAACACATTGATATTAAGTATCATTTTATTAGAAATGTAATCCAAAATGGTACAGTTGAAGTTTCATATATTCCATCTGAACAAAATATTGCTGATGTATTCACAAAACCTGTTAATAGATTAAAAAATAGCAAATTTAGGTCCTTTATGATGGGAAATTTATATGAATAATCACATATGTTAATTTTGTTACTTAGCATAATCTAAATGTTTAATTGTTAACAATTATATAACTTTAATATGCTGAGTTTAAGAGGGGGTGTTGGGTAATAAACTCAACATTATTAATATTAATTACGTTTAGTCTTCATCCAAATATAATATCATACTAACTTGCTCCAAGGGAGCTAACTCTATAACTTCCTGTAAATTTGTTTCCTTCATTAAAAGTCACATGGCAGATGTTTTTCCTGTCTTTATTTATTATTTAATAATCCCCATCAATCGACATTAATATAATGTCACAACAACCATCAACAACACAGAATCCAACATGCTACATATTTAATTAATTTATAATAATTTTTTTTCAATTTGTTTATCATTGATTGTATTGGAATTCTTTAAGAATTAAAATATGGACTATAAACAAGCTTATATATAATTAAAAAAAGGTTGCTTAAAGTAAGACGTTTAATCATATTGATCATTTGAAATTGTTTTGCACAACTTGCTGGTGACGAATCACGTTTTGTCTTTAAAGTTTTTGGCAGACGATCCCAATTTACGTTGAAAGCACACCATCTATGACGTTTAATTAATTAGTCACCTCACGTGATCACTTAGTAGACATAGTATTTATAATATGTTGTCTTGGGTATAAAACTGTTTAAAAACCAAATAGCAATGAAATAAATTCTAAATAAAACACTTTGTTTCATGCTTTATGGGCATTTTATCCGGCACTTATTCTATAGCTATTTATAGAATAAGCTACCCTGGTTTCACAACTACCAAAAGTATCTATTTATAAACTGCTTCCAGGCTACAATTTGTACATGCTGTGTCTTACAGGTATTTCCCAGATAGATGTGTTAACGGTCAAATTTCTCCAAGTGTTATCGAAAAAGGCTGTTAAAATTAAATATTAACATACGATTTTATTGGAAGAATACAGTTTGTACGATTTATGGGTAAGAAAATATTGTATAACAGTGGAACGTTATCATAACCGAACAAAGCACGTGGTTTATTTAATGAGCCATTTTTTTTGCATTGCAATATAATTGAATAGCACGATAATTGTCGTGTTTAAACGAGTAATTCAGTATTATTAATAAATAAAGGAAACGGCATTCTAAGTGTAAATCATGTTGATTAAATAATAAGTGTCAAGAAACTGATGTATATTTCTTGTTTCATTCAGGTAAAAAAAAGTATGGCAAGCAATACAGACTCGGAACAGACTCCTCTCGACAGCCCTGTCTCAATACCAGATGAACTTCCAATTTTAAAAACCATTGATGAATTAAATGCCACAAAAAAAAAAGAAAACCAGTCTTCTCTACACTTAAATATTAACACCTGAGAAAATACATGAGGAAAAAACTGACGATGATGAAGTTACACCCATAAAAAAAAACAACAGTCTTCTCTACACCCCAATTTCCACACCTGAAAAAAAAGAGGGGGAAAAAACAGATGAGGATGACGTTACACCCACAAAACGAAAGAAGAAATTAGATCATATTAAAGAGCATATCAATGAAAAAAATAGTGAATTTGATACAGAACTTAAAGTAGCTCTATACCATGTGTCAGTTGGTGAAACCAGTGAAGCCAAGACATCCTTGGAAAAATTGAGACGGAAAATAAAAGCTTCCACTTGTAAATGCAATATGCTATTAGAGAGGTCTCAACTTGATGTGGTGGCAAATGAGCAAAAAATTAATAGCTTAAATACGCGAGGATTATTCCTGCACAGAGAAAATATGTCATTAAGGCAACAAATTGCCAGCCAAAGTGCAATGATAAATGAAATATTTCCAGTCGACATTGATGGAGACCTGGAACCATCAGTAACTGTTAACGATGAAATTCGGAAACAAGAAAATTGACTATGTTTCTAAAACCCACATTATCTTTCTTGTAGATAGATTTTCTTTTCTTCTTGTGATAATAATAGGCCTACTCTCTGTGTAGTTGTACCTTTATTTTAGAATTAGTTAAGTAACTTAATTTTGTATATAATTTTGTGTAGGAAATATTTTCTTGTTTATATTTTTCTCGCCAAAGTGTCTTTTCAAAGCAAAGTAGCTTTTAGTTTAGTATTTTATTTGACATTCCATTCTTTAGTCATATTTCTTTGCCATTGTTTGTAATATTTATAAAGAACTAGTAAATAAATATTGTCATTTTCTTTTCTTCTTGTGATAATAATAGGCCTATTCTCTTTGTAGTTGTACCTTTATTTTAGAATTAGTTAAGTAACTTAATTTTGTATATAATTTTGTGTAGGAAATATTTTCTTGTTTATATTTTTCTCGCCAAAGTGTCTTTTCAAAGCAAAGTAACTTTTAGTTTAGTATCTTATTTGACATTCCATTCTTTAGTCATATTTCTTTGCCATTGTTTGTAATATTTATAAAGAACTAGTAAAATAAATATTGTCATTTCATCTAAAAAAAATTCGTGGTGATTATTTGTGTACCTTACAGTTACATTCCTGGTACAAACTGGGTGATTTCATGGTATTTGAACTAAAAACATATTCAAATTAATAAATTTGTCATAATTTTGCTTCAAATCTTTCTCAAACAATGTAGTTGCCAAGGAATGGCCTGCTATAAAAATTCGACCAAACCAGGTCATGTTTATGTCACGTTTGCGTCATTTTATCGAAGAAGGTGTTGTACGTGTCGTCTAAGTCTTCATAAAGTTTATCAATTTGCACATCAAGCGCTCAATGTTCGCATGTGATCTTTGACATCACGCGTGCAGAATTTCAGAATCGTCGAGCTGTTGATTAGGGGAACCCTTACATTTTTGTCCCGTATTTCGGGGAATCCAGTATTTTTCAAGTAACATTGGATATCTCCTATTTCAACATATACCTTTTATAATCATTATGGGGATGGCGTGGAGTTTAATGCATTCAAATAGTAGGCCTATTTGCAAAACAGTCTTGTGTATTGCTACAATTAGTTCCAGCCATAGGCGGAATGATTATCACGTGTAAAACCATGATGGACGCAGTGATCTATCAACATCATTGTTTGAGAATACAGGCGGGGCTAGCAATAGACAGATAGCCTAAGTTTGGAATAACCCAAGCCACGCTCCCAGCACACACGCTTAATGGAATTAACTGGCTTGGTTATCAAGTCTTCTCTCATGGTATGATTTTAGAATAATTAACAACCGTGCTGGACAATCAAGCTTATTCTAACATGTGCTTGGCTGTCAAAGTTTCTGAGGAAATAAAGCTGACAGAAAGACTAACAAGAAGTTTATCATATTATTACAGATTATCACCCAAGTGTGACATCAGGTCAGTCATAATAATCAGTTAACTGTCGTTTGCAAAGATATCACGACCTCTCACTCTTAGAAGACTATAACACCACAGGCTTCGTGTGTAAACGATTCTTGCTACCCGACAGTAAATTAAAGGTACTATTATTTGACACGTTTATTATCAAAGTCTAAATGAGAAATATTTGTGCTAATCATTGCCTAGCTGTAATGATGATATTTATCGGTATTCGTCTAACTAAAAGCAAAGGTGAATGAAAGTTTAAGATAGATAGATAGATAGATGTTTATTGCATCAAAATGCAGGCCCGTACACCACTAATAATAGTATTAATGATAAAAACAAATCAATAAATAAAAGATAAATCTGAGGTTGACTTTTGATTGAATTTACTTTTTTTTTTTTTTTCAAAAATAAATCCATGTAACTAAATATTTAGCTAAATATTTATACATCATCAAATCTCTTGTTTTTGTCTTTATATTCAATTATGCTAAATGTAAATTGTGAAAATAAGAGAAAAATCAAGAAATATTTATATACATTATGTTAAATATTGGGGTTTTGTTGTATTTTTAGTTTAAATATTAAAATTGAAAAAACTGCACAAAAGTAGGGATTTAACTATATAGTTTTTTTGCTATATAAAAAGCTAAATAATTAATTTAAAAATGGCGCACCACATTAGGTACTCCAAGTTATGTTACCAGTTATATGGGAGCAATCCACTGAAATTCCTTGATAATAACGCGAGACTCGTTTGATAAATGAAAAATAGTTGAAGGATTTTAATAACAAGCTATATTAACGAAAATCACAAGTCTAGGCTTAGTTTCTAGTATTAACATGGTTACTAAACCAACATGTTTATGAAATTTATATGGTACATTTTTTTTAGAGACAGGAATGTTTGTTCTTGTGAATTTTGGTGACATGCAATTTATCGATACATCGAGTTGAGTATCAATGTTTACCTTCGATGCATTGCACGTGGAATGCTGGGTATGGATGCAAATCAGCAGTTAAATAAAAAAAAATATTTCTCAGGAATGTTATTTTGAGGGGTGAGAGTGTCAATGACAAAGAGAACTAAACAATTTTTTTACAACTTCACGACAAAATAACCTGAAAAGTTTGTTAATTTTTGTTTTAGATCATCATAATGCCTAAATTAAGAAAAAGGTCTTTGGATATGAGAAAATGTGATAAAAAACGAAAGAGGCAAATGGAACAGGTAAATATTATTTAATTCTAATTCCACAGTTTTTAAAATCCACAATAGAGTAGTCCTTTTATTTCAATTAATTTGCAGTAAATAACATGGCTTATAGTCTCACTATTAGGTAGCACTGTTTTAAGATAGAATTATGTTTGCCCCCAACCATTTTGATGCAGTTCCTTTAAAATGAAATGACATAGGTTTTAACACCCCAACCCAGTCTTCTGCTGTGACAGGCAAATAAACTTGTCTGTCCTTCCTTCGCTCATTTCAGATTTTGTCACCTAATTTTCCTGTACATATTTTCTTTCAGAATAGTGATAATACCAAAAAGTGTAAAACAGCTCATGAAGATAGTAATAATTCTAAACCTACAAACAGTATTGGCCTGCAAAGTAAAAGGGAAACAGACATCGCTTACAATCCTGTTAAAATAACTGATCTTATTGGAGATAAAAACACAGAAATACCTGATGATGTAATAGTATATGCTTTGAACATGATGAAAGGCTTAACTGTTTCTCATAAGGCCTTGATTGGATATTATACACCAGCTGAATTTTTATATGTGTCTTCAGACACCTCACAACAAGTTAAACCAACAATCCCACTTGATGAATTATCTGTTAACATTCACCCATTACAAGGTCACTGGGTAACGTCCTGTTATTTACCCCATTTAAAAAAGGTTCATGTATATGATTCATTAATGTCCCCTGAACACTTTAGAGAAGTTCTGGCACAATTAGAACTTTTATATGGACATGATATCATACACTTTGTAGAATATAAAGTTGTGACTCAACAATCAACACTTCCATTGTGCGGTGTTATGGCCGTAGCCTTTGCTTTCTCTGTTATTCTTGGTGATGACTGTACTTCTATCAAATATGACATAACCTTAGCTCGTGATCATTTAAAATATTGTGTACAAAACAATTTTATAAAACCATTCCCAGAAATAATTAAAAGATCAAAAACCTCAATAATTCCACCAAATATTAACACATATTTTGCAGATCAACACTGTAGAGCACAACAGCATATTGACAGGATTAGTAACAACAATATTACATATCAAAGAAATAAAACAAAACAGTGTAAATCAAGGCAGGCCAGTGCTGTACGTCAACAAATATGCAGAGAAAGACAAACTTCATCACACAAGCAAGAAGTAAAAGAAAAGGACAAAACCAGCCATAAAATGTTTCGAGATAATTTATCAGAAACTGAGAAAGAACAGCTGAAACAAGCAGACAAAAGAAGTCATAAATTACAGAGAGATAAAATGCCTAATACTGAGAAAGAAAAAATCAACCAAGCAGACAAAAGAAGACATACATTACAGAGAGATAAAATGCCTAATACTCAGAAAGAAAAAAGCAAACAAGCAAACAAAATAAGCCATAAATTACAGAGAGATAAAATGTCTAATACTGAGAAAGAAAAAATCAATGAAGCAGACAAAAGAAGCCATAAATTACAGAGAGATAAAATGCCTAATACTGAGAAAGAAAAAATCAAACAAGCAGACAAAAGAAGCCATAAATTACAGAGAGATAAAATGTCTAATACTGAGAAAGAAAAAATCAAACAAGCAGACAAAAGAAGCCATAAATTACAGAGAGATAAAATGTCTAATACTGAGAAAGAAAAAATCAAACAAGCAGACAAAAGAAGCCATAAATTACAGAGAGGTAAAATGCCTAATACTGAGAAAGAAAAAAGCAAACAAGCAAACAAAAAAAGCCATAAATTACAGAGAGATAAAATGCCTAATACTGAGAAAGAAAAAAGCAAACAAGCAAACAAAAAAAGCCATAAATTACAGAGAGATAAAATGCCTAATACTGAAAAAGAAAAAATCAAACAAGCAGACAAAAGAAGCCATAAATTACAGAGAGATAAAATGCCTAATACTGAAAAAGAAAAAATCAAACAAGCAGACAAAAGAAGCCATAAATTACAGAGAGATAAAATGCCTAATACTGAGAAAGAAAAAAGCAAACAAGCAAACAAAAAAAGCCATAAATTACAGAGAGATAAAATGCCTAATACTGAAAAAGAAAAAATCAAACAAGCAGACAAAAGAAGCCATAAATTACAGAGAGATAAAATGCCTAATACTGAAAAAGAAAAAATCAAACAAGCAGACAAAAGAAGCCATAAATTACAGAGAGATAAAATGCCTAATACTGAGAAAGAAAAAAGCAAACAAGCAAACAAAATAAGCCATAAATTACAGAGAGATAAAATGCCTAATACTGAGAAAGAAAAAAGCAAACAAGCAAACAAAATAAGCCATAAATTACAGAGAGATAAAATGCCACCGACCAAAAAGACCAAAATTCGCCAATCTGATCGTATAAGAAAAATTAAATCTAGATCATCACCGGATGTTATTACAGCAATTAATTCCTTTGTAGAAGCTATCAGACATGGAGCCGACCACACTTGTGTGTCTTGTTTGCGAAGACTATATAGATCGTCTGTTCAGTTATTTAAAGCCAGTAATTATAAAAAACTTTCTGACCATGCAATTTACCAGTATTGTTCAGGAGTTGTTACTGGTTGGATATGCAAACAATGCCACCTGCATATGAAAAGGGGAACTTTGCCACCTTTAAGTCAAGCTAATAATCTGTATCTGTCAGAAATCCCAACAGAACTAAAAGCATTGTGTCCTCTAGAAATTCAACTTGTGTCTAAAATTCTCCCTTTTATGAAAATAGTGTCACTGCATAAAGGTGCACAGCATGGTATAAGAGGACAGGTAGTATTAGTGCCGTCAAATTTAACCAAAGTTACAACAAACTTACCACGAGTAACTTCAAATTCACAAATAATAACATTAGCATTAAAACGACGACTTTCAGATAAGCATGCTGTTCATAAACAGTGCATCAGACCACAATATGTCAATGATGCTATTAAATATTTAAAGACACATTCACCCCTTTATTCAGATGTTACAATAAATGAAAGCTGGGAGTCTGATAGCGCAAGAACAGATGGTGACTTTTGGACATCTGTTGTACAAGATCCATTGCCAAAAGAAGCTCAGAAACCTGTTGTGTCCTTGCCTACAAATAAACAGAATACAGGTGCTAAATCTCCAGAGGAAGATGATTTAATAACCGATAGTGAAGATGAACTTGACAATCAAATTCCAGCAGAATTGACCGAAGAACTTCAACAGAAATCAGCTTTAAACTCATCCACTTGTTTCAAACCAACACATGGACCTAGTATTGGAACAAATGAAGTTTTAAATTTAGCTCCAGCAGAGGGACAAATTCCCACTACTATATTTAACGAACCCAACTGGGAAGCTCTATCCTTTCCTCATTTATTTCCTAATGGTACAAATATGTTTAATTCTGACAGGCATAAGAAATTGACAGAAAAGAAATATTCTAATCTTAGACTCCTTTGTAAAGACACAAGATTTTCTGAGAGCCCTGAATACATCTTTCAAATATTAGATATTTTAGAAAATTCTGCTGTACAAAACAGTATATCCATCACAACCCGCAAGTCCTATCACGAAGATATATCAGCTGGACAAATGAAAGACCCTTCTCGTTTCCACAGACTTCTTAAAAGAGATCAACTCTTTACAAGTTTCAAAAGTGTTCGCGGAACACCACAATATTGGCAACAGATGCAATATGACATGCTAGCCAAACTCCGACAGTTGGGACCTTATACTTTTTTCATTACTGGTTCAGCAGCGGAATTTCATTGGCCACAAGTTATTCAAGTAGTTGGGAGGCAGTATGGTAAGGAGTTTTCAGATGAAGATGTGGCATCAATGGACTGGAATACCAAGCGTATGTGGCTACAAACTAACCCTGTAACTGTGGCAAGACATATTGACTTCATATTTCAACAGTTATGGGATAAAGTTATTTTAAGTGGAACACATCCCATTGGTCAAATTCTGAACTATGACAGAAGAAAAGAGATGCAAGGACGAGGAACGGAACATTTTCATTCTGCCGTTCATGTAAAAGATGCTCCATGTATCGACAAAGATAGCGATGAGGTCTGTATTGCTTTCATTGATAAATATGTATCCTGTCATTTACCAGCAGCAGACTCAATTATACATAAACTTGTTTCTTCTCGACAAGTACACCATCACACACATACTTGTAAGAAAAAATCAACGTCATGTAGATTTGGATATCCCAGAGTTCCTTCACCATTTACTATAATATCCCGAGTACCAGAAACAGATACTGACCCGGATATAAAGGCTAGAGCTAAATTAATACAAGCTAAAGTATATACCATTTTAACAGAGAAAAATCTGTCATTACCCATAACACTAGACCAGATTCTAAATGAAGCTAAGGTGACACTAGAAGACTATACTGAAGCGCTGAAAATAGCTGCACGGAGAACCTCAATTATTATGAAACGTGAACCAAATGAAGTTAATGTCAATAATTATAATGAAGACATTTTACAAGCCCTACAAGCAAATATGGATATTCAATTTATCACTAATATATGGGCATGTATAGCATATTTAACATCATACATATGTAAACCTGAACGTACTATGAGTGAACTAATGAAAAAAGCCAGTAACGAGTCGTCCCATAAAAATGTACGAGATGCGTTAAAAGACATAGGTAACGTTTTCAGAAAATGTCGAGAGGTATCAGAACATGAAGCAATTGCTCGAATTCTTCCTCTGCCACTACGAAGATCCAACATAAACGTTTTATTCATTCAAACAGATGTAAAAGAAAATAGGACAAGGATTTTAAAGCCAAAACATATTTTAGATAAAATGGAAGATGATGAAACAGATCTATATGTGCCAAGTATTCATGATAAGTATTCTGCTCGGCCACATTCACTACAAAATATTTCCCTCGCAGAATTTTGCTCGGAGTATAATATCTCTACTTCTAAATCAAATGCTACTAATGATGACAATAATAGTAATTCGGATAGTGATGGCAACAGTAACAATACTAACAAAACAATTCAATTAAAAGACAATCTTGGTAAGATAACTAAACGACGATATCCACGTGTTATCAGATATCATTATGTCTCCAAAGAAAATAATGAAGAATTATATTATCACAGACTATTGATTCTCTATCTGCCATGGCGCTCAGAAACAGAGTTAAAACTTCAAGATTCATATAAAATAAAATTTGAAGAAGTTGAAAATGATATCATTCCTACAATTAAGAAATATGAACCTTATTATAATGAAGTAGAGACTATTCTCAACGATTTTGATCTGGATTCAGCTCAACCCGAAATCTGGAATGAAATGGCAGCACAAGTAGAACAAGAGAGAGAAGAAGCGGCAGTTGAATCTCACACTATTCAGAATCCTCATTTAAATCCAGATCTTTTACAAACTGGGGACGAAGATAATCGGACAAGAAGAATACACAAACCCTTTACTATTGCCAAAGCTCATTTAACATCAGATCCCCAATTTTATGACAAAGTTCGGTCTTTGAACACACAACAGAGAAGGTTGTTTGATTTTTTATTCTCTTGGGCAAATGAAACCAGAATGGCTGTAACTGATGAAAGAGCACCAAAACCCTTCTATTTATTTCTTAGTGGTGGTGGTGGGGTTGGAAAAACTCATACAATCAATACTATCTATGATGGATTGGTACGTGCTTTAAGAAAACCTGGTCAAGATCCTGATAAACCTGTAGTTTTAATGACCGCTTCCACAGGAAAGGCATCATAGAACATCAATGGTACAACTCTCCATTCAGCATTTTCCCTGCCAATTAGAGAAAAGGGAAAATCCTTTGCATTTAAAAAAACAGGTGCCGAAAAGTTGAATACACTAAGATGCATGTATGTGAATCTGAAAGTTATTGTAGCAGATGAAATATCAATGTTTGGTGGGTCATCATTAGAACATTTACATCTTTCATTACAAGAAATATTTCATGATTCATCACAAATTCACCCATTTGCTGGAATTTCTGTCTTAGCTGTGGGCGATCTCATGCAGTTAAATCCGGTTGGAGACCGTGCAGTTTTTAAAGAAAACTATCAAAATGACTACACTGCGTTGGCTGGCTCATTATGGACAAATCATTTCCAACTTATAGAATTAACAGAAATCATTCGTCAAAAAGGAGATCCTGTGTTTGCTGAAGTATTATCTCGCGTACGTACTGGCAATATGACTAACGAAGACATTGAAGTTTTAAATCAATTAGAAAATACAGATACATCAAACTTTCCTATTGATACTGTACATTTATATATGACCAACCAACAAGTTTCGGTCTATAACAATGAAAAGCTTGAAACTTTACCTCAGCCTCACATTACCATATCATCAGTAGATAGTAAACGAGATCTGCATACTAACATACAATCAATCACTATTCCATCCAGTAGTATATACCAAACAGGTGGTTTGCCGTCACAACTTACCATTGCTAAAGGTGCTCGTGTGATGTTAACCAAGAATTATGATATTGCAGATCATTTAGTTAATGGTGTTATTGGAACTGTTGTAGATTTTAATATACCCACCAATTCTCCAGTTAATGGTCACATATATCTTAAATTTGACAGTACCACTATAGGTAATGAAACAAAAAAGAATTTTCCTCAACATTTAAGATATGCAGTTGGTATCCAAGCTGTAACAGTCAAATTTATATTAACCTCAAAATGTCATATTCCAGTTGAAAGAAAAATGTATCCATTAATACTAGCCTATGGGCTTACAACCCATAAATCCCAGGGAAGTACATATGAATATATGATTGCTGACTTTACATCAACTACTAAATTACCACCACAACAAGGTCTTGCATACACAATGTTAAGTAGAGCCACTTCCAGGGCATCTATTAAAACTATTAACTTCAAATCAACTGACATAAAAGTCAACAAACAAGCTATTGACGAAATTAATAGAATGAACAGAGAATCATTATTTGAGTGGAAACATCCTTTGAGCCAGGTAAATCCAAATACTCTTAGCATAGGCCATGTTAATATTAGATCGCTTAATCTTCATGCAAAAGACTTGAAACATGATAAACCAATTCTAAACTTAAGTATAATTTGTGTCACAGAAACATATGCTAATTATTTATCTCATCTGCATGAAATAGACAACTTTAATTTCTGGGGTAAACCTACACCTCATGGTGTTGGTTTTTACATTTCTAAACAAGTACAGGTGAAAGAGTATTCTCTTCCTAATGAAATTATTGATATTGAATACCACACTATACAACTAGACTATAATCATCAACCATTGATCCTAGTTGTAATATACAAATCACATTCACAACATCTTACCGACTTTATAATTCAGTTTGATACTTTAGTTAGTGGTATTAAACAAAACTCTGACAATATTCTGGTGCTTGGTGATTTCAATATGGATCCATCAAAGCTTGACAATATTCTTTTGAAACACAATTTACAACAATTGATTACATCTCCAACTCATTTCCATGGTGGTACATTGGATTTTATCATATCATCTATTCCTGATGTAAATACTGGCTCATTTCCACTACCATATACAGATCATCATATCATATGGGCATCATTACCATAAAAAATATAAATTTGTATAGCAAATAATTCTAATTCATAATTTTGTCCATAAGATTCATTTTTTGCTACAATTTACTTATCACACGTTTCTTGATGCACATTTGCTCACATATACATGGAAATAATGTTAGTATTTTATGATCTTTTCTTCTTCCATTCTCCCTCAAAATAATAACTAATGTGATTATTGTTATAAAAAATCAGAACAGTGAAAAATAAAGAGTTTAAAAAAAACTTGTCATTATTTATTTATAACGAAAAAAAACGCAACTGTTTGCCTGTCACTAGCTCAATTAGAAGTAGAGTAATTATGTTCCAAAGTCTTGGTCAATCATATTGCTTATCGCTCTGCTTACCCTGAGCAGAAAATGTGCATTATTGAACCCAGTCAAGGTATTAATAAAATGAAACTATATACCAAGTTTCTTCACTCGAACTTAATTACAACTCAAGAAGTTATTGCGTCCCAAAGCATCAACCAATCAAATTGCTTATCTCTGCTTACCCTAAGCGGTAAATGCTCATTTTCTAATTTCATCACGGTATTGACCTAATAAACACCTACACCAAGTTTGAATATCCTAGCTCAATTAGAAGGAGAGTTATTATGTTTCAAAGTCTCGGCCAATCAATTTGCTTATCGATCTGCTTACCCTGAGCATAAAATGCTCATTATCAAACTTAGTCAAGGTATTGATGAAATAAAACTATATACCAAGTTTCATCACTCTCACTTAATTACAACTTAAGTTATCGTGTCCCAAAGCATCAACCAATCAAATTGCTTATCTCTGATTACCCTAGTCGGAAAATGCTCATCTTCAAACTCCATCAAGGTAATGACCTAATAAACACCTACACCAAGTTTGAATATTCTAGCTCAATTAGAAAGAGAGTTATTGTGTCCCAAAAAGTGTGACAGACAGACGGACGGACAGACAGACAGACAGACGGACAGACAGACGGACGGACGAACGAACCCATTTTAATAGTCCCCTGCTTTCTTCGAAAGGCGGGGGACAAGGGACAAATATCTCCTATATAGCTGTATTTCCATAGGATAAGTAAGTTGAAATAATCTGATAATGTAACACTACAAGAGTTTCTTCATCCCCACCCCCCAGTATGGAATCTGGTACATTGTTGACCAATCATGGGTCTCCCTGTTCACTCTGGCCTGTCAAATGGTTTACAAGGGCAATGGTGCCTACAACTTTCCTGACCAAGACATATGTACAACCGTCAACACACAAGCCATTTATGTTATCTTCTAATATGAGAGGCCATGATAAACACATGGGTGTCCTTTATCGGGCTCGGAAATGAAGTCATCACCAAAAAGCAAAGTTTACAGAGGTCCTCGGTTGGAGCCCAAACTGAATTCGATTTGCCCTCCACTTCCACCACAGGTGTCATAGAGATCCGGGATGAAATTAATATGCATTGAGATCATCGTTCTACTGAAGCCAGTCCAGGAAGTCATCAGGGTTTGCGATGTAGACCTGAAATGTTAAATTTGGAAGAGAGTGAGAATTCTGGGGAGAATACTATCCAGGGAAATGGACCTTTGACACCCAGAAAATGGTCAAAATGTGCAATTCTGTCATTCAGTTACATGCCAAGGGGAGTAGAAAGGCCTGTGCAGTACCAAATCCCCCCCCCCCCGTTAGTGAGCAGAAGTGGGGATCAGGTTGGCTGCACTTCAAAAAGTGGTGTATGAAATCCACATTTATCTCACCTGTTTTGCTTCATTTTTTTAAATACTTGTGTTTGCCGAGGTCAATCAATCCACTCTATGAAATATTACCCATGGCACCTGAAATGATAAATAGCTGGGGATAAATATGCAATAAAAAAACAGTGAGAAAATACGAAAGAAAAAAAAATGGTTGCAACTGGAAATAGAAATAAACCTCTTTCCAATCACTGGCTCTCCAACAAGAAACCAGTAAACAGTCAGAAAAGTCAGTAAAAAAAATAAAAAAAAATGAGTGTCACACAAGTCTAAGCCAATCTCAAAGGCAGATACCATGTTTTTGAGGTTCAGTCTAAATATTAAGGCCAGCTGCAGGTATGGTCAAAAGTCACATGGGAGTGAATTTTGGAGTCTACATGTTAACATTTCATTGTATGATGTCAAAACATGTCATGTCTAAATATTAAGGCCAACTGCAGACTTGGTTCAAGGTCACATGTAAATAGGGTTGTGGCCACATGATTTTTTGGCAAGATTGTGGGTTGGGGCTAGGGTCAGGACTAGCTGTCAGGACTAGCTGTCTTGGCATAGGCCTACGCCAAATGCTTTTTGACGAGAATATTCGATTTAATCATAAATGCGACAGTAGAAATATGCCTTTTTGAAAAAAAAACACGTGCCACTAGTTAACTAGTACTAAACTAGAAACATTGTAATACAATTCTGTGTTTTGATGACGTACATGCAACAAAATGTAAACATTAAGGCCTACGGTCCCTGAATTCACACTCTATCAATGGAAACCCCAAATAATGGCTATTTTGATATCAGACAGTCAGAAAAATGCCTTGTGAGCAATAAAAAAACAGTATTCTTACCTTTTCTGACACTTCTTATTGAAAAATTCATGAAATAAGTGGTGGAGAACAAATCTCTTTCGGCCATATTTAGTATCATAAACCTCACATGTTCTTGCTGTTTGAACAAATCTGTGGTTATCTAATAAACAAACATATATGCAATGCCCTGGCCAAAGAGTATGAAAATCCATGCATTTGCAGATGCGCAGTGCAGCATTCTACAATCACTATAGTGCATCAGAAAACTGCGGAAATTCAGATAGAAATTTGAAAGCACATAAATTTTGAATTCCACACAACATCTTTATTTTTGAACATAAATGCATTATGTAAAAAGATGAGATAAATTCAATATAATTCCATCACGGAAATACTTTAAAACAGTAATCATGATGCAATATTAGACTTTTTATCACTTTCATCGAAAACCACAGTTTTTTCTTTGTTAACGTAGCTGCAAATGTTAAATTGTGGCCAAATTTAAGATGTTGAAACAAGCAGTGCTTATCAATTTTAAAATATCTCCTATATAGCTGTATTTCCATAGGATAAGTAAGTTGAAATAATCTGATAATGTAACACTACAAGAGTTTCTTCATCCCCACCCCCCCAGTATGGAATCTGGTACATTGTTGACCAATCATGGGTCTCCCTGTTCACTCTGGCCTGTCAAATGGTTTACAAGGGCAATGGTGCCTACAACTTTCCTGACCAAGACATATGTACAACCGTCAACACACAAGCCATTTATGTTATCTTCTAATATGAGAGGCCATGATAAACACATGGGTGTCCTTTATCGGGCTCGGAAATGAAGTCATCACCAAAAAGCAAAGTTTACAGAGGTCCTCGGTTGGAGCCCAAACTGAATTCGATTTGCCCTCCACTTCCACCACAGGTGTCATAGAGATCCGGGATGAAATTAATATGCATTGAGATCATCGTTCTACTGAAGCCAGTCCAGGAAGTCATCAGGGTTTGCGATGTAGACCTGAAATGTTAAATTTGGAAGAGAGTGGGAATTCTGGGGAGAATACTATCCAGGGAAATGGAACTTTGACACCCAGAAAATGGTCAAAATGTGCAATTCTGTCATTCAGTTACATGCCAAGGGGAGTAGAAAGGCCTGTGCAGTACCAAATCCCCCCCCCCCGTTAGTGAGCAGAAGTGGGGATCAGGTTGGCTGCACTTCGAAAAGTGGTGTATGAAATCCACATTTATCTCACCTGTTTTGCTTCATTTTTTTAAATACTTGTGTTTGCCGAGGTCAATCAATCCACTCTATGAAATATTACCCATGGCACCTGAAATGATAGATAGCTGGGGATAAATATGCAATAAAAAAACAGTGAGAAAATACGAAAGAAAAAAAAATGGTTGCAACTGGAAATAGAAATAAACCTCTTTCCAATCACTGGCTCTCCAACAAGAAACCAGTAAACAGTCAGAAAAGTCAGTAAAAAAATGAAAAAAAAATGAGTGTCACACAAGTCTAAGCCAATCTCAAAGGCAGATACCATGTTTTTGAGGTTCAGTCTAAATATTAAGGCCAGCTGCAGGTATGGTCAAAAGTCACATGGGAGTGAATTTTGGAGTGTACATGTTAACATTTCATTGTATGATGTCAAATCATGTCATGTCTAAATATTAAGGCCAACTGCAGACTTGGTTCAAGGTCACATGTAAATAGGGTTGTGGCCACATGATTTTTTGGCAAGATTGTGGGTTGGGGCTAGGGTCAGGACTAGCTGTCAGGACTAGCTGTCTTGGCATAGGCCTACGCCAAATGCTTTTTGACGAGAATATTCGATTTAATCATAAATGCGACAGTAGAAATATGCCTTTTTGAGAAAAAAAACACGTGCCACTAGTTAACTAGTACTAAACTAGAAACATTGTAATACAATTCTGTGTTTTGATGACGTACATGCAACAAAATGTAAACATTAAGGCCTACGGTCCCTGAATTCACACTCTATCAACGGAAACCCCAAATAATGGCTATTTTGATATCAGACAGTCAGAAAAATGCCTTGTGAGCAATAAAAAAACAGTATTCTTACCTTTTCGGACACTTCTTATTGAAAAATTCATGAAATAAGTGGTGGAGAACAAATCTCTTTCGGCCATATTTAGTATCATAAACCTCACATGTTCTTGCTGTTTGAACAAATCTGTGGTTATCTAATAAACAACATATATGCAATGCCCTGGCCAAAGAGTATGAAAATCCATGCATTTGCAGATGCGCAGTGCAGCATTCTACAATCACTATAGTGCATCAGAAAACTGCGGAAATTCAGATAGAAATTTGAAAGCACATAAATTTTGAATTCCACACAACATCTTTATTTTTGAACATAAATGCATTATGTAAAAAGATGAGATAAATTCAATATAATTCCATCACGGAAATACTTTAAAACAGTAATCATGATGCAATATTAGACTTTTTATCACTTTCATCGAAAACCACAGTTTTTTCTCTGTTAACGTAGCTGCAAATGTTAAATTGTGGCCAAATTTAAGATGTTGAAACAAGCAGTGCTTATCAATTTTAAAATATCTCCTATATAGCTCCCCCCCTGGGGTGTAGGGGGTGATAAGAATATACCCTTCGTATTTCCTGCGTGTCGTAAAAGGCGACTAAAAGGATCCCTGTAATGGGGCAACGTGTTTGCCGTGCGTTGCGACCCGTGTCGGTGGAGAGTGGAATCCTGGTGATTGAGTGGGGATTTGGCTTGCGAGCCCTTTCTCTGCAACACATTACTTTGGCCCATGGTTCACCTAGACGGGAGGTCAGAGTGGCCCACTCTGATCAATCGGCTTTGGTCGTTTCAGCTCTGTAGAATGTACCCTTTCCACGTCTAATGCTCTGTTGTTTATTCACTCTGCATTCTACCTACCTTTGTGTCCTATGTACATTCTACAGAGCGGCGGCTTGGGTCAATCAGGTTAGACAAGTATTTTTTACTTTCTGGCTTGAGTATACCCCTTGGCGAGCCCTGAGGCCATGCGCAGGTTATCCGCGCTAGTCCTCCCCCTAGTAGGCAGGGCAGTAACCTGGGGGACGTCAAGGGGTGAAACTTAAGGAAATATTTCATGGATTCCTCAATCCCCCCCAACCCAATTATTAAAGAGAAAAATAAACAGAAACGTCTGAATACAGAAGACGTTTCTGATTTATTTATAACTAAAAATAAATTGTCAAAGTCTTGGCCGAGGTTTCTCTTAATTGAGAGTCCCTCTCGAGACCTATCAAAAGTGTCACCTTTTTTAATAACCAAGGGCATAGCTGGCTTGGCCGGCGAGCCCAAGGCTATTAAAAAACTAAAGAACGGAGCACTCTTAATAGAATGTGCCAAAGAACAGCATGCTACCATGCTTCTTAAATCAACATCTTTGGCAGACATTCCTATTAAGGTGTCTCCTCATAGGTCTTTAAATAGTAGTAGAGGTGTAATACGTTGCCGGGACCTCGAAGGCAGCAGTGAGGAAGAAATGGTAGAATACCTTTCTTCTCAAGGTGTACAACACGTCAAAAGAATTAGTGTTCGTCGAGGAGATAAGGTGATTCCAACAAGCACCTACATCCTCACATTCGACCGTCCCGACATACCAAAGACTCTCAAGGCAGGTTATTTAAGTATACCTGTGGATTCTTACATATCCAATCCTCTTCGTTGCTACAAGTGTCAAAAATTTGGACACAGCAAAACTGTCTGCAGGGGTAAAGACACCTGCGCTCGTTGTGGCCATGATGGCCACGACAGCGCTGCCTGTCAGGCTGAGTTTTGTTGCGTTAACTGTAAGGGAAAGCACTTTGCTTATTCCCGTGAATGTCCAATATGGCAAAAAGAGAAAAGAATCCAACAGGTCATGTCTGAGCGAAAGATACCATATTTCGATGCTCGAAAACAGGTAGATTTATCTGCACAATTTCCCATTGCACCACAAGGGAAATCTTTTGCTAGTGCAGTTAAAGTTTCAACCACATCCATCTCCGTTCAGACAGAAATAACCTGGCCAAATAAGCAGAAAATGAAGACTTTGATAATACCCGATTATGTAAAAGGGGTCTCGAGCTCTTCTCAGTCATCTGAGAGCTCGGTCCAAACATCTTTGCCCTTGCCTGATGAGGGTTCATCTTCCTTGCCTCCAACTGAAGTTATTGAGATTATTCCCAATACTTCCTCCCAGCACGGCAAGGAAAAATCCCAATTGGATAAACCAAAAGCTGCAACTCCTGATCCCAGGTCCACTGGGTCAGCATCGCAGCTATCGGTTATCCCACCCTCACAGGATAAAGTATATATTTCTTCTAGACAACGAAAGTTGGCAAAGTTACGTGATAAGGGTAAGAAAGGTTCACAAGACCCTATTGTCCATTTTAAAAAATATGGTGAAGATCTTATGGACGGTATTACCGTAGAGGGGGCCAGTAATGACCCAATCGGCGGTAAGATACCACCAATAAATTATCCCTGACGATGGCTAATTCCATTATTCAATGGAATTGTCGTGGTTTAAAACCAAATTTTAATGAAGTCCAATTATTAATTCAAAAGCACAATCCTTTAGCTATTTGTTTGCAAGAAACATTTTTACGGAATTCTGACACTTTGTCTTTTAGGCATTTTGTCGGTTACCATCATCATTCAGTTGGTGATGGTCGAGCTCATGGGGGTGTTTCTATTATTCTTAATGGAGATATCCCTCAAAGTAAAATCACTCTCAACTCGCCTTTACAGGCAGTTGCTGTTAGGGTGACTTTACATATTCCTATAACACTCTGCTCTGTATATCTTCCACCAAGTTTACATCTTAATCCCAGAGATCTTGATGACCTTGTTGCCCAACTTCCCCTCCCGTTTATTCTGACGGGAGATTTCAATGGTCATCATTCACTCTGGGGTAGTCCAGATGATAACAACAGAGGTAAACAAATAGCGGACTTCATTAACATTAATAATTTGTGTTTATTAAACGATGATTCGCCTACTTATCTACATCCTGCCACAGCATCATTTTCTTCTCTCGATCTCACCATTTGCTCTCCGGTCCTGTTTCAGGATTTTACATGGAGAGTAAATGAAGATCTGTGTGGTAGTGACCACTTTCCTATCTTGATTGTTAATAATGGTCCCTCTCCGGTCGAAAGACCCCAGAGGTGGAAGTTGCATAAGGCTGATTGGGCTCTTTTTGAATCTTTGTGTCTCTTCTCTTTTGATGCAAAAGAGTTAGAAGATGCAGATGAGCCCATGGCCTTATTCACTTCAATTCTTCAAGATGTAGCTGAGCAGGCGATTCCAAAAACCACGACAGAACCAAAACGTTTCAATAAACCATGGTTTAACGACGATTGCAAATCCGCTCTTAAAGAGCGTGATCGTATTTTGAGACGACTAAAGAACCATCCTTCCATGGAGAACATTGCGGCATACCAGATGGTCCGGGCGAAGGCCCGTAGAACCATACGCCAAGCAAAGAAGTCTTCATGGCAAGGTTACGTCTCTAGGATCAATTCCCGTACCACTTCAAAATCGGTATGGGACAGGATTCGTAGGATTAAAGGTAAAAGTAGTGCATTATCAGTTAACCATCTCAATGTTGATAATACCACCTTAACAACATTTCCTGATATTGCCAATTCTCTGGCCAGTACATTTTCATTCAATTCATCATCCAATTTCTCCTCTGATGCCTTTCGGGGCATTAAGAATCAACAGGAGAAAAGGAAACTTAATTTCAAGTCCCGTAATGATGAATGTTATAATGATCGTTTTTTCATTGCAGAGCTCCGTGATTCGTTAAAGCGAGCTCGGGACACTGCAACTGGTCCAGATGAAATACACTACCAAATTTTAAAACATCTACCTTATCCAACACTTATAATTTTACTTGATCTTTTTAACCGGATTTGGATTGATGGGAATTTTCCTCCTTCGTGGCACGAAGCCACAATAATTCCCATTCCTAAACCGGGCAAAGATCATACGAATCCTACCAACTATCGTCCGATCGCTTTAACTAGCTGTATTTGCAAAACCATGGAGAGATTGATCAATCGAAGGCTTGTTTGGTACCTTGAGTCCAACAACCTCATTACAGACCTCCAATGTGGATTTCGGTCCCAAAGGAGCACTCTTGATCATCTCGTCCGATTCGAAACGTTCGTCAGGGACGCTTTCATCCAGAAGCAACATTTAGTTGCAATATTTTTCGATCTGGAGAAAGCATATGATACCACGTGGAAACATGGTATCATGCGCGACCTCCACAACCTCGGCCTACGAGGTCGCTTACCTATCTTTATAAAAAATTTCCTGGAAGATAGGTCATTTAAGGTACGACTGGGATCAATCTTCTCTGACCCATTTCCCCAGGAAATGGGAGTTCCCCAGGGAAGTATTTTATCTCCAACATTATTTGCCATAAAAATAAACACGATCCCAGCGTGCCTTAAACCAGGTACAAACGGGGCTCTCTATGTTGATGACTTTCAGATGTGCTATGGTTCTACAGACATGCGGATAATCGAACGTAAGTTGCAGCTTTGTTTGAATTCACTTCAACAATGGGCAACCGAAAATGGATTTCGTTTTTCGAAATCCAAGACTGTCTGCATGCATTTCTGTCAGAAAAGAGGTTTGCATCCTGATCCAGAACTTTTCTTGGATGGCAACCGCCTTCCAGTTGTGGATGAAACCAAATTTCTTGGGCTGATATTTGATAAGAAATTATCATTTATTCCCCACATTAAAAACCTTAAAAAGAAATGTCTGAAAGCCCTCAACATATTGAGAGTCTTATCAAATACTGACTGGGGAGCAGACCGTAAGGTCTTGCTCAGATTATATCGAGCTTTAATAAGATCAAAACTCGATTATGGGTGTATTGTGTATGGGTCTGCCCGCGAGTCTTATCTCAAAGAGCTCGACACCATACACAACCAAGGACTTAGAATCAGTTTAGGAGCATTTCGTACATCTCCAGTGGACAGTTTATACGTCGAGGCGCATGAGCCCTCATTGCACAACAGACGTGATAAACTGGCCCTGCAGTATGCTACGAAAATAGCATCACTTCCAAATCACATTTCATTTAACACCATATTTAGACCTCTTCATGAGCATTTATATCTTGTGAGGACTAAAGTCATTCCATCATTTGGTATTCGCATACAACCCCTTTTGTCTGAGGCTGGTATCAGCCTTGACAGTATTGCGAATACCCCTTTCTTTGAGACTCCACCGTGGGCTATATCTCCTCCAAAGATCGAATTCGATCTTACTCAACATAAAAAGCGAGATACTAGCTCTACGGTATTCCAATCTCTCTTTAGAGAGTTAAGGTCTAAATATGGTGATTATGCTCCTATTTATACAGATGGTTCTAAAGATGGCGATCGGGTAGCTTCGGCTACTGTGACACCAACTGAGACCATCTCTATCCGTCTTCCACCTGCTGCTTCTATCTTTACAGCTGAACTCCAGGCCATTCTTCAGGCTTTAGAGTTCATTCAATCATCATCTGATTTAAAATATATAATTTTTACTGATTCTTTGTCCTCATTACAAGCAATAAATAATCAACAGCTTGATCACCCATTAGTAGCAGATATTTATGGTCTGCTACTATCATACGAGTTGAGTAGCAAGGACATTGTCCTTTGCTGGCTCCCCAGTCACATGGATATAAAAGGGAATGATCAAGCAGATTTGGCTGCCAAATCTGCCTTAGATCTTCCCTTATCCCAATTTTTATTACCATATGCAGATTTTAAATCTTGCATTAATCATTTCATTTATGACCGCTGGCAACGGTCTTGGGATCTTGCGGACACTAACAAACTTCATCACATTAAGCCTCTCTTAGGAGATTGGCCAAGCTCCTATAGAACCAACAGGAGAGATGAGGTTGTTTTGTGTCGCTCTCGCATAGGTCATACTTTTTTAACACATATTTTCATCTTAAAGCGAGAGCCTCAACCAGAATGTGAACACTGTCATGTTCCTTTGACAGTTAAGCACATTTTGATTGAGTGCAAGTATCTCAAAGATACAAGATTACGGCACTACCGTTGCCAATCACTTTATCAGTTGTTTGCCCAACCGGGACTATATTGTAAAGCTTTAGATTTTTTAAAAGAGACAAATTTTTATAGAAAATTTTAATTGTTTATATCTAATTTTCATTTTCATGTTTTAAATATATATGCATAAAGTTTATATTTATTTTTATTTTTGACATTTACTGTGATATTTGTTTTTATTTATGTATATATATGATAATACTGTGATAATTTGATTATAGTTTGTCTCAAAATTCACCATATGTTTGGCGCAATATAGCCCGGTTGGAGCGCATGTGCCATTAAACAACATTTCTATTCTATTCCTATATAGCTGTATTTCCATAGGATAAGTAAGTTGAAATAATCTGATAATGTAACACTACAAGAGTTTCTTCATCCCCACCCCCCAGTATGGAATCTGGTACATTGTTGACCAATCATGGGTCTCCCTGTTCACTCTGGCCTGTCAAATGGTTTACAAGGGCAATGGTGCCTACAACTTTCCTGACCAAGACATATGTACAACCGTCAACACACAAGCCATTTATGTTATCTTCTAATATGAGAGGCCATGATAAACACATGGGTGTCCTTTATCGGGCTCGGAAATGAAGTCATCACCAAAAAGCAAAGTTTACAGAGGTCCTCGGTTGGAGCCCAAACTGAATTCGATTTGCCCTCCACTTCCACCACAGGTGTCATAGAGATCCGGGATGAAATTAATATGCATTGAGATCATCGTTCTACTGAAGCCAGTCCAGGAAGTCATCAGGGTTTGCGATGTAGACCTGAAATGTTAAATTTGGAAGAGAGTGACAATTCTGGGGAGAATACTATCCAGGGAAATGGACCTTTGACACCCAGAAAATGGTCAAAATGTGCAATTCTGTCATTCAAATAATTACTAGTCTTAGTCCATATAGGACACAGGTCACCAAATATTCCAACATTTTTGAAGTTATTTTTTGATTTTGATTTCCTTTCACCGGCATGTTGCCAGAACACATATGAAGCAAATAAAAAGGGCCCTTTGGTGATACCTGAAGTTTTTCCCCTATGGACACAGGTCACCAAATATTCCTGGGTCGTCACCCACAAATGTAGGTCGAAAGTTATTTTTAGTCTCTCTCTCCCTTTCTCTTTTCCCCCCTTTTGCATGGCGATTTTTGTTGACTTTTTGTTGTAGAATCGAAAAAAAGGGTTTGAAAATACATTTTCTACCGGGTTTTGGTGAATATTCATGATTTTGAGGCGGAAGGATACAAGAGTTGTGAGGTTGAAATGTAGGGCCTGACATTGCATGTTTTCTTGTCCCTATTTCCAGCTTGTGTATCTCAATTTTTTCATGGTCAACCTCATACATGCTTTTGGGATATAGTTTGCCATATGTTGCTCCATCTGTGGCAAAAAGCGTTTTACCTAACGAAAATTTGGGAAAAAGTTAGAGCCGGTCTAAGAGACAAGAATTAACATTAGAGTCAATGGGGAAAGAATTAGTGACCTGTGGCCTGTCTGTGTAGAACAAGGCTTTGACTGAAATGCCTTAGTTTTGAAAATATGAAGACTAAATTATCAGAAAATATGTATAAAATATTTTGAGTACAGAAAAATTAAAAAAATATAAAATTTTAAAAAAAATTATTGAATTTTGTCGAAAAATTGTGATAATGCAAATTTCTCAAATTTCAGTTTTTATTTAATTTCTAACAGTAAGAAAAATATTTTAATGTCCAATTTTGGATTACTCTGCCTCACAAAGCACAGATAAAGTGAGCAGTATTATAATTTCACCTAATTTTGTCTAAAAATCAGGAAAATTCACCGAAAATCTACAGATTGTCCCATTTCGGTGTAGTAATTAATGCTTACATGACTACTCAAATGAGTCAAAATGTCTAAAAATACCCTTATTTTCATTGCTAATATAACTTAGATGGGATCTATAAGTTTGTCGGGTTTAGAAATAACTCCAGCTTTCCTACAGAGAATTGAAATTGGGTCACACTCAGTTAATAATGTACAACAGATGGATAGGTACAAAATGTTCAAAATTGGGGTTGGCTCCATTTTCCACTATTTTACCAAGAATGAGCTTTTTTTCTTCTTTAAAACATTAAATTCTTGCATTTCCTTCATGTAGGAAGCAATATCTCAGTCTTTCTGGACATTTTTACTACATCATTCTGTTTAAAGAGGCTAAAATGCTCCACCCCACCCTTTTTTATTAATGTGTTTTGAGAGATTTAATTGCACCTGTGTTGACAATTGAATGGTAGTAATTGAAATTTGGGGTTAAATTACAGCTCGAAATATTATTTGTCACCAAAAAAAAGGTTATTTTGTACATTTCAAGTATTTCTTACCTTTTTTGTTTAAAGTCGAACTTAGAACCCTAAAACATGCCAGGCAAATGAGACCACACCCTGGTACAAAACTGGTGTAAATGTGTAAATGTCAGCATCTAGGATTTGTGATGTTTCTTGCAATTAGCTGGTCGGATAGCCGTGGCGATAGAGAGGCGGCTTCTCACCAATGCAACGAGGGTTCAATCCCAGCTCAGGGCATGAACTTTATCGTTGTAAGTGAGAGGGATATTCGGTCTCCCGTCCGATCAGGCAGGTTTCCCCCGAGTTCTTCGGTTTCTTCCTGCAGTAATGATCGAAATCATTCGCACGATCTGTGCCAAGGGCCAAATTTGAAAAAGGCCTCAGGCCTAATTTGCTACCCTTGTAAAATGACGTGATTATTATTATCTGGCTTATAGAACAATAAAATGTAAATTTTGCTCCTTTTCAGGCCTCCTTTTTGGTGTCAATTCTGTCACAACCACTTTTTTGACTTCATTTTTTCAGGAAATTGATGTAAAGGTCAAGACATCTTGTTCCAGCACAAGGATTGCACTAACACTTTGTAAAATGCCTCTGAGGTTTGAGATGTTGGAAACCTTGAAATATTCCCAAATATGTGAAAAATGTGTATTCTGTGACCTTTTTGTTTAAGGGGGAGTGATCATGGACTAAATATTGCATTTTTTTCATTCATCAAGTCCTATTTTAAACCATAATTCATATTTATTGCACCTATTTTGGTTTCTATGCACATATGTTAGCCAGGGATGGTAAAACATAGCTGTTGGACAGATTCCTTTGATAATGTTAGATCTGCCACCAAAGATTAGTTTGATTCAATCTGTGGCATGGTCAGGGGGTAGGGATACATGTTTTAGTATAAATCTCTAATATTACAATCAATGCAATTGATTTGCAATTTTTCTGTTTGCATATTGTCCACAGATTTTAAAAATATATTTTTTGCCAGTCTGGATATTTAAAAAAGTGGAAAATTATTGGTATTTTGAAAGATGCTACATGTAAATTTGGTACATTTTTCATGACATGGCAGTAAAAAAATATTTTTTTGAAAAAAATTCCAAATTATAAGTGTTTTCTATGTAGTTTGTTTGCAATTTGTCTAAATTTTTCACAGAACTCAAATACTGCCTCCAATAAGGAAGCTTTTAAAATTTTAGCACAAAAGGCCCATGGCCCTCAGATACACCACTGTACATAAAGCAGCATGTATACTTAAAGGGCCAACATTTTTGAAGTTATTTTTTGATTTTGATTTCCTTTCACCGGCATGTTGCAAGAACACATATGAAGCAAATAAAAAGGGCCCTTTGGTGATACCTGAAGTTTTTCCCCTATGGACACAGGTCACCAAATATTCCTGGGCCGTCACCCACGAATGTAGGTCGAAAGTTATTTTTAGTCTCTCTCTCCCTTTCTCTTTTCCCCCCTTTTGCATGGCGATTTTTGTTGACTTTTTGTTGTAGAATCGAAAAAAAGGGTTTGAAAATACATTTGCTGCCAGGTTTTGGTGAATATTCATGATTTTGAGGCGGAAGGATACAAGAGTTGTGAGGTTGATTACGTTGAAATGTAGGGCCTGACATTGCATGTTTTCTTGTCCCTATTTCCAGCTTGTGTATCTCAATTTTTTCATGGTCAACCTCATACATGCTTTTGGGCAATAGTTTGCCATATGTTGCTCCATCTGTGGCAAAAAGCGTTTTACCCAACGAAAATTTGGGAAAAAGTTAGAGCCGGTCTAAGAGACAAGAATTAACATTAGAGTCAATGGGGAAAGAATTAATGACCTGTGGCCTGTCTGTGTAGAACAAGGCTTTGACTGAAATGCCTTAGTTTTGAAAATATGAAGACTAAATTATCAGAAAATATGTATAAAATATTTTGAGTACAGAAAATTAAAAAAATATAAAATTAAAAAAAAAATTATTGAATTTTGTCGAAAAATTTTGATTTTAATGCAAATTTCTCAAATTTCAGTTTTTATTTAATTTCTAACAGTAAGAAAAATATTTTAATGTCCAATTTTGGATTACTCTGCCTCACAAAGCACAGATAAAGTGAGCAGTATTATAATTTCACCTAATTTTGTCTAAAAATCAGGAAAATTCACCGAAAATCTACAGATTGTCCCATTTCGGTGTAGTAATTAATGCTTACATGACTACTCAAATGAGTCAAAATGTCTAAAAAATACCCTTATTTTCATTGCTAATATAACTTAGATGGGATCTATAAGTTTGTCGGGTTTAGAAATAACTCCAGCTTTCCTACAGAGAATTGAAATTGGGTCACACTCAGTTAATAATGTACAGCAGATGGATATGTACAAAATGTTCAAAATTGGGGTTGGCTCCATTTTCCACTATTTTACCAAGAATGAGCTTTTTTTCTTCTTTAAAACATTAAATTCTTGCATTTCCTTCATGTAGGAAGCAATATCTCAGTCTTTCTGGGCATTTTTACTACATCATTCTGTTTAAAGAGGCTAAAATGCTCCACCCCACCCTTTTTTATTAATGTGTTTTGAGAGATTTAATTGCACCTGTGTTGACAATTGAATGGTAGTAATTGAAATTTGGAGTTAAATTACAGCTCGAAATATTATTTGTCACCAAAAAATGGTTATTTTGTACATTTCAAGTATTTTTTACCTTTTTTGTTTAAAGTCAAACTTAGAACCCTAAAACATGCCAGGCAAATGAGACCACACCCTGGTACAAAACTGGTGTAAATGTGTAAATGTCAGCCTCATGTTCAATATTTTGTTATCAAAATCTAGGATTTGTGATGTTTCTTGCAATTATCTGGCTTATAGAACAATGAAATGTAAACTTTGCTCCTTTTCAGGCCTCCTTTTTGGTGTCAATTCTGTCACAACCACTTTTTTGACTTCATTTTTTCAGGAAATTGATGTAAAGGTCAAGACATCCTGTTCCAGCACAAGGATTGCACTAACACTTTGTAAAATGCCTCTGAGGTTTGAGATGTTGGAAACCTTGAAATATTCCCAAATATGTGAAAAATGTGTATTCTGTGACCTTTTTGTTTAAGGGGCAGTGATCATGGACTAAATATTGCATTTTTTTCATTCATCAAGGCCTATTTTAAACCATAATTCATATTTATTGCACCTATTTTGGTTTCTATGCACATATGTTAGCCAGGGATGGTAAAACATAGCTGTTGGACAGATTCCTTTGATAATGTTAGATCTGCCACCAAAGATTAGTTTGATTCAATCTGTGGCATGGTCAGGGGGTAGGGATACATGTTTTAGTATAAATCTCTAATATTACAATCAATGCAATTGATTTGCAATTTTTCTGTTTGCATATTGTCCACAGATTCTAAAAATATATTTTTTGCCAGTCTGGATATTTAAAAAAGTGGAAAATTATTGGTATTTTGAAAGATGCTACATGTAAATTTGGTACATTTTTCATGACATGGCAGTAAAAAAATATTTTTTTGAAAAAAATTCCAAATTATAAGTGTTTTCTATGTAGTTTGTTTGCAATTTGTCTAAATTTTTCACAGAACTCAAATACTGCCTCCAATAAGGAAGCTTTTAAAATTTTAGCACAAAAGGCCCATGGCCCTCAGATACACCACTGTACATAAAGCAGCATGTATACTTAAAGGGCCAACATTTTTGAAGTTATTTTTTGATTTTGATTTCCTTTCACCGGCATGTTGCCAGAACACATATGAAGCAAATAAAAAGGGCCCTTTGGTGATACCTGAAGTTTTTCCCCTATGGACACAGGTCACCAAATATTCCTGGGCCGTCACCCACGAATGTAGGTTGAAAGTTATTTTTAGTCTCTCTCTCCCTTTCTCTTTTCCCCCCTTTTGCATGGCGATTTTTGTTGACTTTTTGTTGTAGAATCGAAAAAAAGGGTTTGAAAATACATTTTCTGCCAGGTTTTGGTGAATATTCATGATTTTGAGGCGGAAGGATACAAGAGTTGTGAGGTTGATTACGTTGAAATGTAGGGCCTGACATTGCATGTTTTCTTGTCCCTATTTCCAGCTTGTGTATCTCAATTTTTTCATGGTCAACCTCATACATGCTTTTGGGCAATAGTTTGCCATATGTTGCTCCATCTGTGGCAAAAAGCGTTTTACCTAACGAAAATTTGGGAAAAAGTTAGAGCCAGTCTAAGAGACAAGAATTAACATAAGAGTCAATGGGGAAAGAATTAGTGACCTGTGGCCTGTCTGTGTAGAACAAGGCTTTGACTGAAATGCCTTAGTTTTGAAAATATGAAGACTAAATTATCAGAAAATATGTATAAAAT